>MU227519.1:6927961-7008087 GCA_018584345.1 Thuja plicata
TCAAATTCAAGCCTAAAAGGGATCAATCAAATTATATAATTGATTTTAATCAATTAATTGTATAGTTTTAAATCAAAAATCAAATCCAACCCATTCACCCTTACATGGCTAATTTAATTAAATGATTTAATTAAATAAATCCTAATTTCTTTGAACTCAATTTGATCAGCCAATGAGAATTAAGGATCTTGTCTTCTTATCCCACCCTTTGAGGACAACCATTTAAATGGTCCCCCCATTTGAAACCATTTAAGGGATCAAACTCAACCAAGGATTAACCCATGGTTATTTCCCCCTACCCTTGGGAATTTGCTATAAATACAAGCCATTTTCTATGCATTTGATATCCTAGAAATTCAAGTGCAAAGCATCCTCATTATAGTCAATTTTTGAGCAATTGAGAGCAATTGAGAAGTATTTTTGAGCATTTGTAGAAGCAATTATTGAATTGAGGAGCATATCATGAGAATTTTGCATTATAATTCCATATCATCTTGAGAATTTGAGCTAGATCTTGCATTTTATCTTTAAATTTTTCATTCTAGGATTGTCCTTGAGAGAGATTAAGGCTGAGAGCTCTCTTAACAAAGCTTAGATAGGGAACCATGAGATGTCATGGATTTAATTACAATTCTTAGTTTTAATTGTCATTTTATTTCCATAGAATTGTAGTTTAGAGTCCTAATTTTATGAAGGTGTAATTTCTCACACACAGTAAGAACTAGTGAAAACAATAATCTTTATTTAAAGGAAGATACTGATGCTAACATTTTGATTGCTGAAATATTTGTTGATGACATCATATTTGGAGGCAATGATATTCTATGCAAATCATTTTCAAATGAAATGAGCAAAGAGTTTGAGATTTCTATGTTTGGAGAGATCAAATTCTTTCTTGGTCTACAAATCATGCAACAAGATGAAGGTATTTTCATTATACAATCCAAATACATCAAGGAAGTGCTGAAAATATTCAAGATGGAAGGTTCCAAACCAGTTGGAACACCTATGGCAACTGGATGTAGGCTGACAAAAGAGGACAAGTCACCTAAAGTAAATCATACTTTGTATAGATCAATGATTGGAAAACTCATGTATGTTGTACATACTAGACCAGATATTACACATGCAGTAGGAATAGTTACAATATTTTCTGCTAATCCCAGGGAATCACATATGACTGTTGTTAAAAGACTCCTAAGATATTTAAAGAATACCGAGGACTATGGCTTATGGTATATAAGAGAAGGAAAAATTGAACTTAAGGTCTTTACCAATGTTGATTGGGATGGAAACATTGATGACCGAAAGAGCACAATTGGAGGAGCATTCTTTATGGGTGACAGAATTGTCACATGGATCAGCAAGAAGAAAGGATACATCTCTCAGTCTACTACAGAAGAAGATATGTTGTTGCTGTTGTAAAGTGCTCAAATATTGCATGGATCAAACAGTTACTAGAAGGTACGCATATGAAAAATCTTGAGCCAGTAATTATTTATTGTGACAATACCAGTGCAATCAACATTTCTAAGAATCCAGTCATGCATGCTAAGACAAAGCATATTTCTATCAAACATTATTATTCGAGAGAACAAGTTCAAGAAAAGGAGGTGATACTTGAGTATGTGAAATCAAAGGAACAATTAGCTGATATCTTCACCAAGCCACTACCCAAGGATACATTTGAGTACTTGAGAAAGATACTAGGGGTCAGACCCTTGTCTACTGATCAGTAAGATGACTAGAAGGCTGCATCAGCCTACATATTATTAGAATATCATTCATTTTGATGCAAGCAAAGAGATGGACTTCAAAGTTACATCTATACACAGTAAGGTATTTATCTACTCCAAAGCACCAAAGTTGTTATATTGTTGATGGATTGGGAAATTCAAGGAGTATATTATGGATAGAAAGGATTGTTTGGCACTACTGTCAAATAATTGTTTGGCATTGTTGTCAAAGGGAGAGATTATATCCATTATCACATTAGCAAGAGATTATATCCATCACATTATCCAAAGGGAGAGATGTAACCAGAAATGAAGAGTACATACAAAGGGAGAGATTGTTGACAAGAGAGACAAGAGACATCAAAAGAAAAGGACAGTCAAAGGGAGAGATTTTGACACAAGAAGAGAAAACATCACATCAGAAGAAGAAAGATTCTACATCTATCCAGTGAAGGGATTGAAGATAGAAATAAAGTTGCAAGAATCAAATCTAAGCTCACATAAGCTTACCGAGAACCAGATATTTGTATTGGTTATAGTACATAAGATTGGTAGTTTGATGAAATTCAACTGTTATATTTCATATTGTATTAGTGATAATATAGTGTGATAATGTAGTATGTTTCCATCAATGCCAAAGGGAGATATTGATGAATTATAACTGATTAAATGTTTAAAGATGTTAAGTTCATGATCACCAAGACATAGAAAGTTAATGAAAGATATTAAATCAGTTAATGTATTGTATTTTTATTGATGTCAACTTGATATAATCTCTATGGTCATGTACATATTGCTAAATACTTCAAAGAACCAATGAATCAAAGGCTATGCTATCAATAATGCATAAAATTTAAGTATTTACAAAGTGACTATATACACTGACAGACAGAGTAAACCAACGAGAGAAAAGTCACAATGTTACCCGATGAACAAAATCACAGCATTACCAGTGAGCAAAGTCACAGTGTAACCCGACGGACAAAAGCATAGTGTAACCTGACGGATGTATTTACAGTGTTTCCCGACGGATAGATAAGGACAGAGATCCCGAAGACAACTAAAGTCTCATCGATGGAATAGTCAGTTGTCACCGATGACTAACTAAAGTATTGACCAACAGAACAAAGATTTCATAAACAAAAAAATGCTTAGATGTCAAGATCTAAATATAGACTTAACTGGTACTTATCATTGTTTTCATCGACAAGATAAAGCCAGAGATAAGTAAAGGATTTAAAGCTACTTAGTATAGTTGGCAAGAATATCTCTATGAGATAAATCAAGATTTTTTCTTTAAATCTAATTGGAAAGAATTGTGGATCATGCCAAGATCAAGAATGCCAAGAAACGATGAAATTGTGCCTATATAAGAGACAAGATTATTCAATGGGAATAAGGGGAGTGACAAGAGAATAGATGCTAAAGAGATTCTGAAGGAGAAGAAAGTCTTCATTCAGACCTGATCAATTGAGCTGAGGAAAGAGATAAATTCTGTAGACATCAACGAATAGTGATACAGCATCACAAAGCAAAACAGTGTGGAGAAAAGGTATTGAATTGATGAGATTGATCAGAAAGGTAATGCACTTACAATAGATCTGAAAATCTGCAATTCAAGTTGTATATGAGAATAGATCAATTTAGTGTTTTATTTTAACCATTGAAGCATCAAGTCTCTTAACTGAGCAGGACTTAATAGTATTTTCTAATTAAGATACATCCCAAGGAGTATCAAAAAGTTTGATCATACAAAGTAGCATTGGATATGCCCGATACCTATTGACAAGCCAAGAGATTGTTTGATCAAGGATGGTAGCATTAGATGCCAGATACTAAGTGAAAAACTATTCATTTCAATCCTCTAACAAGGTCACACCTAACAGTGTGTTTTTAACTTTTAACAGGGTTGGCTCTTCACCAAGCTCACTTTAGAAGAGTGAAAATTTGTTTTACCGGTACCAATGGGTTTTCCCTTAATAGGGTTTCCACGTTAAAAATCCATGTGTTAATGTGTCTATGAGTCATTACTTTACTATTTTGCATTTCACATAAGTAAATCTGGATTGATCGGTATACACTGATTATTTACTGTATTTCGGTAAATAGAAAGACTGCTTATCGGTAAACATACAGTAGAAGGTTTGACAAAGAATTCCGACAAGTAGTAATTTGATATAAATATTTCAAGGCATTCATCTTATAGGAATGAATATAACTAGAGGCTTATAAATGTGGTAATAAGTTTTTGGGTTGATTTAAGGATTAATTTTTGAGGCCACTGATTCACCCCCTCCCCCACCCCCTCTCAGTTATTCTAACAAACACAACATTACAGAAAGAAAACTAAAGGTTCCACAATATTTTTTATTTTTCCTTGTCCTTGCTTTTGGTGATTGCCCCTACAACACTTTTTCTACAACCAAGGAAGAATAGAGTAACTTCTTAGTTTCAATTTTAGCAGTTGATTGTTCCTGCAGCCAAGGCAAAACAAAGTAACTTCTTAGTTTCAATTTTAGCAGTTGATTGTTCCTACAGTTACTAGAACTTTGTTATAGTTTTTTTTGTCACTTTTATGTTTTATTTCTATCTTGAATCTGTTTACATGTCATGTACAAAGGGTTTTTAACTAAATACAATGACCATATTCTTTTTTTTGCATATGACTTCAAATAGAATTAATTTTTTTGTATCAACATTGATTTCTAATGTCTAATCATTCATAATTTTCTAATCTAGAGGATCAATACAAGAAACTTGGAGATAATGTAACTAAAATACAAACAAATATTTTGAAGGAGAAACTTTCTACCTTTAGGACACATCTTGAATATTTTTATCATAAACACAAGGTATGCATACTAGTTTAATTTTCTATTCTTTATTTTTTATCATGAACTTGGAGTTTGGCTATGGATGGATATGCTTTATTTTGCAATATTTTGTTGTTTTTCCAATCTTAGCAAAATAAATTATGGTTCTCAGAGTCTATTTGGTTGTTTATTGTCATTCAGTTAGAATAGAATATGAACACTTTGGAATCATTTAGATTACATTTCTGCTTTCTGTTTCTCCTCCATGTAATTTAATTTGTGTCAAGTTTTATCATATTCTCTAGAGTCTGCATCATAGTAATACATCTATGTAGGAGCAATACCTACAAGTTAAGACATAAGGCACAGGATTTCTTGTATTTCTCATGTAATCTGAAGGACATAATGATGGTTGTAGTTATCTCTATTCATTTATCACTAAGTAATAATAATATACATTATCTTCAATAATAACAGTATGCAGACATGACTAGGAAATTGCAGTATCTAAAAAATATATGAATTTCAAATTTATTTCATGTAGGTTTAGTATCATTTATTATAATGATCTTTCAGCTTTTCCATACAAAAATAATAATGATAGATAAGAATCAAAGTCTCCATTTTTTCCTTCATAAGTTTCAGGCAAATTGTTTAGCTAGAACAAAATCTAGAATACCATAACCTCTCCACTCTTTTAATGTTTCAAGTGGAACAACAGATTTCTTTTTCCCCTCAATCAAACAACCTCTCCAGTTGAATAAGTTCTCAACATTTTCTATCTACACATTAAGCTAATTTTGTGTGTCTAATCTAGTTGGAAATATAATCTAGATTTAATTTCTCAACTTTTTTCCCTCTTGATGATAATTGTCCTTTCACTGTTGTTTGTTTATAGTTCTCTTCACATTTGGCACATATCCTACAGCTTAAAGACCACATGATTCTCGGATTTAAAGTTGCAACGCTACATTTTTATTTTTATTTAAATTTAGTAGTGCTCACATGTCAATCGATACATACTGCTTGAATTGCATTTGATCATATCTCTACGATAATGTGCTAATTATGAAAATTGGCAATATCATATCAAAATAATTAATAATGTAAATTTGAATATTCATGATGATATTGATACAATGATGTAAATGGGTTTTTGGTGACTTCTTATTTATAAATAATCTATTCTTATATTTTAAAGTGATTCTTAGATTCAACCAAGCCTAATGTTTCTATCTAACATGAGAAATAAACTTTTGCTATTGTAGACATATTAAAAAGAAAATGTGTACATCATATCTTACTATATGAAGCATATTGTTCTTGCTTCATCAATGTCAATTTGATCATTGTTGCACCTTTTTTAGAGAGCCCTAATTTTAATAAGCTTTCTTTTTTCAAAGTACAAGAAGTGAGAACTCTGTCAAAAGCCATCAACTACTTGAAAAATGCATTTCACTGGAATTGTTTTGAGCATATAGGCAGATACTAATGTTACAGGCTAATGTTTTCATCTCTAATGTTTGTTGCATGGTGAAATTTATATTTATTCTTTTATTGTTCTTACTACTATATTTTTTACATTAGGCAGGGACTCCAGTTGCACACATCTCTTGTTCTTTAAAGGGTACTAGCTCAATGGAAGAGCACCTTCTATACAAGTAGGAGGATGGTGGTTTGATTCCATCGTGCCCTAATATCACTAAATATATGACTAAATTAATTGAAATAAAACATATTAAATTAATAAATGGAAGCAAAACAAGAAGCATTTTTAGAAGAAAAAAAAGGGAAAAAAAATAATAGAAGCCAAACTAAAAGCAAATCAGAAGCAAAACTTGGTTTTATCTAGGAAAAAAAATTGGAAACAAAACCAAGAGAAAAATTGGAAGCAAAACTAGAAGCAAAATTGGAATTTAAAATGGAAGCAAAAATCAAAAGAGAACCTAGAAGAAAAAACAGAAGTAAACCTAGAAGCAAAACAAGAAGCAAAATCAGAAGTCAAACTAGAAGCAAAAAAGGACCCCATAATGGAAGCAAAAGTAGAGGAAAAAAGGATGTCATAAAGGAAGAAAAACATAATGTCAATTAGGAAGCAAACAAGAAGCTATTTTTGACGCCACACTAGAAGCAAAATAGGAAGAAAACCTTTTTGGCACAAAATTTTGTTCAACGTATGGCTCAAAAGATGGTGCAAAAAAGGCATCAAATGCTAGAGGCACTTGGGCATCTACTTTTGTGTCAAACACAAAGTCTCATTTCAAGCACAAAAATACACTAAAATCCAGCACTATATTAGACATTAATTGTCTCTTTTGTTGTAGTTCTTAGTATATTTAAGACTATATTCTTCAACAAAATTATCCTTCGGGGGTTGCTCATCCTTAGCATTAGAAAATTACCCACTTATTCACCCATTAGTTGATACAACACTAAGTATTAGGCCCCTAACATTTGAAAACTAATTAGAAGCTAGAAGATAATTATAAGTTAAAAAAATTCATCATTTCAAAAATAATTTAGTATTAATTGGTTGTTCTAATTGTTCTGTAATGGTATATCTACCATAATTCCAAAACTTCATGATGTGATTTAAGTTCGTTGACCTCATGCACATATTTTAGTTTCATCCAAATGGTTATATAATACTAAATTGCTTGCAAATAATGAAATTAGTATGGTAATGATTCAATTTGATTCAATGCTCAATTAGGGTTACAATTCAATCAATTTTATTATTAGGGATTGGATTCAAAAAAATTTAGGGTTAGGGATCAATTCATTTTACTATTAGTGAAAGTGCTCAATCTGGTTTGTGATTAGGTTTCAATTTTGTTTATTTTTCAATTAGCTTTAGGGCTATGGTATAATTTTATTTAGGAATAGGATTCAATTTAGTTTAGGGTGTTGGAATAATGGAAGGGTTTGTACTGAGAGGGGAGGGGTGAATCAGTACCCTTAAAACTTTTTACACTTTATGCCTTAGTAATCATTTCTTGTATTACTGACCATTGTTGTATTACTACCTTATGCATGTAATATCATAACATAAATATAAGTTCATGTAAACAAACATAGAAACATTCATGAAACTTAGTTACACATGACACAAGAATTGATAACGCATAAAACCCATGTTAGAAGATAAAAACTATGGTGGGGATGAAACCCACAAAGCTTCACTATCTGTAGAATGGAAGGTGTCAGTTAAGGCTACAATTTGTGATCACTTTTGATGATCTTACCCTGTTAGGAGTAACATGTTAGACTTGTTAAGTCTACTTTGTTAAGAGATTTCAACAACACAATGTATGTGTGCACTCGGTTAAGAGATTTACAATAAGACTATTAAGTCCACCTTCTTGAAGGATTTCTTCTATTTGCTACAATTGTTAGAGAGTAGACAAAAATGCTTATGACCTGATAGCTTGCAATCTTGAATTTTTTATTACAGATCCATTAAGATCACAAAATATATGTATCACCTATAGTGATGGATAATACATATGCTCTACTCGATAGCCTTGTATCTATTTCTTCGTAGCTGAATTATTCCTTTTGTTTCCTTCTGCATGAAACTCTTTGTCTAATCAATAGATGTCTTGTTCGGCTATAATCATCATGTTCTTGATTTATTATACATCTATATATACAAAGGTTTTGACCTTATTAGGTTTCACGATTTACAAGAAAAACTCTATGATCAAATGTTTACAACTTGACCTTGATCTCCTAGTTTGCATGAATATAATTAGTTAAAATTTTTAAATCAACATATTACAGTTTTCTTGATCCACAAAAATAGTTTTCCAGCTAAGTATAAATCTATTTTAAAGACTAAAGTGCTTTAGCTGATGTGTAGTTTGAGATCCGCTTTTCTCAGGAATAAAATTGTCTCTCAGTAGACTGGTTCTTTGGTTACTCTTTAGACTGTGCTCTTAGGTTACTCTGTGAATTGATCTCTCAGTGATAGTGCTATCGGCATTCACTGATTGTGGTGATCACTGTGCTAAAACATTTACGGTGACCTATGTGCTTGACTGAATGTTGTCACTCGGTGATCATGTAACCGATGGTCCAAAAATTGTTTCCTTGTATACTAATGACAAATTATGACCCTTTAAGGATTATCAATCTCCCCATTTGGCATTAGTATCAAAAATTGATATGTGCAAACTGATATGTTCAGTATATACACCTAGTGTTTACCTTATCAATGACTCCCCCTATGTGCATGCCTCGGTATAGTGTATGTACATGTTTCCTCCTTTGTTTATTTCCCTCTTTGGTATGTTTTCCCCTTTGACATGTTTTCCACCTTTGTACGGTATATAAATTTTCCCCCTTTTTAATGTATACATATATTTTCCCCCTTTTTTGAAAATAATGTCAAAGGTGTAGTACTTATAGCTTGTCAAATTTGTGGGCATGGGATTTTTTAATGTCTTCCATCTACTTCTCCCATTGCTCCTTGAGGTGCTCGAGGATCATGTGCTCCAAAGTGATTCTGGCATGCATGTCATAGATACTCTCAGTGACTGACATCTCTAGGGTGCCAATTAATATATTTTCCAAAGTCATATGTTTCAAAAACAATGTGAGATTTGGTAGTAACATAGCTTGGAGCTCGGTTATCTCATCTCTGATTTTTCTTTCATCCTTTTGTATCTCAAGTCTCAATAGTTTTGATTCTACAATCTTCTCATAACACAATTGGAATGCAATTTCCTCGGTTGTGAGACTTTGTGCACTTGCTTTAAGATCTTCATCTATTTTAGTTATCTTTTCACTATGTTTAGTAGTGAAATGCTCTAGTGTGCACAACTTTTGAACTAAGTTAACTACTTCTAATATTATTGGTTCCAATGTAGTTACTAGCTAAAAAAGTTTTACCTTGTTTTCTTCCACTTCCTGGCTGATCTTCTTTGTGAACTTGTAGTGACACTTCTCTTCTGCATGTTCCTCAATGACCTTGTCAGCTTCTACATTCTATTATGTTATGGACTCGGTCAGAACTGCTAGTTGATCAAGGATAGGTGCATTTTGATCAATCTCTATGTCATGAACTATCTGCAATAGGATTTCCTTTGTAGTATCCAGGACATGTGAATTTTTTTGGCTCCTTCTTCAGCTTATCATGTATTTCCTTCCTTTTCCATAGTTCTCCATACTTGGTTAGTGACTCGAGATCCAGTGTTCTTGGATCACTGTTGGGTATATCTATTATTTTATCAAGTGTGACCGGTGCTTTACTCTTTTTCTTCTTCATAGAAATTGTATTGGAAGCAGGATAATGAATTACCATAGCAAGTTCCTTTTCTTTCTCTATTGTCCTTGGTGATTGCTTGGGAGGTGTTGTGCCTTTAGTATGATTCTCAGTGTGAACTTGTTTTCTGGTTGTAGATGTCTCTACCTGAACTTTTTCCTATTCTACAGTCTTTTCTGCCACTTCATTTTCCTTGGCATGTGTATCACTTGGATTATCCTCTCCACTTGCATCTTCCTTCTCCTCATTTGTATCTTTTTGCTTCTCCTCATGTTCATCACCTTTGTCCTCTGGCATGTCTACATTAGGCTCCAGTGGTGTCTGTTGTGATTCACTCATCGCATTGATTGCTTGAATGAAGTAGGGAACTTTACCTGGTATATTTTCCTCTACAACATTAGTTGTGTCGTTATCATTTTTGGGCTTGGTGGCAACAGTGACATCTTTATCTTCCTTTACTTCATCAGCAGGATCACCTTCAGTGACATCTTGTATTGTTATGTCAGTTGTTTCCCCTAATGATTGTAATATTTTTGGAATGTCAATCATGGCCTTACTTTCCTTTGTGGTTAATTCAATTTGATTGACATCCTCAATTTCATTAATCAGTATGTGCTTAGGGCTCTCTATGGCCTCCTTCTCCCCGAGGTGAGCAGTTTTGGTTATATCTTGTTCCTGCTCGGGTGGATTGAAGATTTCATTCCAAATCACATTGCTTTCTTTGTCAATGTCTTCTAATCTGCCCTGTAGTACTTTGTATGCTCTCATATTTGCAGAAAATTCCTTTGCATGCTACTTCATTGTTGAATCAATTTCTTCAACTATGGACTCGGACATGAAAGTAACTAGGGATCTTTCCCTCATTTGTTTCTCTATGTGCAAGGCATATGTCCATCTTGCTGATATTTTTTCATTGAGCTCTTGTGGAATATTCTTGTTGAATTGTATAGGTAGATACTTGTATGCAACCATTGCCTTAGTTATGGCCTCTTTTATCTTATTCTGATTCTCGGGAGACAAGGTTAGCAATTGTCTAATCTTGTGATGTGATATTCTACCTATGTTGATGATTGAATCTACAACTTCATTAATTGTTTTAGGTATTTTAGCCTTTTCTTCTAGGAGTATTTTTTCTCTTTCATCCTTTTTTGTATCATCCTTGTCTTCTTTTCCTCTTAGATATTTCCTTCTCTTTTTAGGTGTTGATTTCTCGGTAGAGGATGTATTCTTCCTTTTTTGATATGTTCTCATCATTCCTTTCTTCAAGGGTGGTAATTCTACCTCTTTTGTAGTCTTACTCCTCGTTCTTGATGTAGCCATCACTTCAGTAGTTCTTGATTTCTTGGCTAGTGGTGCATCTGATTTAGTAGACTCAGATTCACTTAACTCTTTACCTTCACCAACGGGTAACTATCCCTCGGTGACATCTTGTTCCAACTCCTCATCATTTACCGAAAGTTTCTTTTGATGAGTATTTATTATTTTTGTCTTCTTTTGGTCTATCTTCTTCACTACTAAGCCAGTCTTGATTATAGACTTGGCTTCCTCATATGTGTCAAATCTTCTCAATGATTTGTCCACTGGTTCATTCAGTAAGGCTTCAATAGCCTTTGTAATTTGATCAATGTTGATATCATAGTCCAATCGTGGTAACCATATTGTTCTTGGTACAGCTAGTTTGATCAGTGTTGTATCGGTGTCCACTATGAAACATATGTCATCTTTGTATTGTTCATCCAGTTGTGCAGGGATTCTCATTCTCTTCTGGATTCTATCCTTGAAAGTGGTGAAGTATGCATCCATTATAGATGTGAACTTATCCCCTAGTGAATTAATGAATTCACTAATATATGTAGTTATTGGTCGGGTTGTGTCCCCAGTGACATTACCGACAAAAGGGAAGAAATTTTGAAAATAGAAGAATGTGCACATAAGGAGGGAACCAAACTTACATGTATTAGATCTGGCTAATCTAATTATCCTAATTTTTTCTTCCATTTGTTTTAGTAGCATCTCGGATAATTCCAGTTGAATTCTCTTCTTCACAATCTTATAAGCAGTGTCAACTACTCTGCATGCTATGTTTTTCATTTTGCTAGCTTGGAATATCTTGTACCCAATCACACATGCACCAAACTTTAGGGTTGGTGATTGTATTAAATTTCAATCCTCTTCTATCCCATTCTACCCTAGTTTTTTGAGCTCAGTGCGTGGAGGGTGTTTTAGGGATTTAGCCTTTTCAGTTATTGGATAAACTGTTACAATGTGAATAAAATCCTTTGTGGTCAGTTTTGGTTCATCCAACCACATTTTTCTATCATGTACCTGGCTAAGTACAATGCGTATCCATTTAGTCTTGGACTCTCTCAGGAATAGTAGGACATTAGTTAACCCTTTCACCTCAATGTGCTTGTGTTCATCTTTTAGGTTTCCATCCTTGCATAGCTTCTGGTAAGCTTCTTAAATCTCAAGATCTCTGATCTCTGCAACCTTGCAGTGGATGTATGCATGGATATCTTCAACTAGCAAAACCCTAGGAGGGATACTTGAAAATTCTCCCTTGTCGTCCGGTTGAGCAGAAACCTTAGGGAAAAACTTATAGTTAGGCTCCTCATAGGTTATGTTCTTAATTAGGTTTATCTTCTCCTCCTTTGTGTTCTTTATCTTTGAGACTCATGAGGTAGTTTCCATTGTTCATGAAATATTTAGGGATTCTTGTAAATAAACTATTAGCTTGGTAAGTCTAGATACTCACTTGATCTTTATTGTGGATGGTTGAAATATGTCAGAGAAGCCATTGAATCTATTGTGAATTATTCTATGATGTTCTCACTCTTAGTCTCTCCTCTTTGCTCTATTGTTTTCACTTTATCGCTCGGTGAATGAATGAGCTCTTTGTTGCCCTATTTATAGAAAATAACCTAAGTGGTGTATTGAATGCTTCAGCTACCACTCGGTCCATGAAACAAAGATGCTCGGGTATCATACCAAATTCTTCATCCTTGGTGAGTATACAATGCTTGGGGTAAGTGACAACTTATTTTTACTTTTCACATGTTCACCGATGGTGCTCAGTATGTAGCGAAGACTTGATTGTCTTTCACATGTTTACCGATGATGCTCGGTTTATATTGACCGATGAGACTAGATTCACAAAAACATAACAAGTAATACCATAGTGCATCTCCATTCATGCTAATTTGGCTTATTATCAATGAATATTGGAACTGATGTAAAATATATCCTTGTATAGTGCAATTCCATACTTACTTGTATTGCTTAGGTGGAGGTGGTGGAATCACCAGATTCATTAGATGAGGTGTCACCAACTATAGTTCTTAGTCCAGCATCATCATTGATTGAAGCTTTCCTCCACATTTGATTTCTTATCTTCTTGATGTATTAAATATTATTTCCATTTGCAAAAGTGCTTGACTCTGTCACTCGGTCTCTACAGTCTTTTCTTAAGTGCCCGACCTTATGATAGTGTAAGCATGCCATTCCGGGTTTAGTCTAGCTTCTAGACCTTCTTGTCCATTTCCTCATATTGTTAGAAACTATATGTCCATATCTTCCACATGATGTGCAATTTACCCAAGTGTTGTAATCCCAAACATATGTATTACTAACTCTCCTCATTTTATATGCATTTTCTTGTTCTTTTGGTTTCCATACTTTCTTTTTCTTTTTCTTGCATTCATGAGATGTGTGGCCATGTATTTTGCAAGTAGGACAATATTTTTTCATGTAGGATTCCTTCTTTGGTTGGATCACCTTAGATCTGCATTCATGTGCTTTGTTTCCATGCTTGCTATAGTTATAAAAATTACCTATGAATGTAGAAGTAGATTTAGGAATACCTTTTGCTTTTCTCTTGCAATCATTTGATGTGTAGCCTGGTTTACCACAGTCATTGCATGATTGCTTCTTTACTCTTGGATTTGTGTAGACATTCCTTTGATCATATTTTTTTGATGATTCTTCATGCTCGGTATACCCTAAACTGGTATTTTTGTTGAGTCTTCTTTGTCCATTCAGAAATTCATCCATTCTTTTTGTACTTTCTTCAGCTTTCTTAATCATATCATTTTGTTGTTGCTGAATCCTCACTTCATGTTTTAGTTTCTCATTTTCTTCTCTTAGCTCACCAATAGCTTCCAATTTCCCATTAAGTTCCATGTTCACTCGGTTGGCCTCATGACTCATAAGAACTATTTGATTGGTGATTTTATGGTGATGTTTAGTTAGTCTTTGTATCTCAATTTCTTTCTCTTGCAGCTTTTCAGTGATCTTTCTTCTGTCATCAATAGCCAAAGTTCTTTCTTGTTCAGCTTGTCTTTCATTATTCATAACATCAATCATTCTTACCATTTGTATCTCTTGACCAATCTATAGTACCTTTACTTGTTCAGTCAGATGTTGATTGATTTCATTCAGACTTATAACGATTCCTTCAAATGTGTCAGATGTATTACTAGATGCAGATCCCAATGAATCAAATAAATTAGGTATCTATTCTTCATGATAGTCAGTTTCATTGTAGCGAGATGCCATGACTTTTCTTTTACCCAATAACTCTTTCATCTTGTTTCTTGCTTCTTTGTATTGCTCAAAGAAAATCTATATCTCCAACTTCTGATTCTCAATATTTTTGTCAAGCTTATACCTTTCCATTGTATGATCTTTTCTCTCAAGTGAGTTAAACTTTTCAAAATAAGAGATCTATCTCTGATACCAATTGTTGGAATAATGGAAGGGTGTGTACTAAGAGGGGAGGGGTGAATCAGTACACTTAAAACATTTTACACTTTATGCCTTAGTAATCATTGCTTGCATTACCAACCATCGTTTCTTTACTACCTTATGCATGTAATATCATAACATAGATGTAAGTGTATATAAACAAACATAGAAACATTCATGAAACTTAGTTACACATGACACAAGAATTGATAACACAGAAAACCCATGTTAGAAGGTAAAAACTGTGGTGGGGATGAAACACACAAAGCTTCACTATCTGCAGAATGGAAGGTGTCAGTTAAGGCTACAAGTTATGATCACTTCTGATGATCTTACCCTATTAGGAGTAACATGTTAGACTTGTTAATTCTACTATGTTAAGAGATTTCAAAGACAATGTATGTGTGCACTCGGTTAAGAGATTTACAATAAGACTGTTAAGTCCACCTTCTTGAAGGATTTCTTCTATTTGCTACAATTGTTAGAGATTAGACAAAATACTTATGACCTAATAGCTTGAAAACTTGAATTGTTGATTGCAGATCCATTAAGATCACAAAATATATGTATCACCTATAGTGATGGATAATACCTTTGTTCTGCTCGGTAGCCTTCTATCTAGTTATTCATAACTAAATTCTTCTTTTTTTGTCCTTCTACATGAAACTCTCTATCTGATCAATAGATGTCTTCTATGGCTACAATCATCATGTTCTTGATTGATTATACATCTATATATACAAAGGTTTTGACCTTATTAGGTTTCACGCTTTACAAGAAAAACTCTATGATCAAAGGTTTACAAATTGACCTTGATCTCCTAGCTTGCATGAATATAATAAGTTAAACTAATTAAATCTACATATTACGGTTTTCTTCATCCAAAAAAATAGTTTTCCAGCTAAGCATAAATCTATTTTAAATACTAAAGTGCTTCAGTTGATGTGTAGTTTGAGATCCACTTTTCTCGGGAATAAAACTATCTCTCGCTAGACTAGTACTCGGGTTACTCTGTAGATTGTGCTCTCAGGTTACTCTATGAACTATTCTCTCAGTGATAGTGCTATCATTGTTCACTTATTTTGGTGATCACTATGCTAAGACATTTTTGGTGACCTCTGCGCTTGACTGAATGTTGTCACTCGGTGATCATGTAACCGACGGTCCAAAAATTGTTTCCTTGTATACTAATGACAACTTATGATCCTTTAAGGATTATCATAGGGTTGGGGTCCATTTTGTTATATAGTTCAATATGGTTTAGTGTTCAATCATTTTTAGATTTTTTTGTTCAATTAGGTTTAGTGTTATAGTTAGGGTTGATGGATATGTAGGACTAAGGTTAAATTTAATTTAATTTAAGGGTTCCATTTGCTTAAATTTTTAATTAGGTTTAGGGTTTTGACTCAATCTTGATTAGGGATATGATTTAATTTAATTTTTTGTTACTATAATGTTAGAATTTTCTTTAGGATTATGCTCCAACTTGATGTAATGTTCGATTAGGTATAGGGTTCGGGTTCAATTTGGTGTACATTTAGGCTTCAACTTAGTTTATTTATCAATGATATTTATGGTTTGTATTTAATTTGATAAGTGTTAGGGTTTAATTTAATTTGTTGTGGGGTCCCATTTGGTTTAGTATTAGGGTTGGGGTTCAAATTATTTTAGTGTTAGGGTGAAATTTAGTTTAATGTTAGGGTTCAATTGGGATTAATATTAGTATCACAATTTAATTTGGTTTAAGGAATGGATTGAATGTAGTATATATTAGAGTTGTCTATTTTATAAGGTACATTATTAGGGTTCAATTTGGTTTATTTATAGGGTTAGGGTTCAAGTTAGACTTATTAGGTATGGTTTAATTCTTAATTAGATTCAATGCCTACTTTTGGTTTACTGGATTTTTGTTAAGATATATATTAGTTTATGGTTAGGCTTTAATTCGGTATATATTTTATTTATGTCTATGGTCATATTTTAATTAGATTTAGGTGTAGGTTTTAGGATTCAATAATGTTTAGTTCTCTGGTTTACAGTTTATAGTTAGAGTTTAATTAGGTTAGAGTTTAGAATTTTCCTGTAGTTTCAATTACCTAGGTTAAGGTTCAATAAGGTTTACAATTAGTATTCAATTTAATTTAGAGTTACAATTTACTATGGTTTAAGATTATAGAAAATCATGGTAACTTAAAATAAATAATGCATGTACTTACAAGGACCTTCATACCAGTAAAATAAAACTTGTGAATTAAGAATATAATTGTGGTTCATTACCAAAAATCTATTTTCAACTATGCAATAGGGAGACGGAGAGAGGACCATCAACATGAGATGATGGTGTACCATCTACTAAAGATATCATAGATGACATTCTTGAAACTTTGTAATTCAATTATGTCACTGCACAATGGTATCCAATTTTCTTCATTCAAAAATTTCCCCAATTATTTCCCTTTGATAAGGTTTATTGATAAGGTTAAAATATATTTATGGTTAGGGTTTTTTTATATGATTTAATGAAAGGGTCAATTTGGTATAGGGTTATGTTTGAAAATGGTATAGGGTATAATTTAGATTAGGTTTAGGGTTAGTATTATATTAGTATTACTGTTACTTAGATCAATTTTGTTTAGTATTAGGATTAGGGTTGAATTTGGTATAGGGTTAATGTTAGAATTGGATTTCAGTTATGGTTTATGTTAATTTAGATTGAAGGTTAGGATTCAATTTGGATTAATTTTAGGGTTAAAATTGGTTTACTGTTAAGGTTAGGGTATGATTTGGTTTATGGTTATAATTCAAATTTGTTTAATTACTATTCAATTAATTTTTTTTACTATGGAGGGTATTTTTTCTATATTCTTACATCTGGTTAAGGTATAAAATTCAATTTGGTTTGGTGTAAGGGTGGGGGTGGGGGTTTATTATTTAGTTATCCTTAGCATTAGGGCTGCATTAGGGTCAACATTAAATTTTCATTTAATTTATTGTTACATTTAGGATTGAATTATGTTTGCAGTTCAATTAAGCTTAAGCTTATGGTTATGGTTCATATTGATTTACTCTTGGGATTAGCTTTTAATTTGGTTTATTTTTAGCGTTACAACAAGATATATAATGACAGTTAGGGTAGGTATTAAATGATTTCCCTAATTTAGTAATGGTTATGATTGAAAGTATTGGGTTTATAATTAATTTGTGACTTGAACAAAGTTTGATTTAGTTTATTATTTAAATATATTTAGTGTTAGGATTTAATTATATATATTGTTGGGATTATACTTTAAGTTGGGGTAAGGTTAGAGTTAAATTTGATTATACAAATCAAAAGAATAACTCTAACAAATGGCCCCATGGCACATATGCTGGGAAAGATGGACATGCTACTAATAATTGTGACTGTTCCAAATGGAAAACTTCATGATCAATAACCATAATCCTAATTAATCTCTAATCGTAATTTCACCTCAACTCATGACACCCTAACACTAACAAAATATTACCCCCAAACATATTTGTATGATAATTATAGTTGAATCTATGGCCTAACCCTATTTGATCCTTGATTATAACCCTAATTAAACCACAACATTAAGCCTTAGTGAACTATATGATAAATAAACCCTAACCATACTTGATCAATAACCATAATCCTATTATCTCCAATCATAATTGAACCCCAACTAATACCATAACACTGACAAAATACTATCCCCAAACATATTTGAATGTTAATTATAGTTGAATCTATGACCTTACACTATTTGATCCCTAATTCTAACCTTGATTAAACCCTGGCTTGAAGCTTTAATAACCCTAAATACAAAATTGTACCCATAAGAGAGAGAGGGGGGGGGGGCATGATAATTACTTAAATTTGACTAAGTTCAAAGCTACTACCATGAAAATTCTCCATATAATTTTTTTTGGATGTGGAAAAGAATTTGAAAATTATCTGGAAAAGCTCTCACTCAAACTTATATAGATATAAAAAATAACCCACTACCTATTAAAGGAAGGAAAAACTAACCAAAGTCTAATACCAATTCAAAAGAACCTAAGTTGTGGAAAATACATCCTCACACTAATATAGTGGGAGAGATAGTGCAAATTGTTATTACAATATTCAATTATTAGTGAATAAAAAACACATTCACAAGGAGTTAATGAACATGCATAAAGATATACAATATAAGACAAGATATATCATGGGGAAAACCCTTCTAGTACAAAATCACCCCCGCTCAAAGAGCACAATACTTTGTATTCTATTAAGATAATGGTTGTAATACAGTATTAGCACTTAGTCTCTTCAAGGAGTCTACAACTAACAATGCATAATTTTAATCAATTATGGATGCATAACAGTTCACCTACAAAATAAAACATGAATTTAATACTCTTCAAGGCCACCTGATATATAGAAATATATCTTGTCGAGACATGCATAAATTTACTTATTAATTTCCAAATAGATTTCCCATTAATGCCCATGAAGCCATTTGATTCAATGTATTATCTATCTTGTATGTTTTATCTCTTACAATTCAATATATTTTATAGCCTTAAAATCCCACACAACACCATCAAAATCCATTTATTTTTTACTTTAACAGAACTCCTATCTATTTAAGCTCACAAACTTGTAAAATAGTGAATGCATCATTGTTACGCAGCACAAACATTTTTTTAAAATCAAAAATTTGTAAAACAACAATTGAAGTTTATGTATCATCACCTTCTAAGGCAATGTCACCATTTTGCAAGATACCAAACAGAAGAAAAGGGGAAAGGTGTGAATTAATGATAAAGTGAGGAGAATTTTTTGTTTAGTGGAACATAATATATAAAAAAGGAATGGCATATGTGAAATAGTGATAGATGTCACTAGATCACTGGAATAAAATAATGGGTAAAAATACATTATGTGATTTAGCGATAAGGTCAACGTCACATGTCGCAGGTTTTCATAAGTCCTAAAATCAAAATCAAGTTAGTTTTACGATGTAGCGGTAAATTCTATTCACTATTTCTCTATAAAGTACCACTAAATCTACCCAAAATCCTTGCAATAAATAAGCATGGTTGTAATAGTAGAGAGAACTAGAGGGAAAAACACCACCCTGCAATGAGTGAATAGAAGAGTTGGCAAAGGAGGTACATAAAATTAGTCAATAAGAGAGAGTGACACCCACAAGAAATGCCAGATACAAGAAAAAAAATTTCCACCTACCTAACTCACCTTACCTTACAATGTATTGAATCAATCTTTGTGTACATATTTCTTTGTTTACAAGATTTTTTACAAATTTTAAAATATTTCTCCAAATGAGTCCAGAATATACTAATAACATCAAGATGCTCTTAATGGACCTTATTAAACTCAAAAAAACTACAACCTAGTACTTCACACCTAATGCATGAAATGGACTTGGTGCCCCTACAACACACACACATCTTTTAGCTATCACATACATGGAAAAGAAGGGAGTAAAGAAAAAAAATTTGAAGACATGGTGCACACAACAGAAAAAAGAAGAAGAAAGAGGGACTTTCTTCAACAGAAGGATACTTCGGCCAAGTTCAAATTTTTCAACAAAGAGGGACACACCAAACAAATAGTCCCACAAGATGAATTTATCAGTAGGCTGACATAAGTCTTCATTCTTTCCATGGAATATGCTCATTGAAACATAATTATCGTTGATACCTAATAGCTTGAACATTTCACAAGCCTCCGTCATTTTACCTTCAATGAATTCTCCACTAAAATAAAAAATTGAGCCAAGCCTTCCTAATATAGTATCAGGATTGATGGTCTCAATCACCTTCTCAACACACTCCCAATACATACAGGCCACCACTTGGTTGCCCACATCCATCAC
The DNA here is from genome assembly GCA_018584345.1 of Thuja plicata. Classification (NCBI taxonomy): domain Eukaryota; kingdom Viridiplantae; phylum Streptophyta; class Pinopsida; order Cupressales; family Cupressaceae; genus Thuja; species Thuja plicata. The sequence goes on from MU227519.1 coordinate 6,948,408, forward strand.
CCAGTCCAACCATGTCATAACTTGCAAAAGAGAAGAGAAAATCAATTTGAACACCACCCCATCAGGGAGATGGGAATAAGAACATGTATTGTGTTATAATAAATATATTTCATCCTTTAAAAGTTCCTCATCCTAAATTGAGAATAATCTCAGACATTGTTCCTGCAAGGATTTTTCCAAACAAATACACTTAATTCCAAAATTCTAGTCCATAACCCCACATATCATGGAGATGGGAATAAGAACCACCAATTTGAACACCACCCCATCATGGAGATTGGAATAAGCACCTATATTATGTTGTAATAGATATATTTCAGCCTTTAAAGTTCCTCATCCTCAACTAAGAATAATCTTGCACATTGTTCCTGCAAGGATTCTTCCAAACAAACACACTTAATTCCAAAAGTCTGGTCCATAATCCCACACACAGCCAAACAAACCCAACACAAGATAATAAAGTACCATTAAATCCACCTAATACCCCCACAAGAAACAACCAAGATAGTAAGAGAAAAGAGAAACATAGGGAAAAACCACCACCCTGCAATGAATAAATAGAAGGGCTGGTGGAGGAGGGAGATGAAATCAGTCAAGAAGAGAGAGTGATACACACACAATAAATGTAAGCTATGAAAAAAAAGGATGCCACCTACCCAACTAACCTTACCTTACAATACAGTGAATTGGTTTCCATGTTCATATTATCTGAGAGATTTCAAAAATCATGGAATGGATAAGAAGGGCCAATATTGTATGTCTCTGATTGGCTAGATCAACCTACCAATGTAACTTGGAATGGCATGCAGAGAAGAGAAGAGAAGGGTGTTAGAATTATTTATAATAACTGAGAGCGGGGGTGAATCATTTATCCTCATGTCCATATGTACCAATTGAACTTTCAAACACTTCAACCAACTTTAGATCTACTCAACAATCCACTCAGTCTCTATAGCATATGATAAGCAACATAAACTTACAGTCCACTATCCTAAAGTAATCAAATTCCAGAATAAAAACTCTTAACATTACAACACATCAAATAACATTCACACAAGTATGACACCAGGATTTAACATGGAAACCCAATATGGGAAAAACCACTAATAACATGCTACCAAGTTTTCACTCTTTTGAAGTGAGCTTTGTGAGGATCTAGCCCTATTAAAGGTTACAATACACACTGTTAAATGTGACCTTGTTAAAGGATTTAATCACCCTATTAAAAGTGATCCTTCTTAGAGAACTTGGATCATTCCATTAGAATGTCACCTTGATTAAAGGATTTACAATATGATTGTTAGGTCAACTTTGGTTAAAAGGATTTTGACTAATACAATGGTTATAGAGTAATAAGAGATTTGATCTGAAACATACAACTCACTTTGAAAATATAGATCCACTTAGCTCAGATGCTAATTCACTGACTGGCCTCCATTTTCATCTCTATCACTCAGATCTTCCTGGAAATCCATCAAGCAATCACCACTATGCATTCCTATACTTCTCTTCTCACCCTTCTTTGCCTTCTACTTAGATTTTCCAATCAACTGAATCAACCTCTCAAATCATAACCTGTAATTAGGTTAATCTTATACCTCTCTAATCAAGTAGCTCGATCTTTTTTTTCTTAATCATCATCGTAGATCTTAGGGTTTGGTCAGATCCAAAAAATCCTTCCAAAATTTCATTCTCCTTATACCTTGTAGAATACATCTCAAAAGTCCTTCTTGAGTCCATACATAAAAATGGTTAAACATATATTAAATTCTCATTTAATTTTCCACAACAATCATCCTTATCTTAAATACACTTTACATATCCTAAGAATTCAACTATGTTGACTTGGATCTCAGACCTTCTCAAACTGTCAAAATATTGACACTCGGTCATCACTGTGTTCTTCCACTCATTCATCACTAGATAACTCAGTAAATATCAATGCTTGGTCAACACTAAATTTTCTCAATAGTAACTGGCACTCGTTTGACACTCGCATCACTCGGCACAAACTTCTTAAACTTAAGTTCCTTAATCTTGTGTGTTACTCTTCGCACCTTTAGGCAACTCCTAAAGTGTGACCTCCTTTGCATCAATTTGTCAGATATTCTGGGTAATAAATTTGATGCAATCACTCCATTTGATCCTTGTTAGCCTTAGCTAGGGGAATCACCCCTAATTTACCTCTCAAATACTCATGAGTGTCCTTAGGTAATGCCTTAGTAAATATATCTTTTAAATGTTCCTTTGTATTCACATATTCCAGTCTCACTTCTTTGTCTTGAACTAGCTCTCTCAAGTAATGATACTTGATAGAAATATGCTTGGTCTTTGTGTGCATCATAGGATTCTTTGATATATTGATAGAACTTATGTTATCACAAAAAATAACAACTGGTCTAGTGATCTCTTCCTTCATTCCTTTCAACAATTTCTTGATCCACACTATTTTTAAACAATTAATTTCTATTGCAACATATTCAGCTTCTACTGTAGATTGAGAAATATAGTTTTTTTTCTTGCTTGTCCAAGAGACTAATCTCTTTCCCAGAAAGAATGCACCACCACTTGTACTCTTTTTGTCATCAACATTTCCTACACAATCTGCATGTATATAAACTTTTAGTTCAAACTTCTCATTCTTCTTATAATACAATCCATAATCCTTTGTTCCTTTCAGATATCTCAGTATCCTTTTCACTGTCATCATGTGACTTTCTTTAGGATTTGTAGAAAATACTGCAATAATCCCAACTGCTAATGCAATATCTTATCTAGAGTGAACAACATATTGTAGCTTCCCAATCATTGACTTGTACAAGGTTTGATTTAATTATATTGTCTCATCAGTCTTTGATAGTTTTTGTCTAGTAACCATGGGTGTACTTACTGTTCTAGAGTCCTCCATGCCAAAGGTTTTCAATATCTCCTTGATATATTTAGATTGAGTAATGTAGATACCTTTCTTCATCTGATATACTTGCAAACCAACAAAAAATTTAATCTCTCCAAACATAGACATCTCAAATTTAGTTTGAATCTCATTTGCAAATGTTTGGCATAAAGCATATTGTCCTCCAAATATGATATCATCAACAAATATTTCAGCTAACAATATCCCTTTACCTTTTTCAGTCTTCAAGTATAGATTATTGTTGTCATTTGTTCTTGTAAAACTAATTTTGACTAAGTAATTGTGTAATCTCTCATACCATGCTCTGCAGGCTTGCTTCAATCCATACAGCGCTTTATGTACCTTGTAGACCATATTCTTCTTGCTTGAATGAACAAATCCTTCATTGTTTTCAATGTATACCTCTTCTTCCAGTATTCCATTCAGAAATGTTATTTGACATCCATCTAATACACTTTGAGTCCTTTGTAAGCTGCATAAGCCAGTAAAGTTCTAACTCCTTCCAATCTAGCAACTGGGGAAAACGTCTCACCATAGTCAATGCCTTCTTCTTATGCATATCCTTTGCATACCATTCTAGCCTTACTTCTTATGACTTCTCCATGCTCATTCAGCTTATTTCTAAATACCCACTTGGTTCCAATAATATTCTTGTCCTTTGGTCTAGGTACTAGTGTCCAACTTGTGTTCTTCTCTATTTGTTCAACTTATTCATTCATGGCCTTCGTCCAATCTTCATTATCCAAAGCATCTTTCACTGATTTGGGCTCAAATTCACATAATAAACATGTCTGATCTTTCAATTTGCTTCTTGGCATGACATTTGAATCTTTTTCTCCAATGATTTGATCTGGTTTATGATGTCTTCTTACATATTTTGCTAATGTAGGCTATGGTCTCCTTTCTTCTTGTTGTTGGTCTTCAGATTCATCTTGAAAATTCTCTTCAGATTCATTTTGTGTCTATGATTCCTCTTATGATTGCTCAACAGTTACCTCCTGATGCTCAGCAACTTCTTTTTGTGACTCGAAATTTTCTTGCTATTGCTCGGCAATTTCTTGTTGTTGCTCAGTAGCTTCTTTCTCTAATTCAGGAAAATTGTTGGGCTCTCCTTCGTTCATGTATACAAAAGATTTGTAAACTTTAGGTTCTTGCTTGCATTAAACTTCATTCTTTTCTGCATATTCATCAATTCTAACATTTGCACTTTCCACAACTATTTTAGTGTTAGAATTCAAACACTTATACGCTTTTCTCTTAGTGGAATAACCTAGGAATATGCCTTCATCACTTTTAGCATCAATTTTTCCATTTCTATTGTCCTTCAGTATATAACATTTTCTTCCAAAAACTTTAATGTGTTTCAGATTAGGTGCATAACCATACCATAACTCACAAGGTATAACATCAGTACTTTTCTTTACTTGGACTTGGTTCAAGGTATAGACTGATGTACATACAGCTTCTCTCTAGTACTTTTTTGCAACATTTTTCTCTGTCATCAATTTTCTAGCACAATCTATTATTGATCTATTCCTTCTTTCAGCTATGTCATTTTGTGGGGGAGTCCTTGGAGAAGACATCTATCTTTTGATTCCTCTATCATTACAGAATAAGTTGAGCTCATTAGATATAAACTCTCCTCCTCTGTCATATCTCAGACATCTCAAGCTCTTACCTGTCTCTTTTTCAACTTTTGCCAAATACCACTTAAACAACTGAAAGGCATCAAATTTTTTCTTTGAAAAACATCACAATCATCATTCTAGAGTCATCAAAAAATAGAATAAAATATTTATCATCATGGTAGCTTTGCACACCAATAGGTCCACAAAGGTCAGTATGAACAAATTCCAAAATATCATCAGAAGTATAAGTTTTTCTCTTGAAACTAGACTTTGTCATTTTTCCCAATTGACATTGTTTACGCAACACATTATTAGGTTTCTTCAATATTGGTAACCCTCTTACTCTTTTCATCTTACTAATGTTTACCAAATTGTCAAATTTCACATGACACAATATTTTATGTCATAACCATACATCATCATATTGTGCAAACAAACATGTCTCATCAGATAGATCTAGATAAAACAAATTACCTCTTGTCTTTTCTCCACTTCCAATTAGTTCACCAGTAGCATCAAAGATTTTATATTTTTTGCGATGGAATTCAACTCAGTATATAGAAATGTTCAACTGAGAAAGACTCAACAAATTACAGTTAAGACCTTCAACCCAATAAGCATTGTCACATGTGATCTTATCAGTCAATTTCATTGATCTTTTTCCTTTCACAAGACATGGTGTATAATTACCAAACTTAACACTACCACCTTTGCAATGGTTTAAGGTTTCAAACTTACTATATCACCAGTCATGTGATGTGACAAACCACTATCAATTATCCATATATCACCTTTACTCATATATGAAATAAGTGCAGTTTTCTCATCCTCATCAGAGTCATCTTCATAACAATATAAACAACTTCTATATCATGGTCATCAGATTTATCAAATTCACTATTAGTTTCTTCTTCAAAAATATAGAAGGATTTCTTACCTTTGTCCTTAAATTCCTTATACCTTCTAAAATCTATGTCATCCCTTTTTTCTTTGTACTCTATTTTTCTTCTTTCATCCTTGTCATTCTTGTCAAGGCATCTTGCTGCAATATGGCTAACTTTGTTACATGAAAAACAAATTATAGGAAGTTTACCTTTGAATTTTCCTTTTCCTCTCGGTAGTCTTCTAGCCATAAGTGCCTCAATTTCATCAAGATCATCATTAGAAGTGTCACTTTCACTATTCACATGTCTTTCATTTTCTTTCTTTGTCTTATGAAGAGTCAATTTTGATTTGAATGTAGAATCAACATTGTGAGTGGTGAGATTATTAAAAATTGATAACTCAAAAGTAGTAAGTCTACCAACTAGACCTTCTAGAGTTAAGTTGTTACCAGGAGTACATCTCAGTTCTTGTATAGCAGATACTCTAATAGCATAAATAGGAATTAGAGTTCTCAATACCTTGCTAATAACAATATCATCGTCAACAGTTCTATTAGTTCCTCTAATAGCATTCACAACCTCCTTAACTCAGATACAATATTGAACAATAGTTTCACCATCTAACATTCTCATTTCATTTTAAACTTACCTCTCAATCTTTCAGATTTGGCTCTTAGTACATTTGTGTCACCTTCATAGATAGCTGCCAGTGTGTCCCCCATTTTTTTGCAGTTTTACAGTCTTTGGTGTCTTCAAATTCAGGATAACTTAGGTTTGATGGAATATCCAACATTGCTTGATTGTGTTCTTGTTTTTCCTTCATCTTTTGAGTTTCCAACACTCTCAGTACATTTATGTAATCATTTTCCACATATTATTTTTTTGCTTCTCCAATCCCAGCTAGGTGTAGCTTCGTCAAAATTTTCCATGTGAGGAAGTTCTCCTTGTTCAGCCTCGGTACCTCCTTTTTATACATCTTGATCTTTAGCTTCAAGTACCTTCAAAATTTTCCTTACAAGCACCACAAAGCTCTGATACCAATTGTTAGAATGATTTAGAATAACTGAGAGGGGGTGAATCATTTATCCTTAGGACCAGATGTACCAATTGAACTTTCAAACACTTCAACCAACTTAGATCTACTCAACAATCCACTCAGTCTCTATAGTATATGATGAGTAACATAAACTTGTAGTCCACTATCCTAAAGTAATCAACTTGCAGGATAAAAACTCTTAACAATACAGCACATCAAATAACATTCACAAAAGTATGACACTAGGATTTAACGTGGAAACCCAATATGGGAAAAACCACCAGTAACATGCTACCAATTTTTCACTCTTCTAAAGTTAGGTTTGTGAGGAGCCAACCTTGTTAAAGGTTACAACACACACTATTAAATGTGACCCTATTAAAGGATTTAATCACCCTGTTAAAAGTGAGCCTTGTTAGAGGACTTAGATCATTCCATTAGAATGTCACTTTGATTAAGGATTTACAATATGACTGTTAGATCAACCTTGGTTAAAAGGATTTTGACTAATAAAATGGTTAGAAAGTAATAGTAGATTTGATCTTAAACATACAACTCACTTTGCAAATACAGATCCACTTAGCTCAAATGCTAATTCACTAACTGGCCTCCATTGTCATCTCTATCACTCAGATCTACTTGGAAATTTGTCAAGAAATTACCAATGTGCAGTCTTATACTGCTCTTCTTATCCTTCTCTACCTTCTGCTTAGATTTTCCAATCAACTAAATCAACCTCTCTAAACATAACCTATAATTAGGTTAATCTTATACCTCTCTGATCAGGTAGCTTGATATTTTTCCGCTTAATCATCACCATAGATCTTAGGGTTTGGTCAGATCCATCGAATCCTTCCAACATTTCATTCTCCTTCTACCTTGTAGAATACATCTCAAAACTCCTTCTTGAATCCATACATAAAAATGGTTAAAAATATATTAAATTCTCATTTAATTTTCCACAATGATCATCCTCATCTTAAATACACTTTACATATCCCAAGAATTCAACTATATCGGCTGGGATCTCAGATCTTCTCAAACTGTCAAAATACTAACACTCAGTCATTATTGTGTTCTTCCGCTTGGTCATCACTAGATAACTCGGTAAATACTGATTCTCGGTCGACACCAAATTTTCTCGACATGTACTAGCACTCAATCGACACTCGCATGACTTTGCACAAACTGCTTAAACTTAAGTTCCTTAATCTTCTGGTATTTTTCTCATTCAAGACTAAGCTTTTAGTCTTCCAAACTTCACTTGGTATTAAAGATAAATAACACATTACATTTCCAAGGTGCAATCTCATCAAGTACCCATTGTACTTTCACATAACTCAACCATTTCACTAGGTCTTCTTTTTATCTCCTCTTTTCAAATCTTCTTCATTAATCATCTGATATGGTAATTTACTAGATAGAAATTGTCTTACCAGTTAAGGTTTGACATCAATGGCAGTATAACAATTGTTTTAATTGTAGCTTCCAACAAAGGGGTGAGATAATTTTAATACATGTGGAATAAGTTAGGAGTGTATACAAAAATATCTTCCTAGGCCATTAAATAAGATGAGCTTCATAGAGTATGATGAACGATATCCAAATTATAGCCTGCAGAGTTGCCTTTTCTATCAACCAATCTATTGTGGTTTAAACTTCAATCTATTTTGGTCATGAGTAGGGTTATTGTAGCCTACAAAAATTACAAAAAAAATAGATATTAGATTCTATTCTTTAAATATACAAGAGTGGATGAAAATAATTAGGCTCTCTCTTTGTGAAATAAAGATGTCATAGCATTAGTATATTCGTAAACTATGATTATACTTGGATGTATTTTTTGGAAAAATTAACATCTAAAGAAAAAAAAATCACAGAAGGGGAGAAACATAAAAGTTTGTTCAATCACCTTTAACTGTGAATTAGAGTACATAGTTATATACAATATATTCTATTAATTTAGTTAGATAGTCTTCAGTTTGTGATAGAATGCATATATCATATGGGAATGAGGATGGGCCTTAAAGGTAGGAAGCATCACTGTTGGCTATTTTTGTGATGGTTATCCCATCACAGATAATTGATGTGAGATATATTTACTATGGGATAAAAAAATTTAAAGGAAAATACGTTGTGTTATCTTCCACGGTGGGCCAACACGATTTTTTTGTTATTTTGCATTTCCCTCTTCTAGCTTACTCATAGTTAAGTGTGAGATGACAAATTTTTTTCCATTTCACATTTCTTTAATCAAGTTCGTCATGCATAAGTGTGAAATGGAGAAGCCAACCATTTTTTCACACATGGATCTAATTAGCTCAACTGTCAAGAAATGTGGGTTTAAGAAATCTTTACTATGGGCTAAAACTTTGTTAGGGCCAATAAGTCATGTTATCTTCCCCGATGGGCCAACACGACACTATTTCCATTACGTATTTCCCTCCTCTAGGTCATTCATATTTAAGTGCAAGATGGAGAAGGTTTCACCATTTTGCATTTCTTTCTTCAAGCTCATCGGGCATAAGTGCGAAATGGTGAAGCCAACCAAGTTTTGACATGTGGATCAAATTAGGTTGACTGTCAAGAAATGTGGGTCTTATAAATCTTTACTATCGACTAAAAATTTGTCATGGCCAACATGTATTGTTGTCCCATCTTCCCTGATGGGCCAACATGAATTTTTCATCATTTTTCATTCCCCTATGCCATCTTACTCATATTCAAGTGTGAGATGGAGAATTTTTTGTCATTTTGAATTTCTTTAATCAAGATCATAGGGCATAAGTGTGAAATGGTGAAGCCAACCAAGTTTAGACATGTGGATCCAATTATCTTGAGTGTTAATAAATGTGGGTGTGAGAAATATTCACTATGAGATTAAACTTTGGTAGGGCCAACACGTTGAGTTATCTTCCCTAGTGGGCTAAAAAGACCTTTTCTCCATTACACATTTCCCTCCTCTGTCTTAGTCAGAGTTAAGGATGATATGGTGAAGGTTTCACCATTTTTCATTTCTTTCTTCAAGCTCTCTAGGCATAAGTTCACAATGGTGAAGCCAACCAAGTTTTGACACATGGATCCAATTAGGTCAACTGCCAAGAAATATGGGTCTGAGAAATCTTTACTATGGACTAAAAAATTTTAGGTCCAACGTGTCATGTTATCCCATCTTCCCCAGTGGGCCAACATGAAATTTTCTCCATTTCACATTTCCCTCTTCCAAGTTACTCATAGTCAAGTTCAAGATGGTGAAGTTTTTGTCATTTCACATTTCTTTAATCAAGGTCATCATGCATAAGTGTGAAATGGAAAAGTGAAATGTGGGTGTGAGTATTTTCTATGGGATAAAACTTTGTGAGGGCCAATATTTCATATTATCCCATCTTCCTCTGTGGGCCAATATGACATTTTTTCCATTTCCCATTTCCCTCTTCCACCTTACTAAGAGTCAAGTGTGAAATTTCAAAGGTTTTCCATTTCACATTACTTTCCTCAAGCTTGTCAAGAATAAGTGTGAAAAGGTGAAGCCAATCAAGTTTTGACATATCGATCAAATTAGCTTGATTGTCAACAAATGTGGGTCTGAGAGATCTTTACTGCAAATTGAAACTTTGTTAGGGAGAACATGTCGTATTATCTTACCTAGTGCCAACATGACATTTTTCATTTTGTATTTCCCTCTTCCATCTTACTCAAATTTAAGTGCAAAATGGTGAATGTTTCACCTTTGTGCAATTATTTCTTCAATCTCACTAGGCATAAGTGTGAAATGGAAAAGGAAAGAGAGTTTTAACACGTGGACCTAGTTATCTCAACTATCAAGAAATGTGAGTCAAAATGAATTTTTTTCCATTTCGCGATTATCCCAAATAGTTTATTCGGGACTAATTACAAAATGGTGAGGGTAATAGGTCAACACCACATCATCATGGTGGTGAAACTCGTCATGTTTTTCAATTTGGTGTTTCATTTCTAGCAACGTGTTTTGACTGTTTACAACCATTAGACGGTGCCAGTACTGAATTTTTAATGTTGAACCACTTCTTTTGGCTTTGTAACACGTCGGCAATGTAATCTATGCTTATTGATCACTTGCATGGATGATTGGTCCCTTTCATTCATTAGGAGCCTTCTTTTGGCCATTTTTTGTCACTTCATGGATCATGTGTACACAGAGATTGCATGTTGATCTGATATTCATTGGTATTTTCATGTGAAACCTTAACTACAGGTGTAGTTAGATTTTTAATTCTAAGGCTAAAATTAGAGTTATGCAAGCACTTTAAAAGGAAATCTTGTAGATATTTTCTATGTATTGATTGTTTCTTTTAATTTCTCTTAGTTTATATGTCATGTTGAATATGCTTGTAGTTATTGTATTGTAAAAATTATGTTCATTTCATCATCTCATAAGTTGTAACCTTCATGTGAGTCCTGGAGAGTAGATTAGAGTTAAGGGTTTTGTAAGTTGAGTTCTTTGTTCATGTTATGTGTAGCTATAGGCAGAGAGCAACCAATTTCAATACGGTGCATTATTGCCTTTAAATTCTTGCAATCCTTCTACCCCTTTTCTTAAAAATTTATTTTTTTATATACACCCTAATTGAAAGTAAGTTGATCTTCTCTGGATACTCAACCTCTCATTTCAAATCCCACACTTGGGATTTTGTTTCCATGTTTCACAAGGTTGTTTAGGTCATTCACACTGATCACATAAACAAGGGTGCATGATTTTATGGCTACAATCACGATATGTATGTCACACTTGTAAGGTTACATGAGTTTGTGATGAAGAGAACTTTGTGATGAGGTGAAAAGTATAGGTTGTATATAATGATGAGGATACCTTTGATATAGAGGAAAATGCTCCACAAATTGAGTATAGTTATATACACATGAGGATTATGTCATAGAACATGAGTTGTATCATCATTTTATGTGAAGAATGTAGCAATGATAGATACCTTATTGGAGGTGACACTTGATATTGACCCACAAGTAATTTTAAAAAGATATGACATGTAGTATATTAGTATTTAGCTTTAGAATTAGTTATGTGAAAATCCAAAATGAAAACTAATCAAAATATTTATGTATTTTAATATAAAAGTTTTTAAATCCATTAGTCCATCTTGCATCCCATACGTATTCATCTCATGCTTCTCTTACCATGGCAACTCCTTAATTACATTCATGATAATAAGTGAATATTTCTAGTAATAATTTATTTTCTATATAGAAAATTATCTTAAAATGATAACTTGATGTTGAACAAATGGACATTGGATCTTTGATTTCCACATAGTTTGTGGTATTATACTTCTCTCAATATTTATTAATATAAATTTTAACAATTTTAAGCATATGTGTGTATGTTTCATTTTTTTGGCAACATAACTGAATATCGACTCCATAAACCACAATTCAAAACACATATACCATTCAAAACAGGAATTAAAAATATTTCTCATTTATGGGATTTTTCTAAGGAATATTCAAAAAGTACAAAATAATTCTACAAGATATTTCACAAAATATAGCAAAATGTTTATGTATTTTAATATTTTTTTTTTTAAATTCAATAGGTCATCTTGTATCTCATGCTTATTAATTGCATTCTTATGTTACCATGACAACTCCTTAATTATATTCATATTAATAAGTGAATATATCAAGTACTAATTATTTTTCTATATAGAAAATAACCTTAAGGATGACTTAAGGGAGAGATAATATCCATATGAAATATCTATCACAAGTATTCAAAGGGAAAGATGTACTTAATGAATATGGAGAGAAATATATTTTTGTCAACAAGAAAATAACTATCCATCAAAAAGAGGAACAGTCAAAGGGAGAGAAAACATCAAAGAAATATTCAAAGAAACATCCATCTAAGGGAGAGAATAAATTCTACAACAAAGGGAGAGATAGAATCAGAAGTTTCTACATCTATCTAGTGAAAGGAATGAAGAATAAAGAAAGTACTCTGCAAGAATCAAATCTAAGATAGAGGAGCTTACCGAGAGTCAGATATTTGTATTAGTTATAGAACAAAAAGTTTTGTAGAAATTGTGGAACTACAACTGATATATTTCATATTGTATTAGTAGTATGTAGTATGTTTCCATCAATGCCAAAGGGAGAGATTGATGAACTATAATTGATTGAATGTTTGAAGATGTTAATTTGACGATCACCGAGCTGTAGAAAGTTAATACAAGATATTAATCATTTAATATATTATATTGTCATTGATTTCAACTTGATATACTTTGATTGGTCATATTCATATTGTCAAAGACTTCAAATAACCAAAGAGATAAAGGTTATGTTATCAGTAATGCATAAAAGCTCAGTATACACCAAGCAACAACAAACACCGATGGACAGTGCACCCCGATGGATAGAGAACCTCAAGAGAAGAATCACAGTGTAAACCGAGAAAGATACCCGAGCAAGCATTACTGAGTAGAACCAAAGTGATACCCAAGAAAACTGAAAGTCACAGTGTTTCCCGATGGACAGATAACCCTGATGGATAGAGATGCCTGAGGATAACTAAAGTTAAGACCAAGAAAACAAGGAGTTAAAACACCAATCAGAACTAAAGTTTAGAAACAACAAAAGACTTGGCTGGGAAGAGCTAAATATGGAGTTAACTGATTGATTACATTTTTTTCATCGACCAGTTAATACCTAAAGATAAGCTAGATATTTAAAGCTAGTTTTACTTCAGTTTTCAAGAAGAAATCTACGTGATAAAAATAAAGCAAGAATGGCGAGATCTGCAGATCACGTCAAGAACAAGAAAGACAAGGACTTAGAAATGGTGAAATCTTGTCTATAAAAGAGACAGGATAATTCATTATGATGAGATGATGTTGAAGAGAATTCTGGTGAAGATAGAAGTCTTCATACAGACCTTATCATACAAATTGAATAACGGAGCTAAATTTTTATGCAAACACCAAGCAACAAAGAAGCAACGCCATTCACCAAGAAGAAAGAAGTGGAGCAAAGGAACAGAAGAGAAACTTTGAGCTGAAATTTATTATGAGATTACAATAGATCTGAACATCTACAAGATTAAGTTGTATTTATGAACAGATCATATACTGATTCAATTTAACCATTAATTCATAAAATCTCTTAACAGAGTAGGATCTAACCATCCTTTATATATTGAGATACATCCCAAGGAGTATTTAAAGGTTTTCATGTTGAAAGCATAGTGAATTCAAGGTCAAGTGATAAACTGTTAGTGATAAATCCTCTAACAAGGTCGCACTTAACAGTGTGTTTGTAAATTTTAACAGGGTTGGCTCTCCACTGAGCTCACTTCAAAAGAGTGAAAATTTTGGGTTACCGGTCCCAAGTGGTTTTTCCCCTAACAAGGTTTCCACGTTAAAAATCCATGTGTCAAATGTGTAAATGGTTCAGTTCTTTAATGTTTTTCCTTACACATTACTAAAAAAAGATTGATCGGTAAACACTAATTTATTTACTGTATTTTGGTAAAGGCTAAGATTGATATTCGATAAAGCTTAAGAAAAAGGATTAAAAGTGAACTCCGAGCAGTAGTTATTTGATAAGATTATTTAAAGGCATATCTTGTAGGAATGAAGATAACTAGAGGTTTATATATGCGGTATAAAGTTTTGGATTGAATTATTGGATTAATTTTTTAGGCCACTGATTCTCCCCCCCCCCCCCCCCCCCCCCTCAATTATTCTAACAATTGGTATTAGAGCTTGTGTGCTTGAAAGGAAGGTTTAACGACCTAAGCTAAAGATCACAATATGAGAAAAAGGGATGTGCCTAAGTTGAACAAAGACAAGTTTGTATCATGGAAAAGAAGGATAAGACTCCACCTATCAGGTATTGGAAATGATGTTATTCAATACTTGGATACTAAATATGTTTTTCCTACAGGACCTCACACACTTGATCAATTAAGAGAAAAGCATGAACACAATTCTATGGTGATAGAACTTGATTCCTCACTCTCTGATGCTGAATTTGAAGATGGAAAATCATGCACCACTGCAAATAAAATGTGGGACAAACTCAAGCTAGTGCATGGAGGAGATACAAATGTGCTAAGAGCTAAGGCAGAAATCCTAAGAGGAAAGTTTGATGACCTAACAATGAAAGAAGGAGAAAACATCACTCAGTATAGTAGTAGAATCAAAGAGGTTGTAAATGCTATTCAAGGAGTAGGAGGTGTACTTGAAGAAGAAACAGTGGTAAGTAAAATTCTCATAACCTTATTGTCTGTTTATGCTATTAGAGTATTTGTTATACAAGAAATGAGAGCAGTAGAAAATAACAATGTTACTCTAGATAGTTTGATTGGTAGACTTATTTCATTTGAGATGAATAACTTTGACAAAAATGTCTTACCAACTATTGATTCTGCATTCAAATCTTCTTTGAAAATAAGTAAATCAAGTCATAAACACACTATCAGAAATGATAGTGAAAGTGATAGTGAACTTGATGAGATTGAAACACTAATTGCTAGAAGACTGCAGAGAGGCAAAGGTAGATACAAAGGTAAACTACCACTTGTATGTTTTAATTGTAAAGAGATTGGACACTTTGTTGCTAGATGACCTAACAAAAGAAAAGATGACAAAACTTATGAAAATAAGTTTGATAGAGGTGATGACCAAGATTACTGAAGCAACTGACAATCTGAAAAAAGAGACAACCGACACTAAAAGGAAAAAGGAAATAAATCTTGTTACCTGGATGAGAACAAAGCTAGAAATACTAACACTGAATCTGATGAAGAATTAAGGTGGTATTTGTTGCTATGAAAGATGATTCAGACAAAGAATAAAGGTATGTTGAAACTGCACTCATATCTAAGACTAGTAAGAATGATGTCTGGATTATTGATAGTGGTTGTACTCACCACATGACAGGAGATAAAGAAAAGTTTGTAACTTTTGAGTATTATAATGGTGGATCAGTAAGAATGGGTAATGACTCACCTTGTCTAGTTGAAGATAAAGGAACCATAATGTTGAATAATTTGATCAAATGTGAAAATGTATATTGGGTAAAAGGAATTAACTATAATCTATTGAGTGTTTCATAGCTGAATAACACAGGTCACCGATTTGCATTTGAGAACAAAAAGGCAAAGATCTTTAATGAATTAGGAAGGTTGATTGGAACTAGCGAATGGACAAAAGGTAACATATTATATCTTGATGATATTAACACCACTTGTTTAATGGCTATAAACAAAGACAAATGGTTGTGGCATAAAAGGTTATGTCATGTGCATTTTGACAACATGGTTAGGATAAGCAATAAAACAAAAGTAAGAGGCTTCCTGAGCATGTCAAAACCCAACCATGTCATGTGTAAAAATTGTCAAAAAGGTAAAATGAAAAAGTCTAGATTAAAGAGCAAAACCTACACATCTAATGTTATTCTAAAATTAGTCCATACTGATCTATGTGGACCAATGAGAACAAAGAGCTAACATGGTGATATATACTTCATTCTCTGTGTTGATGATTATTCAAGAATGATGATTGTTATGTTCTTAAAAGAAAAATCAGAAGCATTCAATAAGTTTAAATGGTATAAAGCTAAAGTGGAAAAACATAGTGAAAAGGAACTAAAATGTCTAAGATCAGATAGAGGAGGAGAATTTATTTCTGATGAATTCACTAACTTTTTTAATGAGCATGGAATTCAAAAATAGGTTTCTGCACCGAGAACACCACAGCAAAATGGGATTGTTGAGAGAAGGAACAAATCAATTATTGATTATGCCAGAACATTGATGATTGATAAAGGCATCACACAAATATTATGGAGAGAAGTTGTCAGTGTTGTTGTCTACACATTGAACAGATTTCAATTGAAGAAAGACAATAGTAAGACACCTTATGAGATATGGTATGGATACACACCCAATGTAAGTTACTTCATAATTTTTGGTAGTCATTTTTATATTTTGAAAGATGATAGAAATGGAAAGCTTGACTCCAAAGGTGAGGAACAAATATTTCTAGGATATTCTACCAAGAGAAAGGCTTATAAATGTCTTAACAAATCCTCTAAAAAAATCATTGAAAGTGCAAATGTCAAAGTAGATGAATTTGCTGAGAAAAATGATGAAGAAAATAGAAAGGAACCGAAAGACTAAAACAGGTTCGTCTACAGTGAAGAACCTAACACTTTGCCCGAGAAATAGTGTATCACTCCCGAGTGACAGAACAATGCACCCAAGCATTAGGCTGTAAACACCAAAAATTAGGGAATTGCTCAAAATGATATACCGAGCGATGGAGATCAGAATGAAGGACAAGATGATGACCATAATGATGAACAAAGAGCTGAATTGATACTTTCCAAGTATGTCAGAAGACACCATCCATAGAACCAGATCATAGAAGACAAAAAGGCTGGAATGAGAACAAGAAGTAACTCACTAAATACTAGATGTTTAATTTGTGATTTTGAGCCTAAATTTGTCAATACTGCACTTGAAAATGAAGAATGGGTCAGTGCTATGAATGAAGAGATAGAGAAAATTGAGAAGAAAAAAAACATGGACACTAGTACCTAGACCAGATGACAAAAATGTCATCGGTACCAAATGGATATTCAGAAACAAGCTAAATGAGAATGGAGAAGTCACAAGGAAAAAAGAAAGATTAGTATGCAAGGGGTATGGACAAGAAGAAGGTATTGACTATGGAGAAACCTTTGCACCCATTGCTAGACTAGAAGGAGTAATAATTTTACTTTCTTATGTTGCATTCAAAGGATTCAAGGTATACCAAATGGATGTCAAATCTACATTCCTAAATGGAATACTAGACAAAGATGTATACATTGAACAACCAAAAGGGTTTGTTGACCCTAACAAGAGAAACGTGGTTTGTAGACTACACAAAGCCTTGTATGGATTGAAACAAGCACCGAGAGCATGGTATGAAAGACTTCACTCCTATCTTATAAGTATTGGATTTGTAAGAACAAGTAAAAACAATAATCTATATTTAAAAGAAGATATTGATGATAACATTTTGATTGCTGAAATATTTGTTGATGATATCATATTTAGAGGTAATGATATGTTATGCAAATCATTTTCTAATGAAATGAGAAAAGAGTTTGAAATTTAAATGTTTGGGGAGATCAAATTCTTTCTTGGTCTGCAGATTCTTCAACAGGATGCAGGCATCTATATCACACAATCCAAATACATCAAGGAAGTGTTGAAGATACTCAAGATGGAAGATTCCAAGCTAGTTGGAACACCTATGGAAACCAAATGTAAGCTAACAAAGGAAGACAAGTAAACCAAGGTAAATCAGACCCTATATAGATCTATGATTGGAAAGCTCATGTATGATTTTCATACTAGACCAAATATAGCACATGCAGTTGGAATAGTTGCAAGATTCTCTGCTAATCCCAAGGAATCACACATGACTGCTATCAAAAGAATTCTGAGATATCTAAAGAATACCGAGGACTATGGGTTATGGTATAAATGAGAAAGCATTTTTGAGCTTCAAGTCTATAAAGATGTTGATTGGGATAGAAACCTAGATGATATAAAGATCACAACTGGAGGAGCATTCTTCATGGGTGATAGACTTGTCACATGGATCAGTAAGAAGCAAGGATGCATCTCACAATCTACTACAGAAGCAGAATATGTGGTTTTTGCTACAAATTTCTCTAACATTGCATGTATCAAACAATTACTAAAAGGTATGAATATGAAAATTCTTGAACCAATGATTATCTACTGTGATAATACAAGTGCAATAAACATCTCAAAGAACCCAGTCACACATGCTAAGACAAAGAATATTGCTATCAAGTATCATTACTTAAGAGAACAAGTGCAAGAGAAAGAGGTGATAGTGGAATATGTTCAATCCAAGGAACAATTAGCAGACATATTCACAAATTCATTGCCTAAAGATAAATTTGAGTACCTAAGAAAGACACTAGGGGTCTGACCCTTGTCTATTGGTCACTAAGCTGACTAGGAGGCTGCATTAGCCTACACACAATCAGAAGATCATTCATGTTGATGCAAGAAAAGATATGGACTGCAAAGATCTATCAGTATACATAAAGGTACTTATCTGCACCAACAACAGAGCTACATTGTTGATGGAAAGGAAATTCAAGGAATATATGAGAGAGAGAGAGAGAGAGAGAGACATTGTTGTCAAAGGGAGAGATGACTTAAGGATGACTTAAGGGAGAGATAGTATCCATATGAAATATCTATCAGAAGTATTCAAAGGGAAAGAAGTACATAATGAATATGGAGAGAAATATATTGTTGTCAACAAGAAAATAATTATCCATCAAAAAGAGGAACAGTCAAAGGGAGAGAAAACATAAAAGAAAGATTCAAAGAAAAATCCATCTAAGGGAGAGAAAAAATTCTACAACAAAGGGAGAGATAGAATCATAAGTTTCTACATCTATCCAGTGAAGGGAATGAAGAATGAAGAAAGTACTCTGCAAGAATCAAATCTAATCTAGAAGAGCTAACCGAGATTCAGATATTTGTATTAGTTATAGAACAAAAAGTTTGGTAGAAATTGTGGAACTACAACTGATATATTTCATATTGTATTAGTAGTATGCAGTATGTTTCCATCAATGCCAAAGGGAGAGATTGATGAACTATAACTAATTGAATGTTTGAAGATGTCAAGTTGATGATTACCGAGCTGCAGAAAGTTAATGCAAGACATTAAATCAGTTAATATATTGTATTTTCATTGATGTCAACTTGATACACTCTGATTGGTCATATTCATATTATCAAAGACTTTAAAGAAACAAAGAGATAAAGGTTATGTTATCAATAATTCATAAAAGTTTAGTATACACCAAGTGACAAAAAACACCAATGGACAGTGCACCCTGATGGATAGAGAACCCCGAGAGAAGAATCATAGTGTAAACTGAGCAAGATACTTGAGCAAGCATTACCGAGCAGAACCAAAGTGATACCCAAGAAAACTGAAAGTCATAGTGTTGCCCGATGGATAGAAAACCTTGATGGACAGAGATGCCTGAGGATAACTGAAGTCTAGACCGAGCAAACAAGGAGCTAAAACACCGATCAGAACTGAAGTTCAGAAATGACAAAAGACTTAGCTAGAAGGGGATAAATATGGAGTTAACTGATTGATTACATTGATTTCATCGACCAGTTAATACCGAAAGATAAGCTATATATTTAAAGCTAGTTTTAATCCAGTTGTCAATAATAAATCTATGGGATAAAACTAAACCAAGCTTTAAAGCAAGAATGGTGAGATTTGTGGATCACATCAAGAACAAGAAAGACAAGGACTTAGAAATAGTGATATCATGTCTATAAAAGAGACAAGATAATTCATTATGATGAGAGGATGTTGAAGAGAATTATGGTGAAGATAGAAGTCTTCATATAGACCTAATCATACAAGCTGAAGAACAGAGCTAAAGTTTTTTGTAGACACTGAGCAACAGAGAAGCAACAACATTCACCGAGTAGAAAGAAGTGGAGAAAAGGAATAGAAGAAAAAATTTGATCAGAAATGTATTATGAGATTAGAATAGATCTGAACATTTGCAATATTAAGTTGTATTTATGAATAGATCATATACTGATTGATTTTAACCATTAATTGAGAAAATCTCTTAATAGAGTAGGGTCTAACCATCCTTTATATATTGAGATACATTCCAAGGAGTATCAAAAGGTTTTTTGTGTTGACAGCATAGTGAATGCGAGGTCAAGTGATAAGCTATTAGTGATAAATCCTCTAATAAGGCTGCACTTAACAGTGTGTTTGTAACCTTTAATAGGGTTGGCTCTTCACTGATCTCACTTTAGAAGAGTGAAAATTTTGGGTTATCAGTCCCAAGTGGTTTTTCCACTAACAGGGGTTCCATGTTAAAAATCCATGTGTCAAATGTGTATATGGTTCATTTATTTAATTTATTGCCTTATACATTACTAAAACAGGATTGATCGGTAAACACTAAGTTATTTACTGTATTTCAGTAAAGGCTAAGACTGCTATTCAATAAAGCTTAAGAAAAAGGATTAACAGTGAACTCCAAGCAGTAGTTATTTGATAAGATTATTTAAAGGCATACATCTTGTAGGACTGAAGATAACTGGAGGTTTATGTATGTGGTATAAATTTTTGGATTGAATTATTGGATTAATTTTTTAGGCCATTGATTCNTTCCCCCCCCCCCCCCCCACTCTCAGTTATTCTAACAATCACTATCACATAGTCTTCCATCTTTGAAGCCACATGTAGGAGCCTGGACGTATACAAAAAGAATATTGTTACATATGTGTAAAATATAGCATATCATATATGTAAAAAAAATGGGTGGCATAATGATTGTTAAAGGGGACATAAAGGTGAGAACCTCATCTGCTCTGCAAAAATCATGATGTCCATGATCGCGTGAATACCTTATTGCAAAGTAGAGGCACAGTGACCTACAAAGAGATTTACATTGCACATAAGCTTCCACCATCAATATAAATATCCAATATACATCTCTACTACCTCCTAGCATATTTACTTGATAATTTTTTTATAGCATAAACAAATAAATTAAAAACAGTACATTGTATGGTCGAATCGAAGTGGTGGTGGCCAGGTTTGAAAGCATTTTATATTTAAAGTTCAATAAAACATGATTGTTACTCTACAAATTCTTGTTTGGTTGTTGTTGCATGGGTTATCACGCCCCCATAGAATGTTTTAACTAGCTCAAATGTATTGGAACATTTATAAATGTGATTTCGTTTTGATTCAAAACAGGTTTCAAGGATTTTCATGGAGAAAAAAGTGAGTTATTGACTTTTCTTTCATGACAGGGTATGTAACTCATGACAGTGAGGGCTTGGACAAGAATTTATTATTCCTCCTCTTTCGACTATTGAAAACTCTTCCAAATTAGTAGTTTGAAAGTGTAACGAGTATAGTTAATGATTTTGAAATTGGTAGACATGGAGAATGCTATTTGAGACTAAAATAATGATGCCCTTGATTGTTAACCTATGCAATTTTTGTCATCTTAAGAGGGTTGTAACAAAGGTTTTATGAAATAATAAAAGAATGATCATTTATAATGCTAGATCTTGTTGTTTTATGTTGTTTATGATATTTTTTTACCCTTGGATTTTTAGATTTTGATCATGAGTCAAAAATTCTTGTAGATACTTTACAAAAGTGACCTAATTATGTCTAGGTTGTAAATTAGCAGTCCATTTTTTAGTCAAGTGTGCCAAAGGATTCATATGATCAAATTGGATAAATTTTATGTCTTTGAAAAGGGTATATGGAAAATTAATTTTCTTGTGGAGATTTGTCCTAAGTCAAGAATTATGGCCTCTTTTTCCACTGGTGGGGGCTACTATAATTAGGACACTTTATGCGCAAAGCATACAAGTTGGAATATCCAGTGTTCTTGATAGTTTCCAAGGGTGTATAAAATTTGTATTTGGTTGATCTAAGATGTTCCAAACGGAGGTTGAGCCTTGTGAACTATTGAGCCTTTAGTTGGTATTTATACCCTACGAGGCATAGTGACCTTGTGAAAAGGAAGCTTGGAGATTGAAAAGAGTCATGATTTAAAGCTAAACTAAGAAGAATCCTTATCCATTCTTAAGTATAGAAGTTTCAAGAATTTTTTCGTGAAAAGATAAGTTCTCTACATAGTTTCTTTCTTGGGTTAAGGGAAGGATATTATCCCATTGTTGTGAAATATGCCTACAAGTTGGTGACTCAAACCCTACTTCTGCAATAATTTCCCACCATTATCCCATCATAGATAACCAATCTAAGACACATTATCATGGGTTGAACTTTGTTACAATGGGCTAACATGTTGATTTTTCCAATGGCTAACCTTTTGTGTTACCCAAATATTTTTGTTAACACGTTGAGTTGTCCCCCCTCATGGTTTTCACTACTTCCCCACAGATATCATGTCCACCTATACAATTTTCGAAAGACAAATGCATATGAGTACTTATTCCTATGGATGTTACAATCAGGTACAATAAAGAGAATAATATCAGGAAAAATTTGGTCAATAGCAATACATAAAGCATCAAAATACACACTCATCACCAGATGATAGAAATGACATCGTTCTTGGTTGTCAGTACTAACCTATGTCAGATGTAATATATCCATCTGTAATGACATGTGCTTCATCTTCTTCATACTTTATCGTCATCCCCATCCTCCTTATTCTAAAATTAAGGGGTAACACAAACTAGTCTGACTGAGGTACTTATTCGACTTGTCTTGATTTCTACTCTCTCCATGTTGTCATCGCACCTGACCATGGTGTCTACTAGCATTGAACCAAGGATACAAGAGAATAGTGCTAGTATCTGTTGGGTCAGTGTGTTTGCTGAAATAAAAGGTCAATACATTGCACTATTCAAGGTCAACTAAGAACCTACAAACACAAGATATAAACGGTTGTCATTGTTCAAGTGTTGGTAGAATTTTATTGAGCACTTTCTTCATCATTGTACTTGCTTCCTTCCAATCTTCCTTTCCATCCATGTTTTTTGTACCACCCCTAACATCTTGAGGAATGTTTTTAGCAGTGGGGATAATGAGTATTTTTTCATGTGCCCCTTCACATGTCAATATTTCATTAGGATTCGTAACACACATAGTGGGAACTGAAATATCCCATGTACAATGATATACTATTAGACTCCAATGAAGGTTTATTAACCCAAAAAATGTTGAATTCATTTTCTTAAGAAGTACACCACCTCATAGTACCCACTTACATTGACCCCCTACATCCTTCAATGAGATATTGGTCATTGTTGCAACTTTTAGCGCATGCTTGCACATGTTTCCCTGTACAGCCCACAGACAGTCACATACATATAGGTCATCTCCACTTTCCTTCATAATGTACCAAGCACCTACCGACTAAATTTTTACCTAGTTCTATCCAAGATGTGTCTCGTGTAGTACATAGTCTACATCGGGAATCTCCTTTTCCCTCTCCATACTGGTGCACAAATTTCCAACCCTATAGTTTGTGATAAATTTAAACTCTTGCAATATTTTTTCCTATAGAATGGTTCCATTTGATATACAAGTGTGAAGAACATGTTTTCCATCCTCCTTGCGCACTTCTTGAAATGATCATGCAGGTAACACATCTTCATTAAGTAATGTTATGACTCAATTGTAGCATTTGTGTCTTGATTAACATGTGGGAATTTTCTAAATTTCTTCGCCCACATAGCTGCAAATAAATTTTGAGAACTATGAGCCCAATTTGAGATATTTGACATGAAAATAATTAACAACCACCAAGAATGACAAGTATTTGCATATAGTGCTCACCAATATGGCCTTCTTGTTCACACCATGTCTTTGTGAAGTACTCCAAAAATTGTGGTTGATCACTGAACTCATCCAACAAAGCATGCAATTAATCTTCAGTGCTATCTTCGCTTCTCTATGTATCCATCATGATTGTCCCTAAAAGGAAAATTAAATCCATAGCTCTATCTTTTTTTTCATACTTGGACATGTTCTTGATCCATGCTCGAGGCACATGCTAGAGGCAAAGGATGACACAACATTTAAATACATCCCTTAATGTAATGAAGAATGATTTGTAAGAATCCCATCAAAACAAATCAAACACAAAAAAGAATGTCAAAGGATTTCATTTCAATATTTCAAATTAACAAGACATGTGCATATTGTATTGCATTAAACTCTGCACTTGCATCTTTTGTAATAAATTCATTGATTATATAATCAAATCTTGCAATATTCCCTCGTCTGTGAACCTCGGCTGACCAGAATTGAATGTCCTCAATCTTGTTTTGAGATGACACAGCCCATGCCACGGGCACCCCAGACTGATGTTCATCAAATACCAACAATGAGTACAATTGGTACTGCATGAATTAACAATGACAATAAACATTTCCATTAGTGAACGCATATAGTTTGTCAAA
This sequence comes from Thuja plicata, assembly GCA_018584345.1. Taxonomy (NCBI): domain Eukaryota; kingdom Viridiplantae; phylum Streptophyta; class Pinopsida; order Cupressales; family Cupressaceae; genus Thuja; species Thuja plicata. The sequence goes on from MU227519.1 coordinate 6,972,913, forward strand.
TTTTTTAATATACTATGTGAGACAACTTTCAATTATCTTACCCCGTAGTTATTTTTTGTGAAATTTAAATCCATTGAGATGGTTGATTGTTGTGAGTGTTGGACAATCGTTTGGAGCATCCAAGGAGTTTGGATTCTCATAATAATAAAAACATTCACACCAAATGCCATTTGGAAAGGAATAAGTTATCATTGTCACATGTTTTCCATAGTACAATACATTTTGCATTGTTCACATCCTTTTGTGATTAAATAGAATGCACCCTTCTTGATGCATTGAGGACATCCTTGTGTGTCAGGAATCTGTCCCTTTTCCTTAATATGGTAGTGATCATAGGATCATATAAATACTTTTCCATAATCACATCAATTCTTACATCCATCGTCAATAACCTCTCTATATAATATTTTCATTCATTTGAAAGGTTTGGAGAAATTATAGACCCTGGCTCCTTCGTTGGGTCCCCCACCCCATGGAAAATCTCTCCCTTGACATCTACTTGAAACATTTCCTTGTATATCAAAATGTCAATTCTAGCATACCATGGAACACCTTCACATTCACATGGAACTGAAAACCACATTTATTTTTCAAAATTTTGAGGTTGTTTCTCACACGGATGCTTGTCCCTATGGTCTTGTGGGTTATACGCACACCAATAACTACAATTGAACGTGTCAAATTGTTGCATGGACATGTATAAAAATAATGTTTAACAAGTGTGACGAAAAGAAATGGTTCAATTGACTAACCACAAATACATCTTTGTGCTATGTTTCATGCACATTATTGTTTCATTGTCAATTTTCTTCTTGCAGACAAATGCAGCCTCAAAACCATCAACCAACGATTCTCAATTGAGGAATGCATCCAATCTGTTGAGAAGAATCGATGCACACATGTATTCTTTATAGTCATGTTGAACATAAATTGGAGTCCATGTGATACCATTAGATGAGAAGGGGTGGAATCCTTCGCCACCAACTTGCACTTCCAAATCCATCAAGAGATTCCATTTCCTTTGTCTTTTCATCCCAACAAAGAGCTCAATGCACACTTATGTTGTCTTCAAAAAACTCCTCCCACCAAGGCGGTATAATGATATTTAATAAAAGACCAATAATTTATTCATTGTAGTAAGGTGATGTTGTTAAACTAATTATGTTTGATAGACAAGTGAGTCTCCTTAATTTTTCAAGAAGTCTGAGCAAATTCTATCAAATTATGGATAGAGTTATAGTAGTTTTTTTCTAAAATAGTCCCATGAGCAAGGGTTTTAAGGGTTTGAATACAAAATTGTGATTTCATGGAAATTTCCATCGTTATAATTTCTTGTACATTGGTTGATTGAAGGTTTAGAGAGTTTAGTTTCATATCATATGGTTTACAAGAGAAAAATTTGTTCTTTTTAATCAAAATAATGATTCCATAGTTTGTTGACCCTGCGTCTATGGCCTATTTAACTCAGTTGTTATGAGGGTTTTCAAAAATGGATATAGAATGTGTTGGAATTATGGTGGTTTTTGGAGTTCTTATGAGGATCAATCATAAGGGATGCATAATTGGTTGTCATTGATGGAAACATTGTCAGTTAACATGATTGGAGTGATCGGTAAGATCTTTGCATGATCGGTAATGGAAGAAACAATTAAATGCAATGATCAGTCTACAGGAAGAAAAGTTTCAGTCAAATAATTTGGTAGCGGTCGAGTTTCAATAAAGATCAGACATTGCAATTATAGAAGATTTTTTTATATGGTTATTGGAATCCATGATTCCGATCACAGAATTTAATTCAATGTTTTGAGTGAATTGTGTTTTTGATGAGGAAGACAGTGTACCTATTGGTTCACCGATTATAGTTTCATATTAAATTGGTTAAGGCGGTGGATCTGAGGTCAGATATTGGTCATAAACATGGATATTACATTTGATGTCAACATGTTAGGTATTTTTTATGTTGATATCAAGGTGGTTGGTCAATACTTTGTTCCGACTATGATGGAAATTTTCTAGGTCTTAAGTTACTTAAGGACGGTGCTATATAAGGTCATCTAAATCATTTGATTTAGGGTTGTGATCATATTTTCAAGTTAGGCAATCAAATATTGAAGGATAAGATATTAGTGCAGCGTCAAAAAGTAAAGAGAAGAGTGGATCAAACAGAAAAATGGTGTCATTCTATAGATCAAGAGACACGGTTCATTACTCTAGACCAACCCTCTTGGTTGAGAAGCTAAATCCCTTAACTAGGTGAACTTTAATAGGTTCCTATTGTAAATGATTTAACAGGGTTACTTCTTAATTGGGGTTTTGAAATACTCTAGTGAGGTAGACTCTAACAGGTCTTTTGGTACTTCTAACAAGGTACTAATGAATTTTAACAGGGTGAACCCTTGACAGGGTATTGTAGCTCCTAACAGGGAAAACACTTTATACTACAGTGAAGTGAATTTGCGAGTATCATCCCCACCGTGGTTTTCTCCCTTTTACAAGGGTTTCCACATGAAAAATCTATGTTTTATGTGTGATTATTATGTGGATTATTGGTGTTATTTACTTCTATTTGACATTATCAGTTGTATGTTTCATTGTTAAGAAGTTGTTGATTAATTTTGTTAGATTTGTAGTGAAATTTATTAAGTACTTATCTACACTGATTCACCCCCCCCCCCCCTCTCAGTTTCTCTGAATACGAACAATTTCTATCAGATCTTTGGTCCTCTTTATAGTAAGCTTAACTGCTTGAGGAAAATATCCCTAAAAACCAACATGGAGAGATACAAGTATGAGAAGAAGCTTTAGGATGCAAACAAAGTAATCAATGAACTAAAGGAAAAGCTAAGGAAATCCCTTTCAAAAAGAAGATAAATTATTGAGAAATTGATTGAAATCCAAGATTACATTGATCAAGTGTCTAAAGGTAGTATGTCTGAGGAATATGAGGAAGCACTTGCAGATCTGATGAATAAAAATAATGGACTTAAAGAATAAGTGGAAATTCTAAAAAGAGAGATTGAAAGTTTGTCTGTCATGATGTGTAAAGAGCTTGAAGGAAGAAGATTTGCTAAGGATGCAAAGAAAATTTATGAAGATTCCCTAAAGGCTAAAGATGAAACCCTAATAGAAAAGTTGGAGCAACTATTCAAATCAGAGCAAGAGGTTGATGTATTGCATGAACACTTACATGACACAAATGAAGAAAATACTGACATTTTAAGATAGAATGAGGGTTGAGGATAGAGAATGAGAAGATGAAAGAATAGCTTATAGCTTCAAATGATCTATTGGATAAATTCAATAAAATTTATGCTAAACTTGATTAACAACTCACAAGTCAGAGAAGAAATGGAGAGAAAAAAGGTCTAGGTTTTTCAAACTTTGAAGTTGGTGAATCATCTGGCACTAAGGACATCAATCCAAGAGACAAATCAAGGCCCATGGTGAACATCAAAACTGGTAAGAGAAGGTATAGACTGGTATGTTTTAACTGTCATAAGGAAGGTCATACTACTAATGTATGTTGGTCTAAACCTATTGGTTCTAATGTTGGACCTAGAGGTCCTACTACTAGATCAAGAAATCCCTATGGTAGAACTAATAACTACAATGCTAGATCTAATGCATTTCATGGAGTTTTTTATTTTTGCAACAAATTTGGGCATTGGGATAATGAGTGTAGGGTCATAATCAACAACCATTGGTCATATGATTACAATAGATAGAGACCTAACTATCAAGGTAACCAATCATATGTTACATGTTCTATTTTCCATAACTATGGATAGATGGTTGTGAATTGCAAATTAAGGTTAGCTAGAGGCAATGTTGGACCTTGGAAAAAATAGGTATGGCTTGTTACATTTTTAACAAAGTTGGTCATCTTGCTAGAACATGCAGAGCAAGAAAGAATACCAGAGGTCAACCGGTGAACAAGGTTGAAAATGATAAAGGGAAACAAATTATTGATTTTGAGGTAGTTATAAGTGAGATGAAGAATACATACATGAAGAAAGGCAAAATCAACTCATCTGAGCCATTGGTAACCTCCACAAATTCAGGAAATGTGGAGAATCCATCGGTGAACTAAGTCTATTTTTGGCTTAGGGGGAGCACTAAAAGAAAAAATCCTAAACAACCCCTATAAGTGAATGAGAGATAAGATTCATATGCATAATAAGATACCTATTTGTGATTTTAATGATGGTTAATGAAGATTAAGTGCTATATTTGATTTTGTGTGTGCATATAACAAATGTTATGTTTTAACCAGTGACTAGTGTAAAGCACTATTTGACCATTGTGTATAATGTTTATATTCTCAATGATAAAAAGGTGGAAAAGTAAACTCATTTCTTACCATGCATTCTAACAAGTTTTACTAGAGAACTTGTTCATTCCAAAGCAATTAAGAGTGGTGTGTGTCTGTGAATTGTGAATTTGAGCGGTGAACCATATCAGTTATCGAAGAACACTAATTGATGAAGTTGAAGGTTGTTGCTTGTGTTGTGAATATTTTGAAGAAGTGTTAGTGCAGAGAGTTGATTGTTGACATTATGGATACTCTTGTGATGGTCAACATCATTGATGAGTCGAGGCATGTATTCAAGTTACATCCTTTGAAGGAAAATGAAAATGATCCAATGGGTGCCCTATCCTCAATACCCTATGGTGTATTGCTGAAAGAATATATTTGATCATTCTTCCACTGTAAGCTGGAAGATCTTGGAGCTTACAAAATCTATGATGAGTTCACTAAATTATGCAATGATCAAGGTTTAAAGAACAATCATATGCATCTAATGAACAAATGTTTTGCATATGCGGTTGAGATTCCTAGTGATTTTCATCTAGATTGGATAAGATATGTATTGAGAAGAGTCCATAATCAATTAATATATTTGTACAAGCCACACAAGATTATAAAGGAGATAATCAATAGGGTTACTAGTATCTGCGCGACCGGTGAGCCTCCAACTCTTTAAACTATAGATACTAATTTGGTTACTCATTTGACCAAATCCAAACAAGATCACCGTTCTATGACTATCAAATATATAGAAGAAAAGCAAGTGAGGTTTTCTTCAATGGTGGTAGGGTATAGAGTGTATCAATATAGTTGGTTGAATAGTGTACCTAGAGGAGTGATTCATGTTTCTTATAGAATGGTGAAGGAAGATGCCAAATACGACCTATGTGAGATGTTGAGGAGTCAATTATTCATAAATATGGAAAGGATCAAGAAGGATAAGAAACAATCATTCAAATATGGATCACTCCAAGCATGTATATGCTTTTACTTGCAAAATCATTTTCCTGGAATAGGTCAAATCACATGGTCAGAGGAAAAAATGGTAGTAATGTGTACGTTAGGAAACAATTTTAATACTATTATGTGGTGATATTTTCAATATTTTTAAGGGAAAATGCACATGAGAGAGAGAGAGAGAGAGAATCCCAAATATTTGTTTTCTAGTAGATACAGATACATGTATGTTGCAAGCAGTTCAACCTAGGACATTTTGGGTACCAGCTATGGATATGAGGTGGATGGTGATTTGGTCACTATACATGTTGATGTACTATTGTCAAACCAATTGATACTTCAACACCTAGGTTTGGAACTTATGAGGAGTCATCCCTGAAAATTCATAGTGAATTAAAGGCACTGGTAATCCTAAGGAAACAAGTTGATGAATTAACCAAAATGAGTGGCATTAACAAAGAAATAATGACAAAACTTAGGAATAAATTGGAGAGTGAGGAAGTAGGAACATCTGTTGTTGTAGAAGTCAAGAAAGTTGAAGTTCAATTTGAAGAGATAACACCTCAGAGAGTCACTAGGAGTTCAATACTAAAATAGACTCAACCTATTACTACTCCTATTATGACTAAGCCACTAAAGAAGTCACTTGTGACTGTTCAACAAAATTATAGAAGGAAGAAAGAGAAGGCATCTTACTATAAAGAGTCAAAAGACAAGAAAGAGAGTAAGGATAAGGCTGAAGCAGACGAATTTAAAAATGAGTCTAATAAGGAACAAAAAGAGTTAAGAGATAGTGGGAAGAAGTCCACGGTAGTAGGAAATCCTACTGAGAAAATTGTCAATATTGATGAAACTATTACTACTGATAACATAATCCAATATGTTAAGGAATATGGAAGGATGTCTGATGTGATGAAATAATTTGATAAATTTGACAATGAAGATAAACAGGAGATAGAGGATGCAGTTGTAGAGAGCCTACATGCATTTTTCAAAGCACCAAGTGAATTGTACAAGGCTATACCTAAGGAACTATACAAGGCAGTAGATAAGAGATGGAGAGAAGCTCTGAAGATTGATAGAGTGGTGATGGAACAAGAACTTGCACTATTACAACCTAAATTGACAACTGAAGATGTGAAGATAATGGTTAAAGCAATCAGGTCAGAATTCAAGACAAGAAGCAGAGTATCAAGGATTCTCATTGAGAAATACAATCAATAAGAGATGAGAAAGTGGATATATGGAAAAAGTTAGTGAAACCTGAGAAAGAAAATAAAGAAAAAATGGTAGAAGAGAAAGGAAAAGGTCAAGATTCAATAGCAAAAGAGTTTAGAGATGTCATAGATAATTTTATCTCTGATATCCCTAAGAATATATTGATTATTGATACACAAACTGAAGTAGAAGCGTCAACAGAATAGAAAAGTGAAGATCAAAAGGGTGATGAAGAGTTATTTTCAGCAAAGAGGAAGTTGGATCTAACCTATGACACTAGCACAAAGAAGAAGAGTAGATCAAAGGATTCAACTAGTTCTGAGGAAGAGGATGAAGGTGAACAAGAAAATGAAGAAATTCAAGCACCTATTGATATAACCAAGATGAGTCCTAAGGAGTTGATGGAAGTATCTGAGAAGCTTAAGGTGAAAGTAGTAAGGGACAAACTAAAGGAAAAGAAGAAGAAGGGAACTGAAGGAAGCCATGAACATAATTAGTAAATTAGTTTATGATGTGGAATATGAAAAACATGATAGTCTTATTGATCAACTAGATATATTGATCAAAGCCATTTTTATCAAGTACCTGACTTGGAGAATGCACCAATGAAGTTGGTTGAGTATCAGTATGAGAAGAAAAGGATAGTGAAGTTGGTAGAGTAGATTGCTAAACACAAAATGACACTTTCAAAACTTGTGGATCAGACAAAGAAAAAACTAAAAGAGGTCAGACAGTTAAAGACCAAAGTGTCAAAACTTTTAGATTTTACCAAGGATTTGAAGAAAAGTAGAGAAGATGCACATAAACATCTTGATAACTTAGTTGAAATTTTGATCCTATCACAACCTCTACATCAGATTACAGTGCCAAAGTGAAAATGATCACACAACGTGAGGAATTTATAGGAAAAAAAGGATAAGAGGGTCATCACACTACTTGAACTACAAACATACCTAGCACCCACAGTAGAGGTGATGCAACAAAATGTGAAGAATGCAGAAACTCTAATTAAGTTACTAGACTTGAGCACTCTAGATGACATGGAGGAGTTGGCATCTGATCTACATAGGTAGATCATTGCTATGAACCATTTGAAAAGGTCATGGGATATTTCATTGGAGACAGCAAAGAAAAATTTCAAGGATGTATTTGACAGAATATAAGCCTGGTATGCAATATTTGTACATATTTCAATTTGTGAACATTTGTCATTGTATGAAAAAAAGGGGGACTATGAGTGTGAGTATGGGTTCAATGAAAATAATTTTAATAGGAGGAGGAGGAGTTATGTATGAAAGAATGTTGATAAGGATGGTAAGCAGAATATTTTCAGAGAGTGTTTTTCATCAATGCCAAAGGAGGAGATTGTTGGCATTATGGTAGTTTTTGGATTTCTTATGAGGAGCAGTCATAAGGGATGCATAATTGGTTGACATTGATGGAAAAATTATCAGTTAACATGATTGGAGAAACTTGTAAGATACTTGCATGATCGATAATGGAAGAAACAGCTAAGTGCGTTGATCGGTGCACAGGAAGAACAGTTTCAGTCAGAGAATTTGGTAGCGGTCAAGTTTCAGTATAGATTAGGCATTGTGATCATAGAGGATGTTTTTATATGGTTAGTGGAATCCATGATTATGATTGCGGTAGTTAATTCAATATTTTGAGTGAACTATATTTTTTATGAAGAAGACAGTGTACCTATTGGTTCATCGATCAAAGTTTCATATTAAATTGGTTAAGGCGGTGGATCTGATGTCAGCTATTGGTCATAAACATGGATAATTTTTTATGTTGACATGTTAGGTATTATTGACAATGATCTCAAGGTGGTTAATCAATACTTTGTGCTGACTATGATGGAAATTTTCTAGGTCTTAAGTGACTTAAGGACAATGCTATATAAGGTGATCTAAATCATTTGATTTAGGGTTGCAATCATATTTCTAAGTTGGGAGATCAGATATTGAAGGAGAAGAGATTAGTGCAATGTCAAAAAGAAGAGAGCATAGTGGATATGATAGGTGAAAAATTCCATTCTACATATCAAGAGACGGAGCTCATTACTCTAGGCTAACCCTCTTGGTTGGGAAGCTAAATCCCTTAACTGGGTGAACTTTAACATGTTCCTATTGTAAATCCTTTAAAAGGGTAACTTTTTAATTGTAATTTTGAAATCCTCTAGAAAGGTAGACTCTAACATGTCTTTTGGTACTTCTAAAAAGGTACTAATGACTTTTAACAGGGTTAACCCTTGATAGGTTATTGTAGCTCCTAACAGGGCAAACAATTTATACTGCAGTGAAGTGAATTTGTGGGTGTCATCCCCACCATGGTTTTCTCTGTCTTACAAGGGTTTCCACGTGAAAAATTTGTGTGCTATGTTTGATGCTTATGTGGATGCTAGATTTTATTTACTTCTATTTGATATTATCGGTTGCATGTTTCACTGTTAAGAAGTTGTTGATTAACTTTTTTAGATCGGTGGCGAAAATTATTAAGTACTTGTTTGCACTAATTCATCCCCCCTCTTAGTGCCTCTGAATACTAACAGAATGGCCTTGTAAATTCATTAAGAGGGGTCATTTAGTCCATCTCAATCTTTGGAGGGAAATTTTAAGATCTTTTGTTAAGATTTCTAATAGATGCTTTGAATAAGTGGGCTAATTGGCCCTCATAAATATATTATCAACCATTATTTGGTAGATGTATTCCAAAACAACTATACCTTTATTTTACATACATTTTAGAACCCCCAAAGGGGTACTTGAATATATGAATAATTTGTGTTTATCTGCCCTACCTTGGAAGTTGTGCCCTTTTTTGTCATCTGCAATGGTTAGTAGGAAAGAAGCCTGGCTGAGGGTGCATATAGGGGTTTGATGAAATCAGTGTTCTTGAGAGTCTTAAATAGAATTAAACATGGTGTTTTTATTTGGCCTAATTTGACTCAGAGGTTGTATGGGTTGTTTGGAACGTTAAAGTACTTTTGCATGATTTGTGGCTTTGTAGAAGCATTTAACCATTGTGAAGAAACCTTGAACTTGTAAGGTTCACAGTGGAACATTGGTTGGTGACTGAACCAATGGAAGTTTATGTTTTGAATCTTTACATTGAGAGAGGAATGATTTCCAGATATGGTTGCTTGATTGGGTTAAGGGAAAGTATGAGCCCTTTGTTGTAAAATACCCCTACATGATATTGACTTGAATCCTACCTCTACATCAGTAATAGATATAAGATTTAATAAGTTTTAATTAAGTATTGAAACTTATTAATTTTAGCCTCCACCATTTATAAACAAGATTATACAATTGATATGAAATAATTCATTAATAGTAGTTCCCAATACATGCTTACATAGAGATAAGGATTATAGGTGGAATAATGTGCAACCATAAGAACAACTACGAAATGACAATCACGAAGGTTTGATTAACAGCCAATACAAATAGAGACAATGGTCATTATTCACAACCATAGTGTAATGATGAAAATCGTAGTTGACGTTGAAGTTGACTAACTACGGACAAGTTAAGTTTTTCAGCAATATGTGAAGACAACTTGGTTATTAATGATGATATGTCTTTCATAGAAAAGGTTTGGAATAAGAATTAATCATTATAAGGGTTCAATTAATAAATAATCATTGATTATAAGGTTAACCTATGATTATCAATTATAAGACATGATGTTATATTCAGTTAAATCAATTATCGATATTAAGGGAGAGTTCGATGATTCATGCAAGGATGATATATTTTCTATGTCATGGCGATAATGATCCTGATTCCAATATATTATTAAGAGGAATGAGTTAGAAGATTAAAGGCATAAATAACTAAGATTAAAGTAATAAGACATCAGTTAATGAAAGATAGAACTGATCACTTAGTGTTATGAAGGGTGTGAATAAGAAGAAAGGTTGTCATGAAGAGACAAGGACATGTCCTTTAGAGGCATCAGCTCAACGTGCAAAGTATAAGAAGGGATTCAATCCCTCTCTTTTAGTACATTAATTGGAGAATATAATATATATCCTATCTTTTGTGGATCACTTTGTTTAGAGATTTATTGCCTTTGGGAAACATTGGTGCAAGAACATAAAGATCTATTAGAAATGACATCATACTTGAATCATATTTATATTTATAAATTAGAGACGGCTTTTACACATTTTACAGCATAGTAATATCAACATATCACATACATCTTGTTACAATATTTAGTGCACGTAGTTATTTTTATACCCGAGACGGCCTACGTATTTGCATATTATCAATTAGCAATTGGTGCAGGGGAACACAAGACCATTAATGCCTCCATGAGGAAAATTTTGTAAATATGCCTTGATTTGTGTCAAGTTAGATCCTATGGGTCATTTTTTAGTCCTTTGTGATTAACAAATGTGATGGGAAACACTTTTGTGTTCATGGTGCAAAGTTGTCCATGTTGTCATAGAGAGGCAAAAGTTGTCAAGATGCTCCATAAGGTACTTAATCATGTAATAAGGTCTAATAGACCATTTTGAAGTAGTTTGAGTTTATTTTACGTCCTATAAGTTTATTTTGAGGTCATAGGTTAACTATTGCAAAAATTGTCAAAGTTGTCAAAAGTTCTCATTAAGTAAAATGTAAAAGAAATACAAAAAATAGGGAGATGAAGGGTCAATGGGTAGTTGGAGAGTTGTAGGCAGTTTAATAGGATTAATAATTCTTTGAACCCTTGAATAGTTTAATACATTGATGACGGTGGTGGATGGAAAAATATGTATTCAGAAGTAAGAGAAATCAATAAAACATGATTGTTTCCACATTTTTACAGTGCTCTGACTATAGTAGTCATTTATGTGCATAAATTTCTGACATAATGATCTCAACATGATTTTGAATGATAGATAATGTTGTTATATTTCATATGAATCAATTTTTATTAGTTTTCATGAAGTTATAAGCAAGATAATACAATTTTTCCATGACCAAGTCTGAAACCCTTGAAAGGAGGGTTTGAATAAAAGAAATTGGATTCATGCCACTTTCCACTGGTAGAATTTATTACAAATGGGTTGAGTCAAGGTTTAAAGAGTGTAGTTAAGATTTTTATACTGGCAGGAATGACAAAAGTTGTTTGTAACTAAAATGATGATGACCTAGTCTATTGATCGTGTAATTTTGGCCTTTTTTACTAAACTATGATGAGGGTTTTGAAAAATGAATAAAGAATGTTCTTGTAAAGTCATGCAAATGGGTGATTCAATCCATATAGGATCTAACTCAACCTTTGGAGGGCAATTTTCATATCAGTGGTTAATAATTCTATTTGATGCTTTGTAAAACAGGGCTCAATAGCCCTCGTGTACAAATTGTTAGTAATAACTGAGAGGGGGGGTGAATCAGTGACCTCAAAAATATTCCAATTAATCAACCCAAAAACTTAGTATCACAATATTAAGCCTCAAGTTATCTTTAGTCTTATAAGATGAATGCCTTCAAATATACTTATCAAATTACTACTGCTCGGAATGCTTTGTTAAACCTTATTCTGTATGTTTACTGAATAGCAGTCTGTTAATTTACCAAAAAATAGTAAATTATCTAGAGTATACCGATCAATCCAGTTAAGCTACATGTAATGCAAAACACTAAATCAATGACTCATAAACACATTGACACATGGATTTTTAATGTGGAAACCCTGTTAAGGGAAAAACCACTTGGGACCGGTAACCCAAAATTTTCACTCTTCTGAAGTGAGCTCGGTGAAGAGCCAACCCTATTAAAGGTTACAAACACACTGTTAGGTGTGACCTTGTTAGAGGATTTAAAATTTTAGTCTGTCACTTGATATTGGGCATCTCTATGCTACCTTCCTTGGTCAAACACTCTCTTGGCCTATCAATAGGTATCTGGCATCTCATTCTATATTCATGATCAAACTTTTTGATACTCCTTGGGATGTATCTCAATATAGAAAGGATCTTTAAATCCTGCTCGGTTAAGAGACTTTATGAATCAATGGTTAAACTGAAATAGTATGATCTGTTCACATATACAACTTATATTTTTAGATTTCTAGATCTATTGTAAGCTCATAAAACTAATCTGATCAATAGGTCCTTTTAATACCTTTGCTCCACTTTTGTTCTTCTCAGTGATGCTATGCTCTGTTTCTTGGTGTCCGCAAAAAAAATTAGCTCTTTCCTCAGCTTGATTGATCAACATTGTATGAAGTTGCTCTTCATCAGTTTATCTTCAGCATCCTCTTTTTCATTCAATCCCCTTAATTCGTAATGAATTAAGTTGTCTCTTAAATAGACATGATATCACTATTGTTAGGTTCTTAATTTTCTTGATCTTGGCATGATCCAAAATTCTTGCCAATCAAATTTAAAGCAAAACTCATGTTTTATCTCGTAGAGATCTTCTTGCCAACTGGACAAAACAGCTTTAAATCCTTCACTTATCTCTAGCTTTATCTTTTCGATGAAAACAATGATAACTACCAGTTAATTCTATATTTAGCTCTTCCAGCTAGATATTTTTTCATTCTGAACTCAAGTTAATTTTGGTGTTTTAACTCTTGTAAGCTTTGGTCAACACTTAAGTTCTCCTCGGGCTTCTCCGTCAGTTTACACTATGATTCTGGCCATCGGGTATGTTTTTTATTCTTCTTGTTGGTAATGCCCATCGATGTTCTTTCTCAGGCATCACTGTGACTTGAATTTTGGTGATCTCTGTCCGTCAAATTCCACTACCCATCGGTGTTTGAATTCACATGGTGAATGCTTGTCTTTTATGCATTACTAAAAGCATAATCCTTTTCTCTATGATTCTCGTAAGTCTTTAACACTTTGATTATAACCGATTAGATTATATCAAGTTGACATCAATAACAATACAATCCATTAACTGATTTAATGTCTTGCATTATCTTTTTGCATTTCAGTGATCAACTTAACATCTTCAAACATTCAATCAGTTACATGTCATCAATCTCTCCCTTTGGCATTGATGGAAACATACTACATTGTCATACTATACTATCACTAATACAATATGAAATATACAATTTCATCAAGCTTTCATATTGTAACTATTACAAATTTCAGGCTTTCGGTAAGCTCAAAATAGCTTAGATTTGTTTCTTGTAGAGTGGTTGTCTTCAATATTCATTCCCTTTACTGGATATATGTAGCATCTAGTGTCTATGTTCTGATATGTGCTCTACCTTGATTTTTCCTCTTCTTGATAATCTATTTTTCCTTTGACAACAATCTCTTTCTTTATATGAACTCTCTTCCTTTGCTACTTCTCTCCCTTAGATGGATATTTCATATGTAATCAATTTCTCTCCCTTAGAATATTGATTAACTTTTCCTTTTGATTCTCAAGAACTTCACTTCATGGATAATGATATAATCTTTTATGATCAATGAGATAATCTCTCCCAAATCTCTCCCCGATGATAATGAAATAATCTCTCCCTTATGATTCCTACTATCTCTCTCTTATGATAATGAGATAATCTCTCCCTTTGACAACAATGCCAAACAAAAATAATCTATATATGTTCCATCCCTTTATATAATATATTCCTTGAATTTCCCTATCCATCAGCAATACAATGTCTCTGGTGTTTGGGGCATACTTGTACCTTACTGTGTATAGATGTATCTATTGTTGTTCATATCAATGTTTGCATCAACATGAATGATCTTTATATATTGTTTAGGCTGATGCAACCTTCTAGTCAGCTTACTGACCGATAGACAAGGGTTGGACCCCTCATCTCTGTCTCAGGTATTCAAATGTATCCTTCGGTAATGGCTTGGTGAATATATTAGCTAATTGTTCCTTTGATTGAACATATTCTAGTATCACCCCCTTAGCTTGCACTTGTTCTCTTAGATAGTGATACTTGATAGAAATATGCTTAGTCTTAGCATGCATGACTAGATTCTTAGAAATGTTAATTACACTGGTATTATCACAATAGATAATTAATGGTTCAATAATCTTTATGTGCATACCTTCCAGCAATTGTTTGATCCATGCAATATTGGAGAAATTTGCAGCAGCAACAACATATTCTGCTTATGCAGTAGACTAAGAGATGCATCATTGCTTCTTGTTGATCCATGTGACAAGTCTGTCACCTATGAAGAATGATCCTCCAGTTGTGCTTTTTCAGTCATCAATGTTTATAGCCCAATCAGCATCTGTATAGACTTGTAGCTCAAATTTTCCTTCTATTTTATACCATAAGCCACAGTCTTCAGTGTTCTTTAGATATCTCATAATTCTCTTGACAGTAGTCATATGTGATTCTTTGGGATTAGCAGAGAATCTTGTAACTATTCCAACTACATGTGCTATATCTGGTCTGGTATGAACAACATACATTAGTTTTCCAATCATTTATCTATACAAGGTTTGATTTACCTCATTGGATTTGTCTTCTTTTATCAGCTTACATCTGGTAGCCATAGGTGTTCCAACTGGTTTGAAATATTCCATTTTGAATATCTTCAGCACTTCCTTGATGTATTTGGACTGGGTGATATATATGTCTGCATCTTGTTGAAGAATTTGTAGACCAAGAAAGAATTTGATCTCTCCAAACATAGATATTTCAAACTCTTTTCTCATTTCATTAGCAAAGGATTTGCATAACAATTCATTCCCTCCAAAAATGATATCATCAACAAAAATTTCAGCAATCAGAATATTACCATCGATATCTTCTTTTAAGTACAGATTGATATTTTCACTTGTTCTAACAAAATTTATGCTAATGAGATAGGAGTGAAGTCTTTCATACCAGGCTCTGGGTGCTTGTTTTAATCCATACAAGGCTTTATGTAGTCTACATACCATATTTCTCTTGTCTGGATCAACAAACCCTTATGGTTGTTCAATGTATACCTCTTCTTCCAGTATTCCATTTAGGAATGCAGATTTGACATCCATTTGGTATACCTTGAATCGTTTGAATGCATCATAAGAAAGTAAGATTCTAACTCCTATTCTAGCAATGGGTGCAAAGGTTTCACCATAATCAATACCTTCTTCTTGTGCATATCCCTTGCATACTAACCTTGCTTTGTTTCTTGTGACTTCTCCATTCTCATTCAGCTTGTTTCTGAATATCCATTTGGTACCAATGACATTCTTGTCATCTGGTCTCAGTACTAGTGTCCATGTACTGTTCTTCTCAATCTGTTCTATTTCTTCATTCATAGCACTGACACGTTCCTCATTTTCAAGTGTAGTATTAACATATTTAGGCTAGAAATCACAAAGTAAACATCTAGTGTTCAATGACTTACTTCTTGTTCTCATTCCAGCCTTCTTGTCTCCTATGATTTGATTATGTGGATGATATCTTCTGAAAAACTTGGCAAGTTTCGGCTCAGCTTTGTGTTCATCATTTTGATCATCTTCTTGACCTTCGTTCTGATCTCCATTGCTCAGAACATCATCTTGAGGATTTTCTTGATTTTCGGTAATTGCAGTCTAATGCTCAAGTGCAATGTTATGTTGCTCAGGAGCGATACACTATTTCTCGGGTAGTGTGTCAGATTCTGTATAAACAAACCTATTGTAGTCCTCTGGTTCTTTTCTGCTTTCCTTATCATTCTTTTCTGCAAATTCATCTATTTTCATATTTGCACTTTCAATGAATTTGTTAGATGACTTGTTAAGACATTTATAAGCCTTTCTTTTGGTTGAGTACCCGAGGAAGATACCTTCTTCACTTTTGGAGTCAAGTTTTCCATTTCTATCATCTTTCAAAATATAACATTGACTACCAAAGATTCTAAAGTAACTTACATTGGATGTATAACCATACCAAAGCTCATAGGGTGTCTTCTTTGTGTCCTTCAATTGTACTCGGTTTAATGTGTAGACAGCAGTACTGATAGCTTCCCTCCAGAAAGTTTGAGTGATGCTCTTCTCAATCATCAATGTTCTTGCACAGTCAACAATTGATCTGTTTCTCCTCTCAACAATTCCATTTTGTTGTGGTGTTCTTGGTGCAGAAATTTATCTTTTAATTCCATGCTCATTGCAATAGTTAGTGAATTTATCTGAAGTAAATTCCCCTCCTCTATCTGACCTTAAGCATTTCAATTTCTTTTCACTTTTTTTTCTACCATCGCTTTATACCATTTAAACATCTTGAATGCTTCTGATTTATCTTTTAAGAACATAATTGTCATCATTCTAGAATAATCATCAACAAAGAGAATAAAATACCTATCTCCATAGTTTCTCTTTGTCCTCATTGGTCCACATAGGTCAGTATGGACTAATTCTAGAATTGCATTAGATGTATGGGTTTTACTCTGGAAACTAGACTTTGTAATCTTACCTTTTTGACAATTCTTGCACATGATATGCTCCGGCTTAGTCATGCTCGGTAAGCCTCTGACATTCCTTTTGTTCCTTATCTTTATCATGTTGTCAAAATTCATATGACATAATCTTTTGTGCCACAACCATATGTCTTTGTTTCTAGCCATTAAACAGGTGGTGTTAGTGTCATCAAGATAGAAAAGCTTACCTTTTGTGTGGTCACCGGTTCCAATCAACCTTCCTGATTCATTGAAGATCATTGCCTTATTATTTTTAAATGCCACTCGGTGACCTATATTATTAAGCTGTGAAACACTTAACAGATTATAATTCAGTCCCTTTACCCAGTAAGCATTTTCACATTTGATCAGGTTATTCAACATTATAGTTCCTTTACCTTCAACTAGACAAGGTGTATCATTACCTATTCTTACTGAACCCCCATTTTAGTATTCAAAATTCTCAAACTTTTGTTTATCACCATTCATATGGTGAGTGCAGCCACTATCTATGATCCAAAAATCATTGTTACTAACTTTAGATATGAGTGCAGTTTCTACATACCTTTCTCCTTCTTCGTCTGAATCATCCTTCATGGCTACAAATACCATCTCAATGTCTTCTTCTGATTCGGTGCCAGTGTAATCAGCTCTGTTCTCAACTAGGTAGCAAGATTTCTTCCCTTTGTCCTTGTAGTCTCGAGTATCTCTTTTTTCAGATTGTTGGTTGCTTCGGTAATCTCTACTATCACCTCTATCAAACTTATTCTCATATGATCTTTCATTTCCTCTGTCATATTTTCTTCTGTTTGGACATCTTGAAGCAAAGTGTCCAACCTCTTTACAATTAAAACATGCAAGTGGTAATTTACCTTTGTATCTACCTTTGCCTCTCTGTAATCTTCTTGCCATTAATGCTTCAATCTCATCAAGTCCTTGATCCTCATTATCACTTTCACTATCATTTCTAATAGCATGTCTATGACTTGAATTACTTATCTTTAAAGAAGATTTGAATGCAGAGTCTATAGATGGTAAGACACTATTATCAAAGTTATTCATCTCAAATGAAATCAGTCTACCAATCAAAAAATCTAGAGTAACTATATTTTTTGCAACTACTCTCATTTCTTGAATAGCAGAAACTCTAATAGCATATACAAGTAGTAAGGTTTTTAAGATTTTACTTACCACTGTCTCCTCTTCAAATACACCTCCAACTCCTCGGATAGCATTGACTACCTCTTTGATTCTGTAGCTATACTGAGTGATATTTTCTTCTTCTTTCATCCTTAGGTCATCAAACCTCCCTCTTAGGCTTTCTGCGTTGGCTCTTAGTACATTAGCATCTCCTCCATGTACCAGCTTCAACTTATCCCATATTTGCTTTGCAGAGGTGCAGGTTTTGACATCTTCAAACACAACATCGGAGAGTGATGAGGCAAGTTCTATCATCATGCAATTATTCTCATGCTTTACTCTTAATTTCTCAAGAGTGTGAGGTCCTATAGGAAACACATATTCAGTATCAAGGTATTGAGTAACATCATTTCCAATATCTGATAGGTGGAGTCTTATTCTGCTTTGCCATGATGCAAAGTTGTCTTTATTCAACTTGGGCACATCTCATTTGTTCATCTTGTGATCTTTTGCTTGAGTTGTTAAACTCCCTTTCTAAGCACACAAGCGCTGATACCAATTGTTAGTAATAACTAAGAGGGGGGGTGAATGAGTGGCCTCAAAAATATTCCAATTAATCAACCCAAAAACTTAGTATCACAATATTAAGCCCCTGGTTATCTTCAGTCCTATAAGATGAATGCCTTCAAATATACTTATTGAATTACTACTACTCGGAATGCTTTGTTAAACCTTATTTTGTATGTTTACCGAATAGCAGTCTGTTAATTTACCAAAAAATAGTAAATTATCTAGAGCATGCCGATCAATCCAATTAAGCTATGTGTAATGTAAAACACTAAAGTAATGACTCATAAACACATTGACACATGGATTTTTAACGTGGAAACCCTGTTAAGGGAAAATCGCTTGGGACTGGTAACCCAAAACATTTTACTCTTCTGAAGTGAGCTCAATGAAGAGCCAACCCTGTTAAAGGTTACAAACACACTGTTAGGTGTGACCTTGTTAGAGGATTCAAAAGTTTAGTCTGTCACTTGATATCGGGCATCTCTATGCTACCTTCCTTGATCAAACACTCTCTTGGCATGTCAATAGGTATCTGGCATCTCATGCTATCTTCATGATCAAACTTTTTGATACTCCTTGGGATGTATCTCAATATAGAAAGGATCTTTAAATCCAGCTCGGTTAAGAGACTTTCTGAATCAATGGTTAAACTGAAACAGTATGATCTGTTCACATATACAACTTATATTTGCAGATTTTCAGATCTATTGTAAGCTCATAAAAATAATCTGATCAATATGTCCTTTTAATTCCTTTGCTCCACTTTTGTTCTGCTTGGTGATGCTATGCTCTGTTGCTCGGTGTCCGCAGAAAACTTTAGCTCTTTCCTCAGCTTGATTGATCAGCATTGTATGAAGTTGCTCTTCAGCATCCTCTTTTTCATTCAATCCCCTTAATTCGTAATGAATTAAGTTGTCTCTTAAATATACATGATATCACCATTGTTAGGTTCTTGATTTTCTTGATCTTGGCGTGATCCACAATTTTCGCCAATCAAATTTAAAGAAAAACTCTTGTTTTATCTCGTAGAGATCTTCTTGCCAACTGGACAAAACATCTTTAAATCCTTCCCTTATCTCCGGCTTTATCTTGTCGATGAAAACAATGATAACTACTAGTTAATTCTATATTTAGCTCTGCCAGCTAGATATTTTGTCGTTTATGAACTCAAGTTAATTTCGGTGTTTTAACTCTTGTTAGCTTCGGTCAACACTTCAGTTCTCCTCGGGCTTCTCTGTCGGTTTACACTGATTCTAGCCGTTGGGTATGCTTATGATTCTACTCGTCAGTGTTCTTTCTCGGGCATCACTATGACTTGACTTTCAGTGATCTTTGTCCGTCGGGTTCCACTGGTTGTCAGTGTTTGAAGTCACATGGTGAATGCTTGTCTTTTAGGCATTACTAAAAGCATAATCCTTTTCTCTCTGATTCTCTGAAGTCTTTGACATTTTGATTATAATCGATTAGATTATATCAAGTTGACATCAACGACAATACAATCCATTAATTGATTTAATGTCTTGCATTATCTTTCTGCATTTCGGTGATCAACTTAACATCTTCAAACATTCAATCAATTACATGTCATCACAAATTACCAGTCATTTTTGTTGGATGTGTTCCAAAACAACTATACCTTTGTTTTGCATATGTTTTAGAACCCCCAAAAGGGTACTTGAATATGTGTTTTCTTTTTTATTATCTATTATGTCTTTGTAATTGTACCTTGTTTTTTCATCTACAAGGGCTAGTAGAGAATAAATCAAGTTGAGGGTGCATTTGGGGGTTTGGTGAAATCATAGATCTTGTGAATCTCGGATAGACTTAAACATGATGTTTGCACTTGGTCTAAGTTGTCTCAGTGGTTGGATGTTGTGTTTGAAACCTTATTGCACTTGTGGTTGTTTTGTGGCTTTGTAGAAGCGTCAAACTATTGTGAAGGAACCTTGAACTTGTAAGGGTCACAGAGGAACTTTGATTTGTGATTGAACCAAAGAAAGTTCATGTTTGTCTGAAGTATTAAAGAGTCAAGAATCTTGTCAAAAAAGGATGAAGGATTTCTTAATGTGTTTGGTTGATTGGGTTATGAGGGAGTCATGAGCCCATTGTTGTCAAATATGCCTACATGGTGTTGAATTGTTTCTACCTCTGCGTCATCAATGGTGTTTGTTAGCTCTATGTCAATAGTGTATGTTGTAATTATTTCTTTCAAACTACTAATCAAATAAATCTACCACTCTTCTTTGGACATATTCCTTAGACTGTGATTTCTATTGTTGTCTCTCAACCATATCTTTTCAGCAAATATGATGCAGATGGGGGGTTGCATCAACACATTCATGTCACAATTTGATCAAATAGAACAAATACTGATTTGTAGAGGGAGATCTTTCTCCCAACTCATCTATCCAATAGGTGGAAACTCACCATGACTACAGTTGTACAACCTTTGAAGAGATTCAAGGATTCAAAAATACTTGCTTACACCATGTATGGGGTTCCCAAACAATACCCCCTTATCACCCTTCACTTGTCTTCTAATGACCTTACGCTTCATGGGTGACGAACACCAATTTTATGGCTTCATGGCTTACCAAAATCAAATATCTTTAGGAACACTTTAGACACATTCAACACATCTTCATACCCTTAACACCCTCAAAAACTCTGATTGCTTTAACTGTCATACTTCTCCAATAGATTGCCCTAATGGTTAGTAGACCTTCATTTCAACATAACAAGACACAAGTCCTGCTATAGGACAGAACTCTACTAGAAAACCACATTTCAAGATACCCCTTTTGAGAACTCAAAACATATGCAGAATGATCAACAAACTCCTTGGGAACGCTTGACTCAAAACATGACAGCAATTATTCATCCTATGCCTAATTAGGCCTCCTTTGCAAGGAAACCACAAGAATCTCTAACTCCAATTTCCATTCCAAGGGTTGGTGTAGGTTTTAAAAGATATGAATCCACAAGTTTATCATTAGAACGAAACAACCTTTTTTATTTAACACAAATCTTATCAGTGTACTGACAAACATGGACAAAAGTTACATAATCTGCCCGCCTAGGGCATCAACAATTTATCATAAAACCTTGACAATAACACCTGCAACCATGGAAATCATAAACTACACTTGTCAAACCTTTGATCACCCAAAATTCAGGGGATTCCAACAGTTAGAGTGAGAGATATACATTTATTATGCTCATTGTTTGCCCTAAGGAGGGATTTAGGCAGTTTTCCATCAAATTGCAATAACTTTCAGTGTATACCATAAAAATCTATGAAAGTTGATACAAATGAGATTTGGTTCATTGTTCTACCTTCAACAAATGATAGATCATTAAACCATCATAAAAGAGCATTTAATTGATTGGTATAGTCACAATCAAGCCAGAAACATGGAACAATCATTAGTTTTTTATTGGATCTTCCTTTACAAAACAATTTCAAAATTGACCACCACCTATGATTCGACCATTACATTGTTTTTTAAGCAATTCCAACAACCTACAACTGAAAACCAACTGACATTAACTATTCATCTTCGTAGTTTGTGAAAATCATTAAACCATCATATAAGAGCATGTAATTGATTGTTACCATCACAATCAAGCCATAAATGTGGAAGAGTCATCATTTTTTTATTGGATCTTCATTTACAAACCAATTTCAAAACTGACCACCACCTGTGATTGGACCATTACATTGTTTTTTAAGCAATTCCAACCACCTACAACCGAAAACCAACTGACATTAACTATTCGTCTTCGTAGTTTGTGCATTTTTCCAAAATGATTGCCTTTACAAAGTTGCAATGTTGTTATGCAACTTTTGTATTTTGTTCGCAAAACTTTGTAGAAATTTCTTAAATGACTTCTAATCACCCAATCATGTCTAAATGAGGCCAAATAATCCTTGGAACATGTTTAAACACACAAGATCCATCATTTGACCCTTCGTTACAATTTTGACAACAATAATGCAATATTTGCCCAAAGAGGCCTATGGAACAACATGACACTACAATTGCGTTCAAACCATTTCAAACAGTCCATAGGACATTATTTCAACCTTATCATGACACCAAAACTTGAAATGACTCACAATTGCCTTATCGAGGCATGGACTTGCTACGGTGCTCCTGCACCAAAGTATGAAGATTAAGTAACCCTATATGTTTGATTTTTTTATTCTCATTGAAAAGAATTAAGACCCACTTAAAATCCAAAATGTGAGGAGAATAGAGCACCATTGAAGAACAAGAAATGGTCAAGACTACGAGCTCCTAGATTGAGACATTGTGAAAATGACTAACTCGAAGAACCAACAAGGTATTTATGCTTTTATGCATAAGCTTATTGAATGGCTACTTGGGTTAATATATATGATAGATCGTGTGACTTCCTTCAGGTAGGTGACCAGAGTGAAAAGATTCTATGGAAGTGTGTATATTTGTTCTGCAGACAACTTTCCAATCCTCAAGATGCACCAATGCTTACATTATAGTGAATGAAGCTAACTTATGCATTGTTACATCCTACAGACAGGATAGCCAATTTCATTTATTCCCATGACAGATCAGTTTTAGGATGAAACTTACCTTTATTTGGGATTCTATATAGCAAAGCTTCTCACTTCCTACAAACTGGCCACTTATGTTGATATAAGATACTACTGCATAACAGACCTTCTCGCTTCCTTTAGGCAAGTGAACAAACTTTGAAAATTCTATGAATGTGTGTATGTTTCGTAAACGACTAACCAGCTTCTACGATGCACCAATGCTTATGTTATACTGTATCGTTTATGCATTGGTACATCCTAGAGGCAGCATAGCCATTTCGATTTGTTCCTATGACAGTTTAGTTTTAAAATGATTTCTACCTTGATTTTAGATTTTATATAGCAACTTCTGACTCGCTTATTGAATGGCTACTTGTGTTGATATGATATATTATTGGATAACAGAGGTTGTCACTTCCTTTAGGCCAACAGAGTTTGAAAGTGTGTATGTTTGTTTTGAGAACATCTATGCAGTCCTTAGGATGCACTAATACTTATGTTATAATGTATAACGATAACTTATGCATTGGTGCATCTTAAGAACTAAATAATTGTTTCCATTTGTTTTTTTATCACAAATTCTATTTTAGGATGAATTCTACCTTGAATTGGGATTTTATATACCAAGTTTTGACTGCAAATACATTTGGGTATTTGATTAATTATATGTTTTTCTATAAGTGTGGATTTTTTAGGGAGTAATAGGGCTACGAATGAAGATGAGGAAGACCTCATAATCAGACTGCATAGACTTGTTGGTGAAAGCTAATCTTAAACATTCTTCAATTAATTATGATGAATTGATTATGGTATTCATGTTCTAACTGCATACATATGTGGGTATTCAATTAATTATGCTTGTTGGTGAAGGATTTGCAGTTGTATGAGAAGTTTTCATGGTCATCCTAAAAAGTGTAGATAAAACATGACTTTACATTGAGGTGAAAATATTGCAGATGGTCACTTATAGATGGAAGGATCCCAGGAAGAACTCCAGAGGTAATTGAGAAATATTGGAAGTTTACCAGAGAAAGTTATAAATGTGGCAAGGCAAAAGCAAGACAAAAAATGATCAGTTGCAATAGGAGGAAATAAAGAGAATCTATTCTAAATCCAAGAATAAGACAAACATCTATGGCTTCCATCAGTTAGAAAATGAATAGTTTATAGATTTTTTATAATAAAAATGATTGTGATCGATATCTCATCTTCGTCTCAAAAAGGATTTTTATAAACTAGTTTCTAGATTCTTATTGATGATATAAATTATACTTTTAAGTACTCATTATTAAACTTATTAGTACATCTAGCATAGTCTAATCAAGTTAGATCAAAAACACAAAGATGTATATAATTTTCACTATTAAAGTCGACAAAGAACTAGATCAGAAAACCCGATTTCAGTAGTCTGCCTTCCTTCCACTCTCTCTTGCCACTCGTGCAAACTGCTTGTCCCAACATTGCAACCCAACTTTTTCTTTGGTATGCCTATTGTTTCACTTTCACCTCGTCGTGTTTTTTTCTGTCGCTGCTAAACCACTTTGCACAAAATTCCCTCCACTAATTACAACTTAGATTTCTAAACAAAAAAAAAATAGTTATAATTTCTTAATACCAATGTGAAATCCAATAAAAACCCAAATAAAAGAAGATACATACCAGCAAAAAAGAAGAATCTCCCTACTAGGGTTAATCCAACAAATTTCTTCTCACGTTTCCTTCAGCATGTTTGGTTTTCTTGCCTCTTGTTCTCTGTGGATGTGTTATCCCAGGCTGCAACAACAAATGCCACACTTTTCTTGCCCCGATTTCTTCTTCTAGCTCCTCTCATATTTCTCCTCAAGCAATTGTCTCAAAATGAAGCACAAATAGTTCATAATGCAACGTGTAGATTAGGGATTTTACGTGGTATATCGTTCATAACGGGAGATTGGGGCTTTTAACGTGGATAACGTGACAGGCCTTTTCCTTCTTAAACTATTCCCACATTTTCTTGGTAACCGCACAGTTAACTCAAAATCCGTCGGCAAACATGCAGTTAACTGTATCGCTCTGTCCTAACTGTAACATATTATTTTCTTGATGTCCACATGGTTGCTGTTGATTGTATTGGTATGTCTTGGCGGTAACATTTTCTTTTTTGGCAATTAACTATTATTGTTTTCCACTTTCGCCACCGTAAAAGTTAACAAAACTTTTAAATTTCTAACGGTGTTATCCTTCGTTTCTCTCTCATTTCTTCCAAACCCAAATAAAAGAAGATACATACCAGCAAAAAAGAAGAATCTCCCTACTAGGTTTAATCCGACGAATTTCTTCTCACGTTTCCTTCAGCATTTTTGGCTTTCTTGCCTCTTGTTCTCTGTGGACGTGTTATCCCAGGCTGCAACAACAAATGCCACACTTTTCTTGCCCTGATTTCTTCTTCTAGCTCCTCTCATATTTCTCCTCAAGCAATTGTCTCAAAATGAAGCACAAATAGTTCATAATGCAACGTGTAGATTAGGGATTTTACATGGTATACCGTTCATAATGGGAGATTGGGGCTTTTAACGTGGATAACATGACAGGCCTTTTCCTTCTTAAACCATTCCCACATTTTCTTGGTAACCGCACAATTAACTCAAAATCCGTCAGCAAACATGCAGTTAACTGTATCGCTCTATCCTAACTGTAACATATTATTTTCTTGATGTCCACACAGTTGCAGTTGATTGTGTTGGTATGTCTTGGCGGTAACATTTTCTTTTTTGGCAATTAACTATTATTGTTTTCCACTTTCGCTACCATAAAAGTTAACAAAACTTTTAAAATTTCTAACAGTGTTATCCTTCGTTTCTCTCTCATTTCTTCCACACACCAGCTGGTATGCACTACTTTTGTATGGTACTATGCATGCATGCTAGGTATTTTGGTATGGCATGACATGCTTTTTGCATCTACCATGTCGGTTTTTGCATCAGGATAGACGGCTCCGTTTGGAGTGACCAATTTGTGAGGTATTTTTGGTTTTTTTTTTTCTTTTTCATGCATTTGGATAGTTACACAAGAATTACAATGGTAATAGAATAGTAAAATTATTGTTATTTCATGTTTTTTTCAGGGGTGGGGCTTGTGATTTTTTGGGTTTTGGACTACATCTCTCAAGCACGAATTGGTTGTATTTTTTAATACTGGTTTTTTTATGAAAGGGTTCAATAAACTGGTTTTAGTAATTGAAATTGAAGCACTTCAAAATTCTTTTTTTTTCAGCTCCTAGGAGTCTTTTCCACAAACACAAAAATAGATAAGCAAATAGAACAAAAAAGAATATTATTTTATATATTGAAGAGATTTTATCTTACGACTGAACTATTTTCTTTTATTTCATACATTTTTTTTTTTTTACACTGCAGGAATCGGGTGTAGCACCCCCTCTAAACTGTAGTGTCGGGTAAACTTTTTAACGTGACTCGTGACACTGGCATAACACGTCCTCTGGTGCCACGTGGGCTGGGGGAAGACTAGACCTCGTGACCTCGTGCTTTACCACAGAAAACTTCATACACGTGAATTAACTTGTGCCAATTCTATATATTTTTTCTAAACACAGCTTCACCATTACACTCCACCTCTTGCTGCTCTCAATGTAATAATATTTTGATAGAGAAGTAAGCCAGCTGAGAAAATCTCATGGTACACGTGTGCCAACAATGCAAGCAAATCAGCTTTTTCCTGCATTGCTACATGTGTGGATACATACAAAAAGAAAATTCCTTCTAGTTCCATTTATTTATCAAGAGATTGTATGGCATCATCAGACAGATGATTTATTTGTTCATATTCGCATAACACCTTCACCTTCTTTCCTGTTTAGAAGAATAAATTATTAGCCTTTAATTTACAAGCAAATCAGCTTTTTCCTGCATTGCTACATGTGTGGATACATACAAAAAGAAAATTCCTTCTAGTTCCATTTATTGATTAAGAGATTGTATGGCATCATGAGACAGATGATTTATTTGTTCATATTCGCATAACACCTTCATCTTCTTTCCTGTTTAGAAGAAGAAATTATTAGCCTTTAATTTAAGGGATGTGAATTCCTCAAGTAGAGAAATAGAAATACTACTCTAGCAATCGAATTGTTCATAGAATCTTTGTCTAGAGATAATTTTTGGGAGGAAAAGTCGCTTATGGGGAGGTGCTTCATTTGTTTCTTAATCTTTTTCTTTCTTCTATTCATGCTTATATCTCAGGTTCTTACCATCATACCAGATCTTGACATTGTTGACTTTGATGAGTTTTGCTCTAGATCTGCATCAAACTTTCCAGAATGTTTTCTTCTTGGTTTATAATTTAATTTAAATCATTGTTTCATTTTGAAATTTTGTAATTCTGGAATCCAGATGTAATCAATCTCTGTCATGTAGTTTACAAATTTAATGTTCAATATCATGTCAATCTTCAAATGTTATGAAATACAATTGTGCATAATGAGCCAAAATCAACATATTATTATGGTAACGATTGTTCTCAAATTTGGTTTGAAATTTTTCACTTAAATTTAAATTTCATTGAATTACTAAAGCTTAACCCTACTGGAAAAAAAAAAATCATCTTACATAAGAACCGTGTTTTTTTTGCTACAGAGAATAGTCCACTTGGCTTAATAAAAAGTTCCAGGTTTGCCAAATTTTAATGCATTGTTGCTAGCAGCTATAAAACGAAAAACTTTGAACTGATCTCCTTAACTAGAGCCCAAAAATGGTATTGTATTCATGTCCTTGTAATTAGGTGATTATGTAGGTCCTAAACATAGCATTAGTAACTAAATTTTACAAGATTGAACACAACAAAAAAAGAGATTGGACACAACTGAACAAGGTTGTTCAAACAAGATAAATAAATAACCCTTCAGGGCTAGGAAATTTAATAAATTAATAATGAGGATAATTCTCCCATTCAACTAGCTGAAGCCTGAGATACCATAAGATGGGAGCGATGTCCTTTATCATGGAGAAGACAAAAGGGAATTCCCACAGTCCATTTCAGCATCAATTTATATCTGTTATTCAATAAAAGAAAATGCATTGGAGTATATGATCTGGCGTGACAAGTTTGCTCTACAATAGAGAAACAAATATTTAACATATATTAAAATGGACACTAAAATACAATGTAATGCAATCAGACCTACAACCAGAGTAACTGAATTAAAAGTTCTTGCATGATCTTTTCAAAGCATCGAACCATATGCTTCCAGTTCCAACTGTTTTCGCTTATTTTACAATTTCAAACCTCCACCCTACTGTATAGTAAAAGTGATTTAGTTTAGAGCTACTTGTGTATAACTGGAATAGGCAGAGGATACAACTTAAACAATGAATTTGAAAAATGCTTCGACCAAAAAACAATGAAACAGCAAACAACCTTATATTTTCTACAACAACAAGATCTGATATAAAAAATTGAGTCTGGGTGAGAAATATAGATAATCCTAGCTATTATAAAATAACTTCATTGATTCTGCTGTATTCAATGACCTGCTTGTGCATCAACCCCAAGTTCTGTATGATTTTAGACAGCCCATTTTGGCCCCAGACAGAGATTTTTTAAAGAACAGAACAATCCGGTTAGGACTATTCTTGCTCGTTCAAGCTTCATTCAGATAAGGTTGCAGTATCTTCATTTTCAGTTGACTGGACTTGTAAAAGACTTACTCATTCTTAAGCCCCAAGCTCCAGATAAGTTTAGATAGAGCAGCACGACCCCAATCAAAGTCTTTTTTAACTATAGAAGAGTCTGATTCAGTTTCATAATTTATTGTGCTGAAATTCTCCTGCTCATTACAGCTTGATTCAGACGAAGCTCCTGTGTTTTTGTTTTCATTCAACTAAATTCACAACAGATGAGAAAGTCATATCAGAATTGATTCACAAATCATCTGAAATCTTGAATATATTAAATTATCTCACTTGAGGTTATAAGAATTCAGCATTGCGAAGATATATTCAACTCACTTTTACAAAGTTTGCACAAAGGCAACACGTAGGACTAAGTTGCTAAAGTATTTCTACGCTCAATGCTTTACTATAATCCACAACAATTCTCAGTAATAACTAATGAGATTTTTATCAAATCCCAATGCCACACACCAAAACCATTATGAATGAGATTTTATCTAGAAATTAATGAATCTAACCACAAACATCTGGAAGTAACTAATAGTAAATGAACATACTTATAGTGAGACGATGCTCCTTACCTATTTAAGAACAAGTTTATTTAGCAGTTAAGAAAACAACGCAAAGCACAAGCAAGATTTTCTTCGTGAGAGACTCCTTCGTAGAATTAATTTTTTTATCAGAATTGCTTTTGGAACTCATCAAATACATGTAATAAATAATGTTTCAACTTCATTAAAAACCTTGATGATCAATGCTGAACCTAAAGTGCTGCAAAAGGTTGCATGTATGATAAAAGCTATCACCAGTTTGTTATCCTTGTTTTGTTTTAATTTAGACTTATTCAACATGGACTTTCTCGTACTTCCAAAGAGTTTGATGTATTTTGATTCTCATAACATTTATACATAATTGATAATTAATGGGATTTTTATTTTAGCATCAGGCCTAGTTACAATAAGTGCAATCTGGTCCTTGCATTTTCTGTTTTTGCACTACAAACCTGATCAGTGAAAATGGATCAGGTTTACGATCAAGTGATCAATTGCACGACATTAGTCTGGGAGAGACAAATCAGAA
The DNA here is from genome assembly GCA_018584345.1 of Thuja plicata. Lineage (NCBI taxonomy): Eukaryota > Viridiplantae > Streptophyta > Pinopsida > Cupressales > Cupressaceae > Thuja > Thuja plicata. The sequence goes on from MU227519.1 coordinate 7,002,792, forward strand.
CTTGCCTTGATAGAGTTGGGTTTCCATTGGTTTCAGAAGATAAGGAGCTTTCATACAAGTTAATTGTAGACTTGGGAAGATCTGAAGCACCCTAGGGAGAACAAAGGACAAATGTGCAAGCATCAGAACAAGACGGTTTCTAATTTTGGAGCTTTCACCACTTTCCATAGGCAATGAATGCATCATCAACTGTGGCAAAAATGTCACTAATTATGGTGAATGACACATGACAGAAGAAAAAGCACAAATGCCTCTTGGCAATAGCAACAAAAGTGCAACTGCCCTTGGCAAAAGAGGTGAATTTGTCGCAAGCTAGACAGGGCATGGAATGAGAGAGGTTTTGTCAATTCACTTCAGCTTCCAAATGTTGGGAAGCATGTTGGAACACCAGTAAAATCTTGGCAAACCTAATATATACTTTGTACAAGATGTGCAAGATTCCTGGCTCTTGTATTTCTCTTGTAAACTCAATTTGTGAGGTTTTGCATTCTAGGTCAGGGTTTTGAGGGTAGATGACACCATTGTAGTTTTGTAAGCCAAGTAAACATGTTAATGGCTTCTGTAGACAAATATTTTAATAACTACAATGACTTGACTGGATCATAGTGGCTTAAGGAGCATCTTGCTCACACTTGAGTTTTCCCCTTCTAGGGTATCTCCTGGGTAACATCACTATTTCAATCTCCATGTGTGTCCCATCATGTTTTCTTACAGTGTTTTCATATTATTGTGTTGCTTTAATAATACAATTCATGTTACAAAATTGTTGGTGTCAGTTTCCTGCATTTAACAAACTTTTGTAGATGCTTTCAAGATCTTTGAGAATAGTATTTGTAGATGGTGAGCAGAGTGAGGACTATGCTCTCTGTTAATGGATCGAGGTGGTATCATAGCAAGTCAGAATTGCCTGTTATCAGTGTTTATTTCAGTAGTTAGTGAAATTCCAGGGTTATGCCCATTACAAAGTTGAGTCGGGGTGGTGGACTAAGTGCACTTGAACCTCAGATTGGTACTAGAGAGTGCGTAAGAGTACAGAGAAGCATAGCTAGATAAGGAAGAGATATGGATGATGGAAAGGAGAGATGATGGAGAGGAAAGACTTTGGAAATTGGAAGAGATATTGCTTTCATTTTGAGGTCTCCGGGCAAGATTGATATGCATGAGAGCATTTAATGTGCCAATACTAAGAAATTGGATCTAAAAAGAGAGCAAAACCATGAGCAGCCCAAAAGGACTGAATATCAATGTGAAGAATCGTCTACAAGTGGAAACAATATTTCTTGCAAGACTGAGACAAAGATAGGCATTCAACACTTAATGGTGAATTTTATACAGGAAAACTAGACCGTTGGATAGTACAAATTAAGGTATATTTTAGCTTGTACATGTTGAATGTGCAGCACTCAATCTCTTTTGCTCACTTGAAGCTCTCTAGTCATGCTACTTCTTTGAAAAAGAGAAGAGCTCTGCCACCCTCCCAATGGAAGGAATTCAAACTTTAAGACTTTTTGAATAAGCAAATTCTACCCGCATTCTACAAAGGGAAAAGGTTTATCCAATGACAATTCTATCATCAAAAACAAGGCCAAAGCATGCAACAATAAATGAGAGTTACATAAGATGAAAGTACAGCTTGGCAAAGATATAATGGATAAATAAGTGCCAACAAAAAATGCGGGTGGACTGTTTGGTAATCTAAGAAGGGTTGTTTGACTGGCAAAACTTCAAAACATAGATGAGGCTTGTGCACAAGCCAATCACATTTAAGAAGATAAGAAAAAGAGCTCCTGTTTCAAATAGAAACCGCAAGGTAAGAAGGATAGGAAGAAACTGGAAACTCAAGCAAGTGGAAAGATTAGAAAAATGCCAACACAACCATGAAGACAAAGAACAAAGAGAATAAAGAGAAGCACTTTTGTAAGCATTGTGACAAAGAAGGACATGATGAGGAGTCTTGTTGGAAAACTACATCTGAAGCTGCATCCTATCAACGAGAATGAGAACAAGAGTGCTAGTTGTAGCAAGAAAGTGAAAAAAATTCACTGCCCCTCCATTGTTGATGATTATTTGTTATGTGCCACTCTGGAGAACCGGGAAAGGCATGTGTGGGTAATAGTGATGCTCAAGAGGAGACTCAGATGACTACTGTTGTTTCATGTGAAGCTTCAGCTCAAAGGAATGAATGTCGATGTCCTATTTGAGACTTGTTCACAAGCAAACATGATTTCCCGAATGCTAGTCAGTGGCTTGGATTGCAAACAAGGAAACACTTGAGTCCATATTCCTTCGGATGGCTGAAACTGTGAAACAAGGTTTGAAAATCTCAGTCAACACTTATTTTGCAATCAAATTTGGACTCACCATGTACTTCAAGGATGAGATAATTGTCGATGTCATTCCACCAGTGCAATGTCCTCCTCTCGCACGAAGGCAATTAGTTGGCCATTAGCTTATTTCCCATTGTTTCCTGTAAGCTAATTGACATTTAAAAAAAGAGAAATAATTTAAATAATTACATTGAATTGTCAAAAGTTACTTTTTATAATTTATATTCACAGCTTATATAAATTATTTTTAACAGTGACTTTAAGTTGTGCTAACAAGGAGGCATTAGGCTTAGGGTGGAAAAAGGTAACCTTTTGGCACACTTCAAAATATTTAAAAAAATTAAATTGATTATGGAACAAAGAAGATATTAATATTATATTCACCAAAAAAGTTTTAAAAATGAGGTAGTTGTGGACTGAAAAGGGTTACAAATTTCATATTTGTGTTTTTCTTTTAGTAAGACCTAAGTTCTTCTTGTATATCTCGAGGACAAAAACCCTCTAGAAATATAAATTTCGAGGATGAAAACCCTCCTAACTAGGTTTGGTGATTTCATTTTGAAGTCACAACTGTGTTGCAAGTGAAAATTTTCCAGTTTGTTGCTAAAGATGGATATTTTTATGTATTTTGACATGCTAAAGATTTTGGTGTTGTTTGTTTGAACTTTCAATGGTTTCTGGAGAGATTGTGAAGTGATTAAAAGAAATTCTAGATGAGGTCGTACAAGTACATTGTTAGTCGTACATTTCCTGCAGGCCGTACCATTTGAGATTCATTTTAAATTGGAGGGTTTAACATATTATTTCTACTGTTCCTTGTCTCTGTTGACAGCTAGTGCAAATTATATCGAATGGAATTGGGAAATTTGACGGGCCGTATACCTAGAGGAAGAACCATACCACATAGGAGATGAAGTGCCCCATCTTGGGTGCTCAAATATCTTTCCTTCACAGCACCTTGATCTTAGAGTGCTGGATTGCACATTTTGGAAGTGAGCTTTGAAGTATTTTGGTGGCATTTTAAGTTTGTTCTCTATTGTCTATCATTTTGTTTAATGTCCATGGCGTTCATGGTGCTTCAGGTTCCATTTTTGTGTGTTTTGGAGTAGTTTTCAGTTTATGCATGTTGAGTAATGTGCTGGGCATACTCTGCAAGATTCCAGAGTGTTATCAGTGCTGGTCAAACCTCTGGTTTAACATTTGTCAATCATAAAGTGAGTTTATCGCGCTGTATTTAAGTTTGGGATTATTTATGCAACCTACATCAGCTGGACCATGTGTATTTCAACATAATTTCAATGTATGACTGGTCAGCAGTTCATTGCCTAAGTTTTCTGAGTTTCTTTGACGTAATTTTGTAATTATAGCAGTGTTCAATTCTGATCAGAATATTATTTCAATCATACAACAGCAGTTCCTTGAAGTCTTTAGTCATTTTGTAATGCATTCATACCTATCTTGTAAACTTCGGATGGTTTAACTGCCGCAGGGTTTTAATTTGCATGCATTTTGTATTCTAAACTCTAAGTTAGCGGTTCAGGTGAGGATGCGGATGCGGTTACGAGAACCCGGTACGCGGATATGTGAAAAAAAAAAATTGGGTTTTGGGTGTGTTTGGCTACGTTTATATATATATATATATATATATATATATATATATCACCGATAAGAGAACTTATCACTATAAGTTGGAGCCGGCGATAAACTACGTAACTTTATCGCGGATAAATATCGCAGATATTTTGCAAATTTATCGCAGCAGAAACCCAAACTTATTGTCGATATTTCGGCGATAAGTAGCCAAAATATCGGCCACAGTCCGCTAATAGTGACTGACGGCCCAAAAAGCACTCATTTGACAATTTGTTATTTGCAAAGTGGCGTTTGGGAGAGGAAAAAAGGGTTTGAAGGAGAAAAAACATGATTTGCAGCGTTTTAGAGCGATTTGGTGTGGATTTGAAGTGGATTCAAAGAGATTTTTCAAGCAAAATCGGATTCACAAGTAAGTTTTCAAAATTCTTTTTCTATTTTTTTAAATCATTTTGTTTTGTCTTTGTTGCATCTAAGTTATACAAACTCTATAATAGCATTTCCAATGTACTTTAAATTGTTTTAAAGTGTAATGAACAAGATCTAACACCAATTTTAAGCATTTTTTTGTAAATATAACCTTGTCTTTGTGCAATAATGCACGTAAGAATGGCTGAGGGAACACCACCGAGTCCACTTGATTTGGATGACATAGATCCATACTATGATTGGACATCACAGGGGCAGCCTTCATTGTTCACAGAGGATGAGATCTACGATTTGGAGAGGCAGGCTATGGAGGAGGGTGGATTCGCAGTGGGATTGGATGACATTCAGGAGGATGAGGACATTGAGGAGGATTCAGATGATGAGGATTCATTGCCAGTGTCAACACCATCTACATCTAGGATGGAGGTCGACTCACAACCAGTTGTGCAGAGGGAGGAGGCACAGGCACGGTCACAGCCACAACAGACTTCTAGGGCTAGACCCCCTTCCACTCTAGTAGTTTTTACTAGAGTTGTTGGGAAGGGGAAGAGGAAGATGTAAACTATTTTGATGTTGTACTTGTATTTACTTATAGTTTTAGAAAGACAATTTGCTATTTTTAGTTTGCTTCAAAGTTCATACTATCAAACTATGGCTACCAGCCATCAGCATTCCAAATGAGGATGTGATTTTGTACCCTATTTGCATTTAAATATATCTAGACTCAGCTTGTTTGGTTTGTTTACTCATTTACTGACTCATTAGATGCATCTACTCATTGAATTTTGCAAAAAAATGCATTTCTAATTAAATTTAAGCAATTTTTTAAGTTCACGATTTTTTTTTTGGCCCTTGGCGATAAGTTGCCGATAACGATATTTTGAACTCTGATATATATATATATATATATATATATATATATATACGAAAAATGCAAGCAATATGCAAAA
>MU227519.1:7030561-7058331 GCA_018584345.1 Thuja plicata
CAATTCTAGCTTAAAAGCATTTCTTTTATATCTTAATCATGTCTCAATTCACAGAATAGCAGCACTTTTGCTCATATTTAGATGCAGATTTCTCACATTTGATGGCTGTTCTTCACACACTTGCACTCTAAAAATCCTCCGTATTAGAGAAGATCAGGTTGTTGGCTCTCGTTCTGAGGGTACACTACAGCAATCACTCCTGATTAGGAGGCAACAGGTCGTCTCAATCATTTTGTAGAACAAACAATTCATGTTTGTCTCTACAAATCAAATGGATTGAATAAGGACTATGTTGGGTTTCTTGTTGAATTGAGAGGTCACATTCGGCATTAAACAGATGTCACATGTGTATGTGAGTATGCATGTGTGATAGCATATCATGGATGGATACACTCATGTGGGTGGCCATGTATGTGAGATGTGATATATATCATGATGGTGATCACATGATGATGGCTGCAAACCAATCATCAAGCCATCAGTTCATGATGCAGCTCACATAACATTGATGGTATATACGAGTGAGTATCCGGAACTCGCTACTACATATCACCAAGGTATGTGTCTCCATGGTGGATGGATGCCTTGGTGAGAGCCATGCTCCATCAGTCATCGAATCGGCTTAACTACTATGCAAAAATGCAAGAAATGTAGATATATATACAAGACAAAGTATGTTTCTTTCCTTGACCCTATTTACATGTGTTCCTTTATCGCTTTCAGAAATAATGGGATATCACAATCTCCCCTCCTTCAAAAATGCTTGCCCACAAGCATTTGATTTTTCAGATCTTATGGGTTTCTTTTTGTAGTTGATGCAGACCCTAAATGTTTCATCATTCCTTTTGATTATCTCTATTCTTGAATGTGATTTGTTCCTTGAACTTTGAAGGGAGAGAAACTCTTTGAGACTGCAAGGTGGTGTCTTGTTGATCAAATTCATTGTAGAGTGTGGAGGAGGTGTATCTTGAGCATGTGAGATCTCCTTGGTTCGGAATCCATGAAGGGTGAATTTCTTATTTCCATCCTTGAAGGTAAATGTCTGTTTGTTAACGTCTTGCTTAAATGGCCATATGCTCTTCATCCATGGAAGTCCTAATACAAGTTCAATATTTCCCAACTCGAGGATGTGGAATTCAGTAGAATAATTGTAATCTCCTAACTGTAAGGTGAGAGGAGTTATGGTGTTACTATAAGTGGCTTCTCCATTGGCTAGCTTAATTTTGAGACCCCTGTGCTTGAGTTTCGGTATGTTGTGTTCTTGAATCCAGTTTTGACTTATGAAATTGGGTGTAGAACCACTGTCTAAAAGCACCCTTATGTTTTTCTCACCAATCTGCCCTTGTATTTGGAATGTTTCGTGAGTAGGTCCTTCTAGGCTGGCTAGTGCTCCTTCTTTTGCTTCTATCGGAGGCTTCCCTTCTGAATCTATATCACTACTCAAACCTTCCTCGTCTTCATTAGGTCTTACCCTCGATGTAGTGAATTTGTCCCTTCCCTTTACATCAGTGTCCTAGAACCCAAGGTTCCTTGCAAGTGAAGCATAATTTTTGTCTTCTAAGTTCTTGACAAGTTTCGAAATCTAGTTTGCGTCTTGTGGGTGATTCCTTGTTAAAAGATGTAGGATTTTCCTTGGGAACCAAGTGTCCTTTATTGGGTGGTTTACTTTTAGCTGATCCAAAATCCATATCCCTTGCTTTCTTGATGGCCTCTTGTAAGGAAAGAGGGTTTAATACTTTAACCCAGCCTTTTAAGGGATCCTGTAATCCGTCCATAAAGAGCACAATTAATCTCCTCTCAGATATGTCTGTCATTAAGACTGATATCCTTTGGAATTCTGTGATATAGTCTTCTATGGTCCCTCAGTGCTTGACTTGAATCAGCTCCTTGAAATGCAACTAGGGGTCTTTATTGTCAAACCTTTCTATTAGTCTTTCGGTAAACTCAAGATAGGAGGTAATCTTGGAATGTCCCATTGTTATCATCCCATGATGTCACCATTCATGTGCTATGCCATCAAGATGGAGGGCAGCATACTTTATGGTTTCTTCCACTAACATAGGGTTCAATTGGAAGTAAGTGTCGAGTTTTTGTACCCACACTCTTGTAGTCATTTTTGTTGTACCCTCAAAATATGGAATGCTTAGCTTTCCTACCTTCCTCTTTAGTTCCGAGAATCCTTCTTTGTTCCCTCTTCGAGATATATACTTCATTCTCAATTCAAGATACTCCTTAAAGGACATTTCGTTTTGTAGATCGCCTACTTCCCAATCTTGTCTGATCTGGTCTTGAATTTGAGCAAAGTATGGTTCTCCTCCCATTTGTCCCTCCGGTGGCGCGAAGTTAGGTAATCCTGGTCTTGAACTCTGTCTCTTAGGTCTATCATTATGCGATTGTTCCTCTTGCCTATTATAGTTTTTATGATTCTCAGGTGTGTGAATGAGTGTGGATCAGTTTAGGACGTCGATTAACTAAGTTAGTTTGTTTTGTCATTCCCGATCTCACATAGTACTTGATCTACCTTGTTTCCCATGTTTTCCTCTTCTCCCATGAGTGTCTCCTTTTGCCCTTTCTTCCTCCTAGTATATGTTATTAATGGTTTTCTCATTCACCTTAGGTCAGGACAATAGGCTCTAATGCCAATTGTAATGTCCCTTTTTTGCTATTAATGAGACACTACGAGACTTTATACAATTCCTTCTAGAAATGATTATTTTATTGATCAAATCAAGCAATAAACAATGCAATGGAATCAATTATACAAATGCAGATACAATGATGATCACAATGAGATGTTTATTACTCGTAATTCCAAATGCATACACAAAATATGCTTAATTCCAAATGCATACGCTGAATCTTTATATGCTTCAAGAATGCAGTTTACAATATGAAGGTTGTATCTGATGTAACAATATAGATTATGCACAATAACCTGAATGGTTGTCTCTGATCTTCATATGTTATTCCCGCTGCAATACAAGTTGGTGTTATGATATCGGCAAAGATATATGTCGTGTCTGATATTCTGGAATTATCTATGCAATACTTCTCTGTTATATGAGTCGTCTCTAATATATCAATAATGGTTTATGCTCCTTCAAATAGATGTCATCTCTGATATACAAGTGAAATGCCTACACCAATGGTTGCTATCGCAACCTTCTATGCTCTAAGTCGAGCGCTTTCCACAAGGGAATATATAAGTTATCAAATATCAAATCTTCACTCCTTGGTGACCCGATCGGCTTGCATAAATATGTGCTTTGAAACATGCAAGGGTGCGGGTGGAAAAGACGTCACCCATCATAACAAGTATAATTTATTGTTCACAATAATCATTCATGGATGGTTATTGATAACAATATCATAATTAATCATGAATCATTAAGTGCAATCGATTACGTGATTAATCATGGATTGTTGATCTGCTAGCCCGACAATGCCATCAGCTTTGTATAATAGCACAATAATAAGCATATAATCGATACATGAATAGGAAATGATGCCCGATCATGTATTGATGATGCATCGTAATATCAGTCTCGAGGATATACATATTCATCGGCTCTATTACCTAACAAAGATGCATGTGTATATAGTTGGAAGTGCAAATATGATGCTCAATGTAATATGTTGTCCATGCATATGCAATAATGTGGTAACAATGGTATAATGATATTGATGCAATTGCATCTACATGGATGCATCTATGTATGATGTGGATGTCACGTGTATGTGAGTATGCATTGTGATAGCATATCATGGATGGATACACTCATGTGAGTGGCCATGTATGTGAGATGTGATACATATCATGATGGTGATCACATGATGATGGCTGCAAACCAATCATCAAGCCATCGGTTCATCATGCAGCTCACATAACACTGATGGTATATATGAGTGAGTATCCGGAACTCACTAGTACATATCACTAGGGTATGTGTCTCCATGGTGGGTGGATGCCTTGGTGAGAGCCATGCTCCATCAGTCATTGAAGCCACTTAACTGCTATGCAAAAATGCAAGAAATGTAGATATATATACAAGACAAGGTATGTTTCTTTCCTTGCCCCTATTTACATGTGTTCCTTTATTGCTTTCAGAAATAATGGGATATCACATAGTCAAACTCGAATGTCATGATATATATCAAACTTTAGAGTTGAAAAACGATAATATCAAGTGTCGACAACCAGCCATCATTGATCAAATATCATACGGGTCATCAAAAATATCATCATCGCCATCCATATTAGATGATCTATGTTGTGGTAAATTAGAACCACAAATAGTGCCACTGGCACTACCACTTCCACTACAATTGGCACTAGCATTCTCATCCTCACTAGGTGGCTTATGGTCATAATCAACATCAAGTGCAGCAAAGTGGGCAGTGGAAGCATCCAAGTCAACACGCTCTAGCCCAATATCCTATTTCCCTTTATCCCCTTCTTTGTAGACACTTCTATTTGTGTGTAAGGAGCCGCAAATTTGAATATTTTGTATGTCAGATTTTGGGGTTAGGGGGGTGAATGGCACTTTTTTAAGTCAGAAAGGTCGAAAAAAGTCAAAAAAAATAAAAAATTTGCAACTTCACTAGCTGGGTGCGTAAGGGGGCAAAATCTTCATGGGTTTGCCCGAGTTTGGCCAGGCCAAGCCCATCATCTTTGGGCAGAACCATGTCCAGACCCACAAGGGACCCAACCCCAACCTTAAATCAGGTTCGAACTCAACCAAGATCTGAGGCTTCTTCAAGGTAAACCAGTAAAATAGTTTTAAATAATTCCTCTCAAATATCAATTGAGGGTCATGATTGAAATTTGAGGAGTTATATCTTTTGGAGGGAACCTCTATTTAAGATAGGCCAAGCAAGGAAGAGGAGACATGTTATTCAATCATTCTATTATCTGATTTCTATTCCTTGTTGAAGCAGTGGACTTTGGCTCAATTAATGGGAGGAAAAAATGTAACGTCCCCTTTCTGAAATAGGATTTAATAATAGATAATAATTATTAAAATTAAAATTAAAATTAATAATAAAATATAATTACAAGTTAATCACGTTTAATGAAAGGTCAAGAGGCATGTAATGAAGAGTTGTGACTCCCTCAACACAAGTTATAAAAGGGATAAGAGTTCATTTGAAAGGGGTCATGAAGGCAGCAAGGGATATTCGAAAACAAAATATGGAATAGTCAGGTTGGAAACGGAAAAGAATTCAGAAAAACACCTGAATTAGAAATAAAGAACAGCACTTAAGATTGGTTAAGAGGCAACTAAGAAAGTGGAAGAGACACTACTATTGGGAAGATATATTAAGAAGTCGTGAAGTGCATTTGAGGGGAGTAATAAGAGTTTATATCAGACTTACATTTGCAGATCTGCAAATGAGAGGATAAAAGGAAAGATCACAAAATAAAGATTGAAGGCATGATTGTAAGAAAAGTTTATAGCACAATTGTAAGGAGACTATATGCAGATGTAAAAGAGGAATATATGCACATGTTGATAAGGAAAGTATATGCAGACTTAAAGAAGAAGTACCAAGGGAAGACATAGTTTGAAGGTGTGAATTAAGAAATAATTGATGAAGACAAAAGAATAAGGAAGTGATTCCTTCAAAAGGCAAAGGTTGTGAAGGATTGTGACTCTCCCAAAGGGTGGTAATTATGAAAGGTTGTGACTGTTGCAAAGGCGCAGACATGGTGAAGGAGTGTGACTCTCCCTCATATTGGAATATATAAAAGAAAGAAGGTTTTATTTGAGGACATCCAATGATGATCAATTTGGGGAATAATATATTATTCTCAAAGACAACATTGAAAAGTGGTGACTCAATCCTTATGAAAGGTGGTGACACTTGCACCAACGAAGTATAAAGAAGGATTCATTCCAAGCATTGGAGGGAATGCATTAGATCGAATAGAAGAACAGCAATCAGCAAACAAGGAAGAGGAATCAAAATCAGAAAGTGTGTAAACAGAAGACACATATTCAGGATAAGACTCTCACTAATCTGATTGATACTTGTTATAATAAGCATCTAATAATCTGAATAATGGCTCTTGTGGTATTATCATGGCCTATGCATTATTGTCAATCAATTATCTTTATATATGTTTATTTACAATTTGATATAGATGCATGTATCAATTATCTGTTTGTGAACTTCCTGTTGGTGCCCAAAAACGATGGATTTGCTTTTGGCCAACTGACAGGTAGAATGGTGATGCACCACTTGATACCTCTGCAATTTTGGCTTAATCAAGCCAAGGCTGGTAGACCTAATCGATCAAATGCACGCAAACAAGTGAAGTTCCTCCCAAGGTGGTAAACAATCCCTTGGAGAAAAAAAAAATGAAAAAACAATCTTCTCATAATCTCTATTATAAAACTTAACTAAACTGATAATCACTAAGATCCTAATTGTAAGGTTTTGAAATAAATGATTTAATGATCTACAGACTACAAAGCATGAACTACTATAATAATTTCCAAATAATGATTAGATCAGTGCCTTCTAAAAACTTGGACTATAGAGTCAGATAACTTTCAATCTTACGTACGATCGGAGACAGTTTTAAAAAACTTGCTTTAATAAGACAAGACTATCATCTCAAGGGCTTCCACTCAAAATATAACTCAAACCAAATTACACAGTTAGTCTTATCGAATTTAACTCTGTTCAAGAGACCGACAAAAACAAAGGAAGATTCATAGATCTTTCAGTTGATATTCAAACTGTATATTGATTTTGAGTTATAACATTCAGGGAATTTAACACAATGAAACACTCTATAAGATAGAATATCCCAAAGACTAATTGAAAACATATAACTTATAACCACAAATAAAAAGAAAAGCACTTATCTTTATTAATGTTGAAAAAATAGTACATTAAAGTTCATGTTGCAATTGTGATCAAATTCTATTATACAATGTGTTTCTTCTCCCCTTTTTGTTTACATTTTACACCAAATATATGTGGATCAATGGTTTTCACACCCCTTTAGGGTGAAAAGACACCACCCTATGTTAAAATTTAAAAACTTCTTTTGAAAAAATTAATCAATAAACTAACTAATAACTACCTATCTTTCGGATTTGGCTTTGGCCAAAAATCCAAAACAGATTGTACGAACATAAGATTTTTATTGGAGATAGGAAATTTGAATTTCCGAACTGGGTCTGTTTTAGATTTTCAATTTTTGATCGTTTTCATTCTCTGTCGACATCATCTTTTCAGCAGTTCAAAATTCCAGCATCTTTGAAACCTTCACTTATAGAATTTTGATTGTTTCTGTCACAAAGCTTCCTTCTTCAATCCCTCAACTTTTAATTAAAAAGTAATATATATTTTTGTATCACATTTCATGTACTCCATCATGTCATCAATTATTGGGCATGGAGTTTAGGATGCCATTTTAGAGTTTTATCACTATATAGGACTCTAAATTTTGCCAAAAATTTAGAGCTCCAACAGGCTCTTTCTAGGGATGTATGCTCCATGTGAGCATAGCGAGATCCCAGTTATCTCTGGAGAAGCAAACCAAGTATCTACTCTTTGCATGATGTAAATTGAAGATTGGGTGGCCCTAGGTCCCCAAAAAGTGAACACTGCTATTTCCCTCTGTCAAAAAATTTATTCTGTTCATGTAACACTTTGAATCTCCTGAATATGATATTATATTGTTCCTTATCTTTATCAACAAGAGTATTTGAAAACAAAGAAATCTCATAATTATTTAGCCCCAACATTTGATCCCTTGTTGTATTAGATATATCATCCTTATAGAGAATACTTATTGGTTCCACTTCATCAATGTTGTCTTTGTCTTTTGATTTATGTTTTTTCTTTGAGAAATCATCAGGTGAACTGTGTTCTTTGCTGGATGGAGGATCCTTGTGCATATAATCAGTCATATAAGTATCTAAACTAAGTTCTTCTGCTTGGATGTTTCCTTGCACACAATCTGCCCCATTTCCATTCTCCAGATATTGTTTGTCCTCACATAAAGGTTTTGAAGATAACTCATATTTAGGAACTATTACTTCTTTTATATCAAGAATCTGATCAAATGAGATACTTGGATAATTTTTAGTACTTTTCTTCAACATATTCTCATCATTATGCTTGGTTATTACAATCTCATCTTCAGAAGTCTGATATAAATCTCGCTCATAGGATGAACTGAATGATATCTTACCTTCTGAATGTATATTTTGAGTGTTATCAACTTCAAAATCATCATTAGGCCTGCTACCTTCATCCTGATGTTGATAGATTTGATTGTATAGAAAATCTCCTTCACATAATGGATTACGGAACATAGAGAACACAAATTTATCTTCCTCTACTTCCTCTTCAAACAGTGGATTCAGGAACATAGAAAATTCAGGCACACCTTCATGAGAGTTTTCATCAGGATCATTGGATGTTTCATCAATAAGAACAATATCTTCATTGACATTATTTTCTCAAACTTCATGTTGTTCATATGTTGTATACTATTCTATTTTATCTCCTCTATTTGATTTTTGGAAATTATCATCTCCTTCGTCTAGTACTCCCTGCATATATACTGATCCATTAACTTGCTTATCATGATGAAAAAAATTTGACCACTCTTCTCAACATGTTTTTGATATTCCATGTCTAACAAAGCTGAAATTTCTTTTGTACTGAGGGAATATTCTTCCTCATTATTAAATTCATTTTTATACAAGTCTCTCCCTGGATGAATTCCTCTTCAATCTGTCCAAAAAACTCTGAAACATCATCAGGTTCCTGCTTCACCTCTATATGTTTTCCTTTGCCTTCATTATATTCTTTTACTTTCTGAAAAAGGAGCTTCAAATCAGGGTCATCTAAAGACTCCCAAATCATAAAGTTTTCTTCGAAATTCCCTGCTTGAAGGCAGGATATCTGATGGTATCTCCCAATAGAAACCTATCATCCTTATGAACAAATGGTCTGCAGACTCACCCTCTAATCTCTCCAAACTAAAAAATGCATCCAAAGGAGACATGTAAGAGTCCTCTTCCATACTATGATCTTGAATCTCATCCTGTTCATAATGCATGTCATCTTCACTTGCATCATGAAACATATCAAGAAACAATTGCTCAAACTCTCTCCATGATGAGATACTTTGTTCAGGTGTCATACTAAAAAGCAAACCTGCATGATCTGTCAATGATCTTACAAATAGTTTCATAATCACATCTTCAGCATAGATATGACAATCTTCAATAAATTTACAAAATGCCTGCAAATGCTCCTTTGGCGATTCTGATCCATCTCCACAAAATTTTGGAACATATTTTTTTAGTTTAAGAGGAAAATCTTTCTGACCACCAGGGATGTTATCAAAACTCAATGGTCTATATACTTCAATAATAAATTTTGGTCTTGGGCCACAAAAGTTTGATACTTTATGTGAATATGTATTCTAGTACATACTGAATATCTGAATTTGTAGTAACTTCTTTCTTATACATTAGGTTCTTGTCAATAGAGTCGCCACCTCTTTAAAGAGGAAAAATTTACTTATCTCCTTCTAGGTCTTCTCCCTCAATAGAGTCACTGACTGAAATGTTTTGTTAAATAGAGTCGCCACCTTCTTGCCAAAAGGAAAAAACTTACTATCTTCTGAGTTCTTATCTCCAGTAGAGTCTTAATTATATCACCAGAGCTTCTAGGTAATCTTCAACATTGTCTTTCATAGACAACTCCCCAGCAGAGTCGCCAATTTGTTGGTGCCCAAAAATGATGGATTTGCTTTTGGCCAACTGACAGGTAGAATGGTGATGCACCACTTGATACCTCTACAATTTTGGCTTAATCAAGCCAAAGTTGGTAGACCTAATCAATCAACTGCACGCAAAAAAGCGAAATTCCTCCCAAAGTGGTAAACAATCCCTTGGAGAAAAAAAAAAAAAAAAACAATCTTCTGATAATCTCTATTATAAAACTTAACTAAACTAATAATCACTAAGATCCTAATTGTAAGGCTTTGAAATAAATGATTTAATGATCTACAAACTACAAAGCATGAACTAATATAATAATTTCCAAATAATGATTAGATCAGTGCCGTCTAAAAACTTGGGCTATAGAGTCAGATAACTTTCAATCTTACGTACGATCGGAGACAGTTTTAAAAAACTTGCTTTAATAAGACAAGACTATCATCTCAAGGGCTTCCACTCAAAATATAACTCAAACCAGATTACACAATTAGTCTTATCGAATTTAACTCTGTTCAAGAGACCGACAAAAACAAAGGAAGATTCGCAGATCTTTCGGTTGATATTCAAACTGTATATTGATTTTGAGTTATAACATTCAAAGAATTTAACACAATGAAACACTCTATAAGATAGAATATCCCAAAGACTAATTGAAAACATATAACTTATAACCACAAATAAAAAGAAAAGCACTTATCTTTATTAATGTTGAAAAAATAGTACATTAAAGTTCATGTTGCAATTGTGATCAAATTCTATTATACAATGTGTTTCTTCTCCCCTTTTTGTTTACATTTTACACCAAATATATATGTGGATCAATGGTTTTCACACCCCTTTAGGGTGAAGAGACACCACCCTATGTTAAAATTTAAAAACTTCTTTTGAAAAAACTAATCAACAAACTAACTAATAACTACCTATCTTTTGGATTTAGCTTTGGCCGAAAATCCAAAACAGATTGTACGAACATAAGATTTTTAATAGAGATAGGAAATTTGATTTTCCGAACTGGGTCTGTTTTAGATTTTCAATTTTTTATCGTTTTCATTCTCTGTCGACATCATCTTTTCAGCAGGTCGAAAATCCAGCATCTCTAAAACCTTCTTACAGAATTTTGATTGTTCCTGTCACAAAGCTTCCTTCATCAATCCCTCAACTTTTAATTAAAAAGTAATATATATTTTTGTATCACATTTCATGTACTCCATGTCATCAATTATTGGGCATGGAGTTTAGGATGCCATTTTAGAGTTTTATCACTATATAGGACTCTAAATTTTGCCAAAAATTTAGAGCTCCAACACAGCAGACACGTATTCAGATCAGACTCACAAATCTGATTCAGACTTGTTATAATCAGCATCTGATCATCTGAATAACGGCTAATGTGATATTAGCATAGCCTATGCATTATTGTCAATCAATTATCTTTTTATATGTTTATTTACAATTTATTATAGACGCATATATCAATAATCTGTTTGTGAACTAACATCATTATAGAAGAAAGAAGGTGTAAGGGGAAGCAGAACCATGAGGATTGCCATCTAGGTAGGGATCCCGGATGGATGTCAATGTTGCCTGCCATTAGGGCCAAGAGGGCCAAAGTTCCGCTCTTGGCCCTAGATAGGACAATCAAGGAACCTCCATTACAACCTTCCCTCCAACTCTATAAATAAGGCTACTAAATCTTAGGAGATGAAGCATGGATAGGGAAAGCAGATACAAGCACCCCACTAGGTAGGGACCCCGGCTGGATGTCCATGTTGCCTGCCACTGGGGCAAAGAGAACCAAAGTTCCACTCTTGGACTTAGTGCGGGATGGCTTCGTGCGGACTTATCCTGCTTCTTCTTTAATGTGTTTGCAACAATGCTATAGATATTTTATGAATCTCGTGTGCTATGGTCCAACCCTAATGATGGTTATATATATTATACATGTGTACATGTTTCTTATGTTATGATTGCAGGATTCAAATCCAGGATCATACTATTTGAGGAAATATTTCACTTGGTAAGATGTACTCTAACCCTAATTTGTTGCCATTGTGATTTTTTAGGGTGAATTTGAGGACAGACTAGGAAGGGGACATCACAAAAAAAAACCCTCGATTTCCATCACTGAATTAGTGGATGAAAACCATGATTCAAACTGGGGGTGATTTCATGCAAAGATTGCAGGTGAACTTCAAAGTGACAAGCAAATTGGACCCACAGTGAAAACTGGTTGAATATACATCAAAGATTATCCTGATAATACATGACTATTTCCATAGTGCCATATTTGTGTATGTCCTGTCAGCCTTTCATAGCATCATAGTTAAATTGTGTGGAGTGGCACTTACAGTGCCATTATTGGCATAACAGACAACTAGTATAAATGCCCATATCTTAATATAACAGGTAGTCATTATTTGTTGTAGTGGATTGTTTCTGGACATAAATTTGTAACGGTTTAGTGGGTTATTGCAGGTATTTGACAGCACTTTGCATAACAAACTGAATCAAAATTGATGACTGCTCGCATCTGGGAATGTTATGCTGTCCATAAGTAATTATTATTTGTGATCTATATGTATATACTATATTGATGTCTGCAATAACAGCACTGTACAGTTGGACTGCATTATTATGACAGAGAGGAGATTGGTGTCTGCAATTTCTCTGTCTGTATATCTGTTCAAGCAGACTTGTTCTGTGTCAGACTTTCCTTGGGAATAAAAAGACTTAATTTAGGCTGCCTCTGTGGGCTGGAATAATAAGATTTTTTTATTAGTTTCATTGTCTATAACTACTGTATTTGTACTTCTAATTGTATAGTAATTAATAGTATCCAATTTGGTTGCAGAGCTAAACCCTGCAAACTGTTGAAGGGAATGAAAATTGATCAGATTATCATTGAATAATCCAGTGGGGATATTACAGTAGGTGACAAGGTACGATTGTCCTTAGATGAAAAATGACTCTGAAGACAAGAAAGGATGTTGAACCTCTGACATAAAGTCCATTTCTTATTCTGAAGCAGATAGATAAGAATGGAATATTTGTTGGTGCCTTCAGTTGAGGATCATTTTCCACATATCTTGGATGAAATAGAATGGTATGTGGTTCTCCAAAAGAAGGAAAGGCAAATTCGTGAGACATGGCTGAATTGGCTTGAAGGGCCAACTACCAAGTAAAGCAAAAAGGTACCTAAAAGAGGATGGAGGTTAAAAGCTCCCACAACTATTGAGTCCCAAGCTTTTGGGGACCAAAAGCCTCCTGACTGATGTGATCCATGAAAATGAGTCAAGTTCATGATCAAGTGATCAGTTGCATATGACATCAATTGTGGAGAAATAAATTAAAACTTGCCTTCGCAAAGAGATGGATTTTCACCAGTTTCAGAAGATAAAGAGCTTGTAAACAGGTTAGATATAGACTTGGGATGACTTGAAGCATCCTAGGGAAGATAGAAGATATGTATGCAGGCTTCAAAACAATGTGGTTTTCTAGTTTTGACATTTATGCCACTTTCCACAGGCAGTGAAAGCATCATTGATTGTGATAAGGGATGACAACTGCAGCAAAAGTGCACTGGCCGCCTGGGAAAAGCAGTAAATTCATCACAGGCTTGACAAGACATTACAATGTGAGGGGTTTTGTCCATTTATTTCAGTTTCCAAGTGTTGGGAGGCATAATATAGTGCCACTGTAGCCTTGTGATTCCTACAATACACCTTTGTACATATGTGCAAAGTTTTGTATTCCTCTTGCAAACTCAATGGGAAGGGTTTAGCATCGTGAAGCAGGGTTTTGAAGGTATAAGACACCATTGTAGTGTTTGCAGGCCAAGTAAACATGTCAATAGCTTATGTAGATGAATGTTCTACTTACTAAAATGTACTGGACTAAATCATAGTGGCTTGAGCAGCATCTTGCTCACTTTTACTGGATTTTTTTTATCCTTTTCAGTGGTTCTCAAATGTAACATCAGTATATCAGTCTTTGTGTGTATGTTTCCTTGTGATTTCTTTAACTGATTTCATATTGTAGTGTTGCTTGGATACTGCAAATGATTTACTACATTGTTTGTGTTAGTTTCCTGCACTTAATAAGCTTTAAGAGGTGTTTTTAAGGGCTTTGAGTAGACTACCCATAGTTGGTGAGCCAAGTGAGGATTATTTTAGGTGTTTTACATATTAACAGTGATTGTCAAAGAACTATACCATCCATATATGAGACTTAATGTTCAAGAGACAATCTATGTCCTTATTTTCCAATTGCAGAATGATAGATATTTTATTTGCCATAACAAACATATTGCAAGAGAGAGGCCAATCGGGTAGTGGCAAAACATTATGTTGGTATCTAGTGCAACCCCTTGTCATTTGAGTTTCAACAAGTAGTCCTTCTGTGTAAAGAAATGCTTCAAATCATAGATCATCCCAAGACATCCAAGCCATTTTACTTAATGATGCAAGGTAAACTTTGATTCCGAATAGGACAGCAAGTAGGAGAGATCAAGACATTACAAGGAAGAACTGCCATGAGGGTTGAAGCAGGCTTTCCATAGTTTGCAATGTGTCAGATTGTGTTTGGCCAAGAGAAGAATAAGGTCAGAGTATGAATGTTTGGAGTTGTTGCCCACTGTGCTACTGCCACAGGAGGAAAATTAATAACTTGAGTTTCATCTGAAGAGGAACAATGCCTTTACTGAGGTAGGAAGGATAAGGCAAGATCTTAGAGAAATGAACAGATATTTAAAGTTCAGAGGATCTGTAAAAAGAGGACAGATCAATTAGAAAAGGGGAGCTGTCTCCAATGTTAACCACAATACAATGCGGTCTTAGATAGTAATGGGTAAGTTTATACATGTCCAAACAGGAGTGACCTTAAGAGTGAATAGAAAAATGACTTCACTACAACAGAGGCAGTATTAGTTGTTTGTTTGCATATATATTTTTAAATGGAGATTATGGAGAAACACTTATGTGTTAGTCTGATGCAATGTATTGAGGAAATATTAGTTGTTTGCTTATGACACATGTTTAATGGAGATTATGGGGAAACATTTATGTGTAAGTCCGGTCAATGCACTGAGGCAATATTAGTTGTTTGTTTGCAACACATGTTTAATGGTGGTTACAAAGAAAACAGTTATGTGGCACACAGAACCCTTATTTATCATGGATCAGAAGGTTTACCTGTGTGGTTGGTTAGTTAGGGTTTATATCATTACTACTACATAGTTTCTGTTTTATCATATGTTCAAAGATATCAGATTTCCACAATCCATCTGAATGTTTAAGACAATTTCAGGATTTGATTGTGTCAAATTTTTTATCATCAAAAATTTGACACTATCAAATCCATTAATTGTCTTAAACATATCATATGTTTCTCTATTGTGTTTCTTTGTTTCTGATATATTTTACTTCGGTCTATCTTGACATTTTAGTCATTTATAGGATAATTTTATTCTGCAACTCTGGTGATCGATTCAAAAGCTCCCTTTTTTTTTCTTGGGATCTAAACGCAAGAAACCGATTTTTTAAGATCGTGCAAGAAGACTATAGCCTGGTTCTCTGATTAAATTTTTATCATGAAAACTGAATCACAAAGTGTAATAAAGGGACTATTAATGTCTACCAATGACCAAAGAATACATCGTACATCTTCAGAAACTCTCAACTTACCTCCTTAGCACTTGAAGTTTCTCCGTTATCAACCGTCACAGATATCTCTGTAGCACCTGATGTCAAAGCTTCGTCCTCACCATTGAGAGAGGCGTGATTGTTGCGCATAACTGAACCATTCTCAACATATGATGAGCTCTCTTGATGCTGAAGCCGCTGCTGTTGTTGTTGTTTTTCCACTTCTTGGGTTGCCGAGATGGCTAAAGGAGATTCCCCTGGATATTCAACCTCTTTTGTCAAACAATCTATACCTGCAGCTGAGACATTTTTCGCTCCAGGAACTTCCCCAGTTGGTGAACAATCTTCGGCTGTATAATATATAGATGTCAATCCAGGGACCAAAACCGGAACTCCTCCATTAATCTCCCCTATTTCAGCGATGCAATCTCTAGTCTCTGGAAACTCTTCTTGTATTGCTCCAACAACTTGGTCTTCATTTTCTGTCTCTCCAAGTGTTTCTCTACTAGCTATTTCGTCTGTATAAGATATCGGTGCCAATCCAGGGACCAAAACCGGAACTCCTCCCTTAATCTCCCCTCTTTCAACGATATCAGCTCTAGTCTCTGCAACCTCTTCTTGTGTTGGTCTAACAACTTGCTCAATTTCTGTCTCTCCAAGTGTTTCTCCAATAACTTGTTTTTCAGTTTCTGCTTCTGTGATTACCCAAAGATTAAAATCATACCAATCCTGTGAAACCAATAAAGTAGTCTGGGTTTCCCAGGTTTCAAACACCCGATCAGGGCCTGGCTGCCAATGGAATTCCCCCTCCTTGTCTCTGAGTATGAACTTGAAATAAATCCTCCTACCCAGTGGAATGTCCTACACAAACACAATCCACAGCATATCTAGTAACAGATACATTCTGGGTCTTAAGTAGAACTAGACACAAGATAAGTAGGGTAAAGTTAAATTTACCATGGTCGGTGTTGTCCAAATGTGACCAGAAGACCAAGTCATAGGAATAGCACGCTGGGGATCCCATGATCCCAAAATGGGCTCTTCTCCAACTACACAGAACTCTTCACCAAATACACATTCTTTCTGCAGGATCAGCTTTACCTTCACAGTTCTCTCATGGCCCGCCTCTGCATCTGCTTCTACTGCAAAAGAGTTGCTTTCGTTGGAGCAGCAGCAGGCATTTACATATGTATATGGCCGTGGCCATCTCTGATGGGGAGAGGAGAACTTGGAGAGAATGATCAGAGAAGATTTACAGTACAAGTAGGTTTTGGGCTTAACTGAAAGTTTGGATTTGTTTAGTGAGTGTGTCTGCAGAGCAATTAAATGAAATTTTGTTGCAATTCGACAGGCCTCCATGTTTTTCTTTTATTGGTTTTTGTCCTCACTCCATCTACAAATATATGCATTTAAATCCCCCGTTCTTAGCTCTTTGCTCATCCAAGCATCAAGACCAGAAAGTGAATGCCGCGGCATTCCTGTGTTTTTCTCTATATCTTTGAGATATCCATTAAAACTTCAGTTTATCCAGGTTCCAACGTGGTAACAGGCCAGACGATGAAAATATAATCTCCAATTGTGATTTTCCACCAGGCAAAATTGTCAATCACTTCAACATTTTACACATAACAATTAAATGTATGTGTGTTTTGAAAGTATATCCAGTCCACGAATTAACTTTGGAAAAAGGTATATAGATCTTTCAAGTACATTTTCAATGTAAACTAAGAACACAAGACCGATCCGAAAATTGAAAAATCCTTTTAGTAAGATTTTGATTTTTATGTTTTTCCTTAAAAACCATGGAAATTCAATAACGACAACTAAAAAACTTTTTGAAAGTGCGATAACCACAAACTTTAAAGCTGAATCATGAATAAACCAAAATAAGAGTTGTTTTGTGGATGTGGCATAATTTAGGTAGTGAGAGCCTTGACTTGTGATTTAGGAAGTACTAATGAACACTAGCAAAAGTATACTCTATTTCCATCTAATAAAGTTGTCAATCATTTCAATGGTAACCTAAGTAGAGATTTATTAAGAATAGGATTTTTATTGCATATAATGTTTTCTTAAAGCATATAATCTTTAATACATGATTTTGTTTAATTTGATGCATTCATTATCTAAATTCTATTTAATTTTGGGGAATATTATTTTAATATGTTTAAATCAATATTTTATTTATCTAAATCATGGTTGACTTTACAAACTTGATTTAATTCAAGCACACTCTTGTAGTTATGACTCTTTCAATCATAAATTTAAAATTATTAATGATTTATAAGCTAAGACACATATTTCACATAGCAATTGACAAATAAATTCTTAGAGAATAATAAAGATTGAAGAATTAGTAATAACGAGAGAAACCGAAATCATTATGAGAGTAACTAATATATTTGGAGAAATCTACATATTGGTAAAAATTATAACAAATGTGAGTTTTTACTCACTTCAATCTTTGCTCCAATATAAATATAAAGTTCTAACATCTTGGGGTTACCTATATGCATGAATATACTCTAATTTAGGCTTCTTAAACCCCTTATTAACCCTCTCAACCCAATTGTTTTGTTTACTTTCTGACAAAATTCAACTTGGAACTCTAAAAAAATATGTAATGCTAAACAAAATCCTAATTATGTATCTTCTATGTGCTTAATTTGAGTTTAATGGCAAGCCTTACATGGCATGAGGATGTTAAGAAGATAGAGAGAAATGAAGAAATAGGAGAATCTAGAATGTCATGGGATGCACTACTAAGCATGTGATGAAATTGTTTCCCTCGGCTACAAGGAAAATGGTGTCTCAACGTTGCAATAATTAAAAGGTTATTGTTGATACATGAGTGACAGAGGTTCCAAGTTAACGTCACTGACCACCGAGGTTTAGGGGTTGCCCCCAACTTGGGGATTGCAAGGGATTCCCCCCTTGCAAGCCTTGGTCCAATGACTAGCTAGGGTTCCAGGTGGTAGCGCCCTCGAAACAAAATTTCATATATAATTTTTCATTGTGAATCTTGAGTGTTCATCATTAAGTCATGGGTCCAACGGTGGATATTTTGTGTGTCATTTATGGGTGGTTTTAGCCAATGGTTTTATAATACCATTTGACAATTTCATGTATTGCATCTCCTATATATTAGATGTGTGAGAAGCATTGTGATGTAGTCTAAGAGTATAATAGTTGTTGAACTACCTCTACATCTCCATTGGCGATACTCCTATGAGAAGCTTTCTCTACAAGTATATTATAATTTGTTGTTGATTTATGAATAATATATTGGGCAGCTTTTAGAGTGTGTATTTTTCTCTTGAAAGGGTTTTCCCCATGTAAATCATTATGTTGTGGTATGCATGTTATCTATGTTTATTTATGTTAAGTTTTTGGAACTGTTGTAAAGATTTGTAAAAGTTTTTGCATAACCCTCCTCTCAAGATTAGTGTAGGAATGTGTTCTGCTACTTAAATTCCTTACATCCCCAAGTGATGAATCTATAATAGCCTTGATAAATTCATAATAGTTACTTATGATAATCCTTATCATCTCAAGATGGTGATAACTCTTGCATATGAACTCAAAAATGAGATACCAATTTTTAAATTGTTTAAATGTTTGTAGAGGATCCAAATATGTAACATTTATGTTTTGATGTCATATAAGATGTGCTTTTGGGCATACAACAAAAGTATTTGTTTTACCATGTAATAAACCAAACCTTTTCTTGATCATATTAAAAGATAGAGAAACAAAGTCTTTCTTCTTTAAAGTGTGATAAATTAGATCTAATAAAAGAAATCAAAAGATGGAAAATGGGCCTAAATTTTATCTAATATGATTACATAAGAGCCTAGGTAAGTATCATAACTAAGCGCATAGAATTGGAAACAAGATGTTACAAATAGGATATTTAAGCAATTTTAGACTAGAGATAGAGACAAATAAAATAAAATAATAAAGGAAACAAATGAATAATTTGTGATCTAAGATGCATATTCCATACACTAATTATTTACAAATAAATTTGTTACAGAACAACAAAGATTGAAGAATCAATAATAATGAGATAAATCATAATCACTATGAGAGTAACTAAGATATTTGGAGAAACCCACATATAGGTAAAACTACAATAAATGTGAGTTTTTACTCACTCAAATATTTGTTCTATTATAAGTATAAAGTTATAGCCTATTGGGGTTACATATATGCATGAATATACTCTAATTTAGGCTTCTTAAACCACTAATCAACTCTCCCAACCCAATTATTTTGTTTACTCACTTATGATAATCAACTTGGAACTCAAAAAAATGTAATGCTACACAAATTCCTAATTGCATGTCTTCTGTGTTTAATTTGAGTTTAAATCAACAAGCCTTACATTACATGAGGATGCTAAGAAGATAAAGAAAAATGAAGAGATAGGAGAATCTAGAATGTCATCGGATGCACTATTAAGCATGTGATGAAAAGGCTTAAATTCTCCCCAAGCAATAAATTTGTAATAGCCTTAATAAATTCATAATAGCTACTTATGGTAATCCTTCTTATCTCAAGTTGATGATGACTCTTGCATATGGACTCAAAATGAGGTACCATTTTTTAAGTTGTATAAATTTTTGTAGAGGAATCCAAATATACAACATTTATGTTTTGATGTCATATAAAAGATGTTTTTTGACATGCCACAAAAGTATTTATTTTTACGTTTAGTCTACTCCCAGCCCACATGGTACCGAAGGACATGTCAGTCCAGCATCACTGGTCACATTAAAAAGTTTACCTTGTGCATTGCATTTTATAGGGGGGTGATATACTGGTGCAGGAGCACCCACTCCTACTCTAGATTCACCAGACATTCTCATGGAGTATAAGGATTCAAACTAAGACCCTTGAGACCTCTAGTCATGCTTAGGGCAGGAATTAGTATTGGGATCTAATTGTAAAACCATAGTCCCAAGTTGGCATTTTATGAGCCCTTGGTCTGACTATTGGTCAGTTATGATCCAATACCATAGGCTTAGGTAGTTTTGATGTTTTCTTTGTTTGGATCCATTAGGGATCATCAAATTAAGGATAAGACCAATTTTGGTCACTAGGTTTGCAATATAGAAAAATTGTCAAAAGTTGCTTAAAAAGTTGTCAACAACTTTCAAGCAACTTTCTAAAAGTTGTCAAAACTTGTAACAACCCTCCCAAACGGCTAATTAGTTTAAAAACTCACTTGTAACCATTGGGAGAATCCTATATAAGCCCTCACATGCGGGTGATAGGATACAAGATGTAATTTGGCATTTAAATCAATAAAACACTCAACTTTCTCTGTAGATTTTGAGTTTCAGAGCATTGTACAGACAGGTACAGGTACCAAGAAATGAACCAGTGACCCCAAAGGTTGAAGCATTGAATCACCTTTCCAATTCACTTGGTCTCATAGTCTGATCAGTCCTGGTTTGAAAGTTATCGGGTTTTCAGTGACTGTCCCCCAGTTTTTGCTTAAAAACAGGCATTGTGATAGGGTCTGGTTGTTCAGGCACATTCCACCATGGGAAATTGATGCCCCTTGGTGGAATACAAGTACATTTAATGGTCTTTCAGATTATCCAGGTTTGGAGAGTGGAGTTGCAGGGAGTTGAGAATGCCACCATGCCCTAGGTGTATGGCACCATACATGCACCACACAACGAATTAGGACAGCAATCATAAAACTCGGTTGGAGAGTCACCAAAGGCTGAAAACATGGATTTGGAGTTATTTTACATGCCCTCACATGCCCACACTGTTAATTTGTTCTTTGGCATAGGGGAAAGGGTACCTATAGTGCAACTAGAGCCCTAATTAGGCCTACTGGTCTGGTCCAAATGTTACAACAGCAGCAGCCATCACTCCATTCCACCCCTTGGTGTTAAGACATGTTTTGTAAGTCCCAAAAAGACATTATAATCTCTAACCAAACTATCCCATCATTTGGGATTATTTTTCCTTATGCCCAATTTTCCTCCTAGGAAGGGCTACAAGCAGATTTCTAGGCTTGTGCAGCAGCATAGCCTTTGTGATGTTCAATGGTGAAAGAACCATTGGAACTAATGAAATGGGACCCAAAACAGGCCAGGACATTTTTCATTAGTCACCCCTGGTCTTTTTACTTACTTCTTGGGGTCTAAGTAACCTTCTCCTTGTAGTGACCTCTTGGTAATTTGTTGATCATACCACTTAATAACTTGTTGATCTTTGGTGTTGGGACTTAGACAGACCTAGTGATTAGGTTCCATTGTCTTGTAAGGTTGTGATAACCTTCTTTTGTCCTATTTGATACTTGTGATAAGTACAACAACACTAGACCCTGCACATTGGGTGTTAGGGAGTTCAACCTTCACCAAGATTGCTCATTGTTTGGAGGCTTCCGTTGTCCACTGCTGCATCATATACCTTATTCCTACAGTCTAAAATTTTTACCATGTAAACAAACCAAATATGTTCCAAATCATTCTAAAATATAGAGAAACAACATTTTTCTTCTTTAAAGTGTGATATATTAGATCCAATAAAAAGACATCAAAAGATGCAAAAATGAGCTTAAAATTAACATAATATGATTACATAAGAGCCACGACTAGTATCATAACTAAGAACATAGATTTGGATCCACGATGTTAAAAATAGGAATAATAAATTTTAGGCTAGAGATAGAGATTAAAAAAACTAAAAAAATAAAGGATACAGATGAATGTATATTTAATTAGTTTAGTTTTGAGAATAATAGAAAAGTTGATCTAGAGCTAACAGAAAAGTTATAGGCCAAAAGAAGGAAAAATAGTTACATCCCTGTGAGGGTACACAGAAAAGGGGGAAACTAAGTGGGGATATGAATCTTATTATGTTACCCTTGTGCTCGGATGTTTGAAAACTGTATCATATAATGATTAAAGAGAATAAGATCTTCAAACTCAATTTCATGCATACGAGGAAGAGAAGTTTCAAAGGCACAAGATTGGGAGAAATAGGAAATAAAAAATACTTGAGAGTAGAACAATCATAATATGGAGGATGAAATATATCATCACTATAAAAATAATCACTAAAGATGTCTAAGCATAGATCATCAAGGGAAGTATGAGAACCTTGGATAGAGGGTTAGGGTAGCAACAATAATGATAGGATATTTAGACTTGGCATTAAGAAATTTCTAAAAGTGTTATCTAGGTTATAAGAAAGGGAAGGTGCAAAAAGATTTGTATATATTAAAATGTAACCCTATTATAAGCTCATCTCAAAATCCCAACCACAAGCCTAGAATCTACAAGCAAAATAATAATACCAATAGAAGAAGAATAAACAAACAAAGTATACTTTCATGCGCGTGATAAGCTTGACTCCATTGTTCTCCAATCCTTTAAGACCTTGTAGGTATTAGTTTTTTCTCTTAGCATTCGACACTAGCACAAAATGGCATAAAAGAATGAAGTGCAGTTGATTGATGATGCAATCATGATGGAGGTATGGTAGCAATGAGGGAATGATAGCTAAATGGGCCCTGTGAGGCTCTAAGAAAGTACTCTCTAATCATAATAGATGTGTCCTAGGTGGGCAAAAATGAGAGAAAAAGACTCTTTAATAGAAAATTCCAAGAGAACCAAGGGCTTGTTGGGATTAGGTGTTGTACACCTTGCATAATGTTTATAATGTATCATTTATTATTATGTGTGTGGTGCACCTGGGGGAACCTAGATTGAGGTGTATCACTAGGAGTTAAAATTCTTGGGGCCACTTTATGTGTTGTTTGTCACATGTAATATATTTATTTGATATTTGGGAAAGTGATTCAATAAAGTGAAAACTTAGTACATCCAATATTAAGTATGAGGCAAATGGTTTGTAATATTGTGTATTATTCACATGGTTTTGAATTAAATTAAATTGGCAAAAAAATTATTGTCCGTTCACCAACACTTGCATTTATCGCCTAATAGGCTACTTTTTTCTATAGAGCATAACTCAGGAATATGATGTCATTTTTTTTTACTTCTTATAGTCATTGGAAAGGTGGTTCTACGAACAACACATTGGTGTAGTTGATTTTCTTGATTTTGTTATTTTTATAGTGAAATACTTGCTAGAAGTCAGATGTACTTTTTTGGCTTTGAGAGGTCATAACTTGTGCGAATGAAGTCAAATTTCGGACTTAAAATATTTGACAAAAAGATTTTTCAAAAAACTACATAGTGGACCAGGTTTGGAGTTGCATTGGCATGATTTACTTTTTTTTATTCCTACATGAGCTATTTATGGGTACTTGTGACTGATATTCTATGAGTTTATGGTAAGTTAAATTTTGGTGATATGGAGCTTGTGTCATTGTATACTCAGTTATGTATCTCAAATTACTCTCACTGACATGGTTATCACTATTTGGTTTGGATCTTTATGTTGAATTGTCGGGTCTACAAGTTTTGTAGTATTGTAGGTAGTTTATACTTATAGGTTGCATATATGGCTTGGATGTGGATTATTTGCACCCAGAGGCCTTTCATTATTGATACATATTTAGATTGGTGGCTTGGTTTATTCACTTGGTGTGTTGATAAATGGTTTTCATGTTGAGGAGAGATGGTGTTACCATGTACAATCATGATGGAGGACCTATGGCGTTGACTATGTGATGCTTACAAGTGTGACACATTGGGAGTTAGATGCTTGTTTAGTTGGAGGGGATCACGGTGTCATGGATGTTCCCTATTATTAGGGACTTTGGCATAGTTTCAATGTTTATCTAGGTCTTTTGTGGTGGTGATGATTTTGGATTCCTAATCGGTTATGGAAATGTATCTTTTTGTTTGGGGATCATATAGTTTCACTTTACCTTTTGGGAGATCATGTTATGCATTTGAGTTCTTTGATTATGTAGGGGCCTTGGTTGATTCTCGATTATCAGATTGTTAGATCATAATGTCAAAGCTAGCTTAATTACACATTTCAATTGGAGCTTAATGATAGTGATGCTTGGAAATTTTTTTTCTTCTTAATTTTGAAATTGTGGTTTGACTCTTCCCTTTGGGAGCTCTTAGTATGAGTTTTATGATTGTATTTCCCAACCACAAATGATCTTTAGTTAGAGAATGGTTTTTCGTAATGTCATGGAGAGTTTGGTATCATAGTTCAATGGGAGCTTGTGGCAATGATATGGATTCACCATTGGATGGTGGATGATCTTATTTAGTGATTCTTGGTGTTATGGATGGCCTCTTGGATTATGTTATCATTTGCATTGATGGTTCTTAAGCATCTTAGGTTTAATTGATAGGAGATTGTTATCTTTAAGTGAATTCAATATGTTGACATCTTGGACCCATGGAGAACTCATGGAGTCTTTGGTAGATATATTGTATATTATTTTTCATTTGACATGTTATTCTTGTTTGAAAAGATGTTATTTTTATGTGATGGTTTATTATTGATACATGTTTAGAGTGATGGTATGATACACATGTTTGTTATGTTGACTAGAGCATATGTTCTTCTTTTATGGAGATGTGAGATCATGTTGTCATGATTTATGTTTTTTTATTCATGATTGGATATTTGACATTGATATTGGTTGGCTCTCTTAGCATTGAGTACATGATCATTTTCTTGATTACTTCGTGATGATTCCATGCTGCATTTTGGAATTCGGCATGAGCTCATTAATACATGGAGACATAAGAGAGTCTTGGAGTTCTCTTGTGATTAGAGACATGCTGAGATGGATACTCTTGATGGGGATTTAAATAGGAAAGTTTGAGGAGCCTAATTCTTGGTTGGATTTGAGTTCAACATGGACCTATGAGGAGTTTGTTCTTAGATGATTCATGCTGACTTGGATGTCTTGGAGGAATGTTCTCATTCCCCACCTTTGGTCTACATAAGAGCTATTTCCCATTGTTACTTTCTAGTGCATAATGATTTATGATTAGTTGTTTGATTCTAGAGGGTTCCTTTGAGGATTGTATGGAAAGTTTATCTCCTTATGTGTTGTGGTTATTTATGATGGTATTCATTCATTCTGAGTTTGGGAGATAGTATCAGGCTTATTTCCTTGGATTGGAAATGTTATTGGTTTGATCTTCTTTGGTTAGAGAGGCTTACATCTGATGAGAGCCAATTACGTTCTACTTTATACCATATTTTAGCCTATTTTATACACCTTTACACCCATTTCCACATTTCATTTCTGTTCCATATCCTTCCATTTTACCATCTACATTGCATATGATCTAATATATAAGTAATATTTAATATAGTTTTTGGATAAAAATATGAGATTGTGCTTAGTAATTTATTGCTTCCAATATATCAAGAAAATATATATTGCAACGTGTTAATGAGAACCTCACATTCATGCAACTCTCTAATACAATGGACTTTATTCATCATAATTACGTGACAAATTATTTCCTAGTTAAAACAAGAGTAGTTGCCTGAGTCTCCATTATGATATTTTAGTAGTGATGGACACTTCAACCATCAACTATACAATAATATATTTACTCTCCATGTCATTTACCAATAAAAAGTCTTCTACAAATGCGAAGATCCTTTCAATGTCATGGTTATTTTCTGTTATTAGTACTTGCCTTTAGGCATAGTACTATTGCAATGAGTTTTTGCTAACTAGTGATTAAAAATTCTTATTTCTACCAATCAAAATCAATTTTTTTAAAACTTTATTATACAATTAATATTTTCTATAGTATACATGCATATTTCTCAAATTTATAAATTAAGAAAATTAATTTAGAGCTATCTCATTGGCTAAAAAAATTTGGGTCTTATACACGGATTTCCTAGAAGCACCATGTCTCTCCAAATTTTCAGGCAATTTTTAAGGGCCATTTATACATGGTGTGTTAATTGCCATAATATTTCACGCTTTCCCTATATTTGATGATGAATGCTCTATTATATTATAATATTATATATAATATAATAATATATAATATTATTGATCATATATAATTAAAAAATATATTAGTAAAATAAAATCAATATTATTATTAGACTTTACAAAATAATTAAAACAAAATTTTGACTTTTTTATATTGTACAAAATAATTTAATTAATATATGAAAATTAATTATAAATAAAATTAAGATTAGCATTTAAATTATTTATAACTTATAATTATTGTTGAAATAATAATAAATTTATTTTATTTTTTGATCGGTAAAAGGGTGTAGCCAAAAAAATTATTAATATATAAATTGAAAATTACACAGTCTCCATTCGCTGTGGGCACTGGTAGGAAAGAATGGAGAAGAAAACCTCCAGTCTAGCTCGGGACCGAGGTCCAGATCATTATATTTACATTTACTTATGAAGGCATTCCCTCATTTACAAAAAAATAGATCTATCCAATTTTGTTTTGTAGACATATATGTGTACAATCTGTTACCATCTACACTTTACAACCTTCGTTATCCGGATGGTTTAT
Organism: Thuja plicata; assembly: GCA_018584345.1. NCBI lineage: Eukaryota > Viridiplantae > Streptophyta > Pinopsida > Cupressales > Cupressaceae > Thuja > Thuja plicata. Next base: position 7,057,436 of record MU227519.1, read on the forward strand.
TGAAGCCTTTGTCCTGATCAAGCCCTTTTGATATAAAGGATCTCTATTTTCTCTACTAACACCAGTTGTGACCTTTGAATCATGTCTTTACCATTCCATATTTTAAGTTATCCTTATAGATAGCTACTTTATCCATGTATGTTCCTGCACATTATATCTATAGACAAAATACTGACATATCTCATATGTTAGCCTTCATAAATTTCCTTAACCCCTATTACAAGACTCTATCACTTCTAAGGAATAAGGTTAGTCCAAATTCATAAGTTCATTCCACATACCAGTGTTGCATTCTATTATTCCTCATATTCATAAAAACAAAAACATATCCTTATCCGTTGATACATACCACATTTCTACAAACATCACTTAACTGCTAATGATTCCCATTGAGGTCTGTGTATTTCTGAATATACCCAATTTAAATGTAGATTGTGTGTGTGTGTGTGTGCGCGCGCGCTTATATATATGTCCAGGCTTAGAATTGTCACCCTAAATCAGGCATTAAGGTTTCATGGCAATTCTATCTGATAATGGAAACTTCCTCTAGCTGTGGGTGAACTATGGATGAGGAAGAATCTCTGGATTCTAGGCCAATTCCTATTTTGATATGGAATATCACCTCCTGATTGAAAATTAAACTGAGAAAAGGGAAGAGAGATTCAAAATTGAACTTGCATAAAAACTAGAAAAAGGTGATACACCAAGGATTTTTAGATTCTTTTGAAGCTTCAAACTAACATTCACTTATCATATCCTAGTGGATCTATGCACTATCATTCACTGCTCAATACATAGGTTAATTGGAAGGTCACAACTAGGGTTTGACCACAAGAAGTACTTTTACCATTAACAACATGCATATTCTGCAAAAGGCTTATATTCTGTAATATAGA
>MU227519.1:7069806-7089275 GCA_018584345.1 Thuja plicata
CACACACACACACACAGAATAGTATTGATCTATACTATCCCAAGGAAATGTTAAGAAATAAATATATTCCCTCTGTTTTTATCTCGTTATAAAATAAATTTTGTGTTTTTCAAAAAATCATATAGCAAAACAAATAATCATATCATACATCACTTTTAGTTGCTCATAAATCTACATTATTTCTTAAGTTTTTCTGAATATACCACCCTGTTTGTTTGCTTTTAATTTCAGAATTTTACTTATCATATTCATAATCTAATTGATTGCTTTTCTAGCATATCCCTAAATATTCATAAACTACTTACTACCCTTGAGTGCTTCTTTATTCATAATTGATTTTCTCTCTACACAGTCCTACTCTATAATTTGTAAAGGAAAATTATGGTTTTACACATTTCTAAACTCTATCTCATACCAACAGGCAATATTAATCTATAATTTATCCAGAAAGAATTTAACATGTCAGACCCTTTGCATCTTATTTATGCACTTGTTTTTTAATCTCATCTCTATTTTTAACATTCTTGTTAATACATTTTAGTATGGAAAAGTACTCATAAATCCAAACAGACACTGTTCAATACTTTATCAACCCAGATTGGTGCCATTATATCATGGAAATTCATGCTTTCTTCCTTTATATACACATTTCATATATTTAATCTTTCACTATGCATGCCTACTATTATGCTTCATGCTAATGTATATACATAAATAAAGGTGTGTGTATATATATATATATATATATATATATATATATATATATATATATATATATATATATATATATATTCCTATATATACATATATACATTTATATCTTTATTTATACATATATATTTTCCTATATGTGAATACCTCTACTAATTAGAGTCATCTCCTTATCTGTATTCATAACCTGTACTATATAAAAGTCATAATGAAACTAATACAACTAAGACAAGGTTTCTTGGTAATATCTAACCTGAAGTCCATCCATACTGATATGTTTAGACTTCAAGATTAGAGATTACCATGATTCCTTTGTCTAAAGTTCCCTTTATCTTTGCTACCATATTTCGGTTCCTCATAAACCATTCTTTACTTATAGTCTCCATAGATTTTACGATTCAGTTTTTGATGCCAAGTGTTATATTCCCCCTCCATTTGTACTATCTATATTTATGTGGTTACTGAAAAGAGAATAAAATTCTGTATTGTCAGAGTAGTTTCTACCTCTGTTTCAAATCTACATGAGTCTATTGCATATATATTCCTGAGGGTCTCTTCTGTTTATCAGACCTACTATGTCCTTATTGGTTATTAGTACAAAGTTTGAATTATATTATATTTTGTTTCTTTCCTCATCTATTTTCCTCAATTGTATTATTAATAATCCATATCCCATCTTTGAATTAGTTTTATGCTTGTCTATAAGTTAAAAAAGGTATCAATGCTCTCAACATATTTCCAGATTCACAAGAATATATCAGTGAATGCACCAATGTTTACCAAAATACACACACACACACATATATATATATATGTGTGTATATATTATTATTATTATTATTATTATATAAACATAAGTTCAAATATATACATATATATAAATTCACCTTTGTAAATATGTCAGCTTTTATATATATACATGGATTCTTACATATAGGTACACACACACACACACACACATAATTTCTGACTGAATATATGTTTTTCCTGCTTCTGATTTTCTAGTAAAGATATTTCTATCATATAAATTTCATATTGAAATTTTACCATACTTTTCATAGTATCCTTATCTTTTGTACATCTAATCAATATATAAGTCTTTAGCCTATGCTATCTTATCCTTCGCTATCATACTTTAAAAGGAACATAACTAAGAGTATTATCAGTCTTATATCCTTCTTTATGCTATTAAAACCAAAAAACCTTCATATATTGTTCTTGATGCCTCATTCTCCCCGTTTGATGATCATTATTTCATCATCTGTTTCCTCGTTGTGTCCATGTCCAGCTTTGGCTTTCGTGGTTCTACTCAGCCATCCTTTTTTGATGAAGATTGGTGGGTTGCTCTATATTTGCTCCATTTCAAGCTGCTTAATCGTTGGTGGAATACTAAATCCTTCTGCCTCAAAATAATGTATAATCCATTTGGGCTCCACTACCTTCCTGACATGTTTCCACTTTATTAGAAAGTGGATATTTCTTTTGACCTCCTCCCAATTGTTATCAAAGATTTCCATGTCCTTAAACATTAAGCATGGTCTACGCTTTACCCTACCGTCATGTTCCAAAATCCCTATGGTTTCATTCATATAATCCTCTGGGAATGAAACCATTTGACTGAAATTTATACTGCTTACTATTTCCTCCAAACCCCCCAGGATTTTACTAATAAATATTTTCTTGCTCAATTCTATGGTTTCTATCTTTGTATACCCTGCTCTTAACAAACGTGATATGAAAACCCCGACAATGTCTCCATTAGTGTGCATTTTGAAACTGTAATCATAATTTGCATCACCCATGACCCGTTCTATGGCTTTTCTAGCCAAGTCATCCATGGTATTGAGAATTTTGTTCCATCGCTCTGGCATAATTTTACCCAGAAAAGCCATGTCTTGGGACTGTTTAATGTGAAACGTACGCACATTGGTATACATCACTGTAAAATGCCTTGATTTAGTCTTTACCATGAAACAGAAATACCTAAATTTTGTACCTCTTTACCTTTGATCTCTTGATTAATTATGTCGATATTAATAGCGGTTTTGTTATTCTCTTTATAGCCCTAGTGTGATTTCTACCAGAATTAAAAGGAATTTAATTCTCCCACTACTCCTTAGCTCTAGTACTTTCATTTATTACTTAATAAGTGCCATTTAGCTATCATAATAGTTGTTATCTCTGATCGTGAATGTGATATTAGTTTAATTTCATTGTTTAATGATTCTTCCACCTGTTCTACATTGTGATTAATTCTCAATGTATTTTTCATATGCCTTAATTTAATTTTTTAAGGTGGCATGATGATTGCATAAATCATTATTCCTTAGTCCTTATCATTACTTTTTATCATTAACAATTTTGCTTTGCTTATTCTAAATACATGTGTATAAAGTTGTGATGCTTACAACTGTCATTTATAATGGGAAAATAAAACCATTTATAACTTCCCGCCTATATTAAACATATCCATATATAAATATGCACTAATGTCTCATATTAACACATACATACATTCAATATATTCATTAAATCATAATTGATTATTCATTTTCCCATTATAAATGCAATTTTGTTTGGTTTCTTGAGTGACAGCATAACAGATTTAGTCATACAAAATTTATTATTACTCTTCTTCATACATTTCATCACAGTGAATACACAATCCTACTTCATCCTCTATTACAAATTTATCAAACCACTCAAGGTCTCTAGTGATTTTGATATGCATGAAGGTAAACAAAAAACCTAGATTTCTCGTTATGGCTGGTAGTTTTGCAATGTACCTATTCCTATCCTCAACCATCATTATTGGGAAGGATTGAATGTTCCTATTAATTCCCCTGTATTGTTGATAATCTCTTGGTCGAGGGATTGTCAAGTCATCTCTGATGCTCGCAATTACCTTCCCAAGATCAACCAAATATTTCCTCTTAAAAAATTTCCTACACAGCCTCCCAATATCCCTGATATCAGGATCTGCATGTAGAGCTGAGGCAATAAACATTGCATGAATGTCTGAGTTTACCCTGTAACTATAATCATTTTCAATGTATTCACTTCCTAGAGTAATATATACTGCTCTGACAAAAATATCATAGGTAACAAGCATCATATTTTTAATTCTTTTAAGAGTTATCTTCCCATCGAAGGCCAGTTGCGATTTAGTGCATCTCAATTTTATTGTTGTAGCCATTAGCCTTCTTACTTGCTAGCCTTATCTCACATTGATACCTCTCTTCCTTATATAACCATTCTAAATGTTATTCCTTTTTATGGCCATTGCAGAAATGAAGCAGTTGGTCTTTTACATTCTTGTCATTTCTTATCCCTCTCTTTACTTATGTCCTTTAATATTTTATTTAGGTTATTCCTAATTCTCACTAGAGGACAAAAATATCTTTACGCCTATGCTGCCTTAATATCTTTTGTTTGTATTAATGATTCAGCTATTCTTATCCTTAGGTATTTACTTCCATATTGAATCTATATTCTATATTTCTTTATCTCCCTTAAATTTTACATCTATACTTCTAGGTTTGTACCATTCATGATTTCTTCATTCCTGCCCTCCGCCCCTCTATTAGCTAAAAGATCAGTTGTTTGATTACCTTCTCTATAAGTATGATTAATAGTATATTGTGTGAATAATGTTAATATGTTTAAAGCCCTCTTAATCAATCCATTAAGTTCCCACAAGATGAATTTTTCATCAAGCTCAAAAAAGTCTTCATTATTTCCATGAAATATGTTCATGGAAGCATAGTTGTCGTTAACACATGATAATTTAAATGTATCCCAAGCCACCATGATTTTTTCTTCATCTCCTTCCCTACTAAAATAAATAATGAATCCAAGTCTCCCTAAAATAGTGTTGTGATTGATGGTTTCAATCCCCTTCTCAACACTATCCCAATACTTAGGGTCCACCACCTTGTTGCCCACCTCCATCACCCAATCCAATCGACCCACAACTTGAAGTAGAGAAGCGAAGACCAATTTGAACACCATTCTATCATGGAGATGGGTACCAAAACCCAGATTATGTTGTAATAGATATATTACCACTTGATTTAGCTTCTCATCTTCTACTGAGAATAATCTTGTATATTGTTCTTACAAGGATTATTCCAAACATTCATAGTTAATACCAAAAGTCTGATCCATAACCCTAAACACAACCAAGCATGCCCAACATAAGAGAATAAATAACCACAATTTCCACCAAAGACCCCCAAGAGAAACAAGAAAAATACTAACAAAAAAGAGATACACATGCAAATACAACATCCACACATTATATAAATAGAAGAGATGGAGGGAGGAGAGGAAATCTGTCAAGAAGAATGAATGATAGTAACAATAAATGTCATCTTCAAGAGAAAAAGATAACACTACCCAACTATCTGAGCTATCACAATCACAACACACCTAGTCTCAGAGTACATATCATAGACACTATAAATCAGCAAGAAATATTTCAGATAAAAAATGACAGTTTAGAGAAACTGTTATGCCCTACATCCCCGTCCCTACATTTTGTGTGCAAAATGTTGGGTCCCACTTTTGTTTTCTGCTTTTGGCTCTTGCCTTGTCTTTTGCCTTTGTTTCCTCATTTTCCTTCTCTGAGTTTTCTTTCTCGTGGTGTTGGTTTTTCTTTTGTTTTTGTCCCTCGTGTCTATGGGACCCGGTCCTGGAGTTGGTCGTTTCTTTTCCAGGAGCCAGATCCCAGACTCCGGGATTATCTACCACGATGTCCTCTTTTTGTAAGAGGGTATGGTCACACAGAATCCTCGGGCCCAGAGTCCGAAGGTCTGCCTATTCTAAAGTTTGCGGAAGGAAAGGTAACTTGCTTTTCACCTCGGGTATAAATAGGAATCACCTGTCTTTTTCACAGTTACCACGATTAAAACACTTAAGTGATTTCAGAGCGATTCCTTAGCGATTTGAGCGAGAATTAAGTGTGAGTTATTCTGAGCTGTTCTGAGCAATTACAAGCTGTTTTTAGTGCTGGTTGGTGATCATTTGGAGGTGGAAGTTGTTGCAGAGCGTCTAGGGTGCCTTTCCTTCCTTGCCTTTCTTTGGATTTCAGGTTGGTGTCTCTGTTTCTTTCCTTCATTTTCCTGCTTTTTGTTGTGTTTTTGTTTGCATTTTCTGTCCAATTTGTTCGTGTTGTTTCTGCATTTTGGTTGTCTGGTTCGCCACCCATTGGTGGGTCGGCTCTGCCAGAGGGTTGTCCACCCTCTGTGCAGTGTAAAGTATTGTGTATGATGTACATTTTTTGCGCTATTTTGTATAGGGTTGTCCTTTCGTGTTGTCATTCTACTATAAATTTAGTGTATATCCTTCTATTTTCCATCTATATACCCTTCGACCACATTGTACTTAGGTGTATATTTTGTGTATATTCATCCAGTCTTGCATCAATCTCGTTGTGCTTCGTCTGCCTTTTTGTCCAAAATATGCAAGCTCATTCTAGACAGAATACCACTTGGTTGAATATCGACTCTTGGCTGTTTCAACCAGGTGGTTTTCTCTCTCCTTCGTCAGCCAGCCTTTATGATCTATTTATGTCCCATGTATGCATTTAAAGTTGTCCAAGTGGCCTCTGCTTTTTGCGTGTTCAGACAGTTGGCGCCACTGTCGCCATAACTCCCCATTTATTGCATAGCCACATGATGCCCACGTGGGCCTGACGGCTCACTTTTCGCTCACATCTTCCAACGGTTAGTTTTCCCGACCCCGAGTCTTTTGTCTTCACTAGCCCACATCTTACTCCCATTAAGTATGTTGGAACCCCCGGGCCCGGATAGGGGTTAATTTTCTAAGTTTGCATTATATATATATACTTTTTGAGGTTTTTGGAACCCAAACTAACTTTTCAGGCAAAGGACATGCCTCGGTGGTAAGATCTCTGGATCTTGGAATATTATTTATCTACAAATTCTAACAGTCGCCTTACCTTGCAGGTTTTTCAGAACCATGTACCTTCATTATGTCTGAGGCTTCCACATATTCACCACCTGGGAGTCTGGAACTTCCTTCCACAACAGTCACCAGGGAAGCCGTCAGATCCAAAATTGAGAGGGCCTTAGAAAAATTGCCTCTCAGCATGAAGTACTTGAAGGACAATACCATTATGGGATCAAAGATTGAGTCCCAAGTTTAGTTAATTACCAACACCATCGTCGGAATGTGGGCCAAGATGCAGGCCTTAGTCAAGATAATGTTCATTTAGCGACAGTCTGGGGATCCGTTGGCGATCAGCGTCGAAGATTCTAGGATTATGAAGGTCGCCTGTTTCCCATGCTCGGTGCAGGCCCCGGAGCTCATTCTCACACTCATGGAACATTACAACTCTTCTGTCTAGGTTGTCATGCTCCCAGCCCCGGTCCAAACTGGACATCCCACCCCCATGGTGTCTCTCAATGCCGCTACTTTTCAGGTAGGTTTGGGGATTCCTCAGTTTGATAACCCAACTATCGTTACCAGATCTGATGCCTTAGAGAAATTTCAGCAGCTGGAGGTTGCTGCCCAGCAATACATGAACAACCATTGGCTCAAGACTTTGAAGAGGGACCCCAAGAAAATGAAATTAGAGATCCCCCGGTCTGAGTTTAAAGAAAGTATCCAGATGGGGATGATAGCACTATGCTAGATCTTCAGGCAACCCCATGCCCAAGAGTTCTCAAGGTGGATGTACTACTTTTTGCTTGGCATCACCACCGGTAGGGAATACTTTGATTGGGCTGCCATTATCTCTAACCACGTGGATTCTCAGTTCCTCCAGGTGGCCCAGAAGTGCAAATTCTATATGATCTCTTATGTTCTCTCAACCTTAGCGCAATAATGACCCATCAGCAACGGGATACTCACATCAAGTGTACTTGGGATCAGCCTAGGTCAGAAGGCTCCTTGGGATTATTTCCCACAAATTCAATGGGAGGCTAGTTTCCCCAGTTTTTGCCAGGTGAACGACGCCTTCGTCTACTACAACCTACTCATGCCTACCCGGGATGCAGGGTACCACCTCTTCAAGGAGGAAATGGATCTGGTCAGAAGTTATGGCCATTACTACATCCAATTCTAGCAACATACTTACATAAGGATAACCGGCTTCTCCGAGAAGCCTTACTTGTTGCCCAAACATTATGGGAATAAGATAATTCTCTTAAAATATTGCAGACAACTACTGGAGTTGCACGCCTTATACGCTTTAAAAAAGGTGACAAATTTTCCATTCCTAATCACTTGTGGGAATTACTCATGCAGTCTAGCCGCAGCCAAGGAGACAGACAGTGAACTCAAGAGCTTGAACTTGACAGAATTTTATCTAGCGTGGAAGAACTTTGATCCGCTTGGCAAAATTGCATTGGCACTTTCCTGGGCATCAGAGCCCCATCGATATCACATGGAGGAATTCTGGGAAGATTTCCAGAATGATGTTGAAGTCTGGAGCCGGCATTACGTCAGGATGACTATGAGGATGATGGAAAGGTTGAAGCTCCAAAAATTTCTAGATGACTTCTCAGACGCCGGACCCACAATAGATCCCCAGTACAAGGCAAAGGGGCTTGACAAGATGGCCCTCCCACCGATAGACTAGAACGCTCAAGAGGGACCTACTATTGAGGAAATTACCTACAACATGGTCGAGCGCAGCCATGAATACTTTAAGAGAGTATGCCTCGGGAGTACCCACAGGGCTGGCCCGACGGTACAAAAGCTGACTTCCGAGGCTGGAACCTCTTCATAGGGAGAGGATAGGGGAAAAAGAATAATGGAAACTCCAACCCTACAGGAGACCCCCATAAAGGAACAACTAAATCAATCAATAGCGACCTCCCAATAGATGAGGGAGAAATTAATCACACGATTGGCCACTCTAGTGCTCATGACCGGACATGTCCGTCCTCCCTCTTCCCCTTCACTAGTAGCATTAATGGTCAGGGTGACAAGAATGGATCCAGAAGAGGAGCGGGCAGCCCTAAGAGATGCAGAGCCTCATTTAGTTACCAGGCGAAAGAAAAGGCTTAATCCAAAGCCAACGACAGGACCTGAGATGGGGATGTCGCAAATCCCACAAGTAGAAATCGTTTCTTTCGACTCCCTAAAGCTGGAGAAAGAACAAGAGCACGCTCATGTCCTAGTAAATCCTCCCCCTTAGGAATTTGATGATGTATTTAGGGCTGATGAATTTGGGAATTTGTAGGGAGACATCGTATAGCCGGAGGCGGAAATCCTAGAGCAGGAGGAAGCTCCAGAACAGGAATCTGCGCAGGAGCAGGAGGTGCAAATAGAAGAAAAAATGGGAGCGGAACAAGAGATTGCTTCTGAAGTCCCGGAAGCCCAGGATGCGGGAGTCTCAAACCAACAGAAGCAAAGTGAACAAACGACATCAGTTGGGGAAACCAGACCTATGGGAACAACTGTGACCCCAACCGCCATGTTCTAGATGCCACTTCCAAAGGTAACATTTGGGGAGGTAATCACTATGACCCAAACATTGAATCTTGGCATGTTGCCTCCCCCACTCCCAAAAGATGTGTTGACAGAAGAAGACACCCCAGCAACAGAGGCCGAGGAATAACAACAACAGGACGAAGAAGAAAACCCTGGGGAAAATAATGAGGACCCAAATATTTCTGAGGATATAGATGGTGGGGTAAAGGACACAGGTAACACTAGGGCAAACATCGTTGGTGAATTGAAAGATATAGAGGAGTCAGAGGAGACTCATACTGTTGAAAGGGCACAACAAGATATCAGGGAAAAGTTACAGGAGCATATTTTGGCTGCAAAGCCACCCCTACCGCCACAGTGGTTGGTGGAATCTTGAAAGAGAAAAGCCCCATCAACACCCAAAGCCCATCTTTCTTTGGTGGAGATGATGGCTCAGGTGTAGAACCCGCCTAAGGTTAAGAAAGCCTAGACGGTTCACACTCTTTGAACCGCGCTGGGCAGAGAAACAATCACGGTAATCGCGACACCTTCCCCAAATGCAAATGAGGCAACAACTGAGGCTAGAGATTATAATGTCATAGAGGTGTCGCTAGGGAAAAGAGGAAAATAGGGTGAATTGAACCTGTTGAAATAAGCATCCAAGGCAGTGGAAGCTCGTACGAAAAAGAAGCTCAAAAGTTCAAGGCAGAAAAGGAGAAAAATGCAAACCTCATGGGGTTACTGACTGAGCTGGCCTGACCTATTAGCGTTATTCCCCCTGGGGTCTCTATGTTAGATGCACTGCATCCACAGAGTGATATAGACTCATTATGGGCGATGAAGAAGAAGGCTCAAGCGGTTGATGAATGGGTTGCCTTGCAGTTGGAAAACATCTGACGTTTCCTGGTGTCCACACTCCCGGACCTATATGCGGCCTGCCACGTATTACATCAGGCCAAAACCACCATCAACATATGGGAGGGAGACATCAAGAATTACGAGGCATGGAAGGTTGAATTAGAGGAACTCATCGACCTAGGAGAGGAGATTGTCTCCGAGTCTAGAATTTTAGGAGAAGAGTCATTTGATTTTGTGAGGACCCAACACTCCAGACTTGACCTCACATTGGGGGTAATCAAGAAACTGGTGGGGACTCTACGTGGTAAGGTTAATGTAGTTCAATATTCTTTCAATTTATACATGTCTTTTGTTTTGAAGGTCTCCGGAGCTGATTCGTTTAGCACCGACACATGCACGTCAGAGGAATATGTTTTGGGGAAGTTTGATGAGTTAATGGAATCAAGGTATCAATCCCCGAAGGGGATAAACGGAGCTAAAATGATGTGAATAACTAGCATGATACTCAGTGGTCATGATGTAGCAAAGATGGCCGAAGAATTTAAGAATAATATTCTGGACCTAGGAGAACAGATTGAGGTGGTCAAGTACCGGCGGGCTGGCCTTAAAGACATCGATGAAGATGGAGTTTCCCATCTCCTCCAGACCTTCAATGACAATAAGAAAAAATAGAGATTCTCCAGGAGCCAGAGAAAACCTTCAAGGAAAATGTTGTGTATTCTTTACTCCTTCGGAATGCAAGTTCCCAGATCCCAGAATTCTGAATCCTACATTTTGTATTCTTTAAGTTACCCATGTCCCGGTCCCCAAGGCCAACTGGTCACTTTCAAGGTAGTTAATAAAGGTTGTCAGAGGGTGGGTAACCACAACAAGACACATTGAATTAGCAAGAAGTCTTCTGATAGATGGTCTTCCCAAGGCGCTGCTTCAATGTTACACCTGGCACATCGGAGATGGGGCGCTTCCCTCCCATTTATGAGGCATGTAGCCTCAATCCCTGGGGGATCAGATTTCTTCCTTCTCCTTTTTGGTTCTCTTCTCGAGGTTGATTCTTCCACTCCATCCTTCTTGTCTTATTCTTCTGACATGTTAGACCTTCTCTATCTCGAGGTCTTTTGTAACGTGGTGCAGGTAGTACTGGCCACCGGATAATATATTTTATTGTAAAATGTAAAATAAGTTAGGGTTAGGGTTAGATAGAAGGATGTGTATAAATAGTAAGTCCAGCCTCATTCCAAGGGTCAGCAAAATTGATGATTTTGCAGTCCATAGTTAATAGCGATTGGGTTTTTCTCAGTTCTTAGTTGCAGAGCTTAATGCTCCATAGTTTCTAAGTTTCTAGTAGTTAGATGCTCCTTGGGAGCCATCATTGTACCACGCACTAGTGCTTCCTGGAAGGGATGTTAATGAAGAAGAAGGAATTCTCTCAATGATGTTGACGACATTTCATCTTCTGGGCTAACGGTATTTTATGCTTTGTGTTCTTCATGTCCTTTTCTCTGATACTTAAGGTAGATTAACGACCTCCTTTCCTTTGCTACTGATAAAATATGAACTGATGGTTGTATATTTCTTTGATATTCAGTGTAGTGAGTTAGAGCATTATTGATATCTTGAACGTTTAGTATAACTATAGGTAGATGAAATATTTCTAACTCTACAGTATCTTTTGAATTTTATTTGTTAAAGTGAATGCGCGCTTGCAAGAACCCCCACTTACTTGAATCCCCTGAGAGAACGAGTTGAAGATAACCAGCTATCCCCCTCAAAAATAGTCACATCTCCCAACCGAGCCACACACCGTCGAGACCCAACTCTCACGTGCTTGGAGGCCCAGGGAATCTCATTTTCCCAGACAACCTTTACAGGCAAAGTTGGCCTATACCTTGGTACCCGGTGACAACTTACCTCTGTTGGCGGACCCGGTCACAAGAGTCCTGTCAACATAAACTAGTGCTAGAAGGAGGGCATGAACTCGTACCCTTCTCAAGATTCTGATTTGACACCTCCTGAGGGTTCCCAAGCTATAGTTTTAGGAGTCAATCCTTCAGTGGGATCGGGTCTCTCTCCCCAGGGAGATTTGAAAGAATCCTTAGATCAGCCCCTGATCCCGAAAGGTTTGTCAAACTCGAGCCTCCTGCTCGAAAGAAGAGGGGCCCAAAAATCACACCAGCCACCATTGTCTGTGGGTCTAGTGTACCATATAATATCCAAACTTCCCAGACAATCCCGGGAATCAACGTTCAACCTACTCAAAATTTAGTTCCCCAAATGGCTGCATATTTTGGAAATACCAGGTTCCCTATGGGAACTTTTTTGGGCGCAACCAACGATTTATCTTCGCACCCGGAAAAGATTTGTCCACGATATGAGCACCTTGGCTCACAAACTATAGAGGAACACTTGCAGGCATACAAGGATGTCATGAATTAACACCGGATCTAACATGAAGATGTTGTGACCCAAATGTTTCCCTTGTCCCTGGGATAGGGCGAACTAAACTTGTACCTTAACCTTCCCGCCAACTCCATCAACAGTTGGCAGGACATGGAAGACACCTTCTTGGCTGCCTTTCGTGTACACATGGACCCAGATTGGTCCCACATATAGTTCATTTCCATTATAAAGGAGCCAAATGAACCCCTTGAAACATTCAATCATCAGTTCCAACGTGTCGTGAAGCGGTGCACGGGCCCTTTCATTCCATCCGCGGAAGTAACCATACAGACCTATCTCAACATGATGGACCCCTTCATTGCCACCCTCCTCTGGAGGACAACCGCCCTTGGCGACCGGGATACTTTGGAAAAATTTTACAACCTAGCCTTAGAACTATCCCGCAGCCTCAACAAATCCCCGGGCAGGATTGGGGAGAGTACGCCATTCAACATGATCTCTGGTAGAACTGCATACGCTAGGGGATATAACCCCAATCTGGCAATGGGTGCCCCTGTGATGGCAATGAATCCCCCACCACCGCCGATAGACTAGCAAGCCAGATACGTTTATCCATCACAAACTCAGGAAATACCGGGTCTCGAATCTTTCCCTTGGAACCAGCCGCAGTTGAACCAACAACAATAAACACAACCATCCGGAGTGCCTTTCTTATAGTTGCCTGCGGCTGGAGGATTGCCGCCCTTGACTCTGGAAAATACTACTGCCTTCCCAGGGAACCAACAATAACAACCATCACATTGTGATACAAACACTTAGTTGACCTCCGAGGTTGAGTCTCTCTGGCGAAAGTTTTCCACCCTGACTGTGGACATGGGTCAACTGAAAGCAGGGTCTTATGCACCCCAGAACTCCAATTCCCAAAGGGGGAATATTTTCTCCGGATAGAAAAACAACAATGCTGGAGGAAGAAACTTCAACAATAGGCCTCGGCCCAACCAACATCAATAGAACAACAATCCAAACACCGAAGGTCCACCTCCGAACCAAAAATCCAATCAAGGTGGTGCTGGACCATCTCATTTCACACCAGTCACAGACTTCCAGCCCATGACCAATTGGTGTAGATTGCATGACACAGGCTCCCACAACGAGGTAAACTGTGCCACGCTAGAAAAGGTCATCATGATCTCCCAGCTGGACAAACAACAAGCATCTGACCCTACTCCTCTAGAGCCTCCTGTACAAGAGCCAACTCATGGTGCATTCACCTATGAGACCATCTTCTTCAGATCTGCCGGAGAAGATGAAGAAGAATCTGAATTACAGGGATTGTTTAATGAATCAATTCTAGCCTTTGAGGCCAATGCCTTCACCAACCCACGGGCTCCTTACAACACCTGGAGCCAAGCTGGTAAAGGACCAGTTTACACACCAACACCCCCTAAGGACACTCCTCCCTAGGATAATACAACTGATCAGCCTGTCCCTCTAAAAGGTTCTAGCTCTAACCAAGCAAAAGACCCGTCCGAAGGAAGCCACCAATTCCTGGGAGGAAGATTTGACATCACAAGGGCATTAGAACAAACCACCACCTCCATGAACTTGATGGAGGTTTTGCTAAACTGTCCCACAAAGAAGAAGTCTCTTCTGAATTTCTTGGGAAACCTGAAAGTCGTCAGTCGCCCACCCAAGACTGTCTCTTTTAAGGATGCCAATGCGGCTATCTTCTGAGGAAATACAGAGGACCTTCCATTCCTACTAGGCCCGAACATACAAGGCAAAAACATACACAACTGCCTAGTAGATTCTGGGGCTTCGGGCAACATCATGCCCCTATCCATATGCTAGAAGCTCAAATTTTGACCCACCCCATCCAATGGCGCAGTGATTCAATTGGATAAAACTGCTGTGAAGATGGTGGGTGAACTTAAAAATGTCTAGATACAGCTCATCTAGGACCCCAAAATAGCCAGCATAATTGATATCCAAGTGGTGGACATCCCAGAAACTTACAGGATGTTATTAAGTCAAAACTGGTCTAAGTCGTTGAATGGATACTTCTCGATTGACTTCTCCCACTTATGGCTCCCCTGGGAAGGAGAATCAAACAAAATCCAGGTTGAAAGTGAACCCAGGATGAAGCGGGCCCTTACTGAAGTCAAAAAGGTTAACAAGGTCTTATTCTCTGAGACTTCCCTGGGGGTGTACTAACCCCTCAAAATCTTAACATTCGATTTCACCCCGGGAGAGGATCCCATAGTTCTACAGAGAACCCAAGACCTAGAAGAAAAGTTGAGGGTTGAGGTTAACTCTCAGGGTGTCATAGCAACCCCCACTACACTCTTGTCTGACACTTGGTGTCGAGTACACTATCAGAAACATTCAGAGCTAGAGTGTGAGCCTTGCCTTTCCATCGCTACCCGACACATTGACGCCTTCAGAAACAAAGAACATACAGTTGATTCCCCAGAATCTAGTATTCCTACTGGAAGCACTCCTTTAGTGCCTTCTCCTTGGGGATCTGAATCCCAAACCACTCCGGAGGCAAACCTCACCCATGCGCCACCAGTGCAGGAGGAAGCTCCTCCTAAGTCTCCAAAAAATGATCCAAAGCCTGCTCCATCTCCCCAGCTCCAGACTACAAGCGACGACTTGTGGACCCTTAAGTTCAATGGGTCGCAGTCCAAATAGGGCTATGGGGCCAGAGTAGAATTAATTAACCCGCGAGGAAAATCATTTCTCGCATCCTACAGGCTGTAGTTCAACTGCACAAACAACGTTACAGAGTATGAGGCTTTGGTCCTTGGACTCCTATTTGCATTGAGGAAAGGAATCACTTGCCTCCAGGCTCTTGGTGATTCAGAGTTGATTGTCAAACAGGTCTGGAGTCAGTACACATATCATGATAAAAGGCTGGCTACATACCACAATCAGGCTTGGAGCCTTATCAAAGATTTTGATGCCTTCGACATTGATCTTATTCCCCCGCGATGGAATTATGTCCCGGATGCCCTCGTTATTTCTGCCAGCACACTTGAGCCCATGGCCGGCTCACGACTCTGAAGATTTTCCATGGAGATGATCCCCACCCTGTCCATTCTAGATAATGTCACCCACTTTTAGGTTTTTGAAGACGATCAGCATATCCTAGCCTTTATGGCCAATGTTGGTGTCTTCGAGGACCAAATAGTGGAGGAATGAGACCATGATGATACTGGGCAGGGTGATGAAGATGATGGGATCATGGACCTACCTACCAACGCCATCCCGAAGGGGATGGTTGCACTTGAACGTATCTTCGACTTGAACCCTCGGGGTCGGGAAAAGATATCATCCTCCTCTGAGGGAGGAAAATTTGAGAAAGTAAACATCGGCCAGCCCGGTGAAGAAAAGATGATACACATTGGTACTTCCTGCTCCCCTAAGGAGAAGGAAAAGATTCTCGCGGTTCTCCGAGAATACATAGACATGATCGCATGGGGATATGAGGATTTGAAGACATATGACACATCCATTATGACTCATACCATCCCCCTAAAACTTGATGCTAAGCCTTTTTGGCAAAATCAATGACCAATCAACTCGTTGATCGAGCCTTTGATTCATCAGGAGGTGGAAAAACTATTGTCGGCCCAGATAATCTTTTCAATCCGGCATACTATGTGGGTTGCCAATTTGGTCCCTGTTAGAAAGAAGACCGGTGAAATTTGCCTCTGCGTGGATTTCTGAAATTTGAATAGAGCCTCCAAGAAGGATAATCACCCTCTCCCCTCGTTGGATGAGGTGTTGCAGATAGTGAATGGGTCACAGATGATGTCTTTCTTGGATGGATACTCCGGATACAACCAAGTCATGGTTAAATATGAAGATAGAGACAAAATGGCATTCACCACCAAGTGGGGAACGTTTGCATATCGGAGGATGCCCTTTGGCTTGATTAACGCAGGGGCCATATTTTAAAAGGTTATGGACATTGCGTTTGAGGGCCTTGTGAACTAGTGCATAATCATCTACATGGATGATTTGACCGTCTTTTCCCAGGATAGGTGTGACCATTCTGCCCACCTCACCCAAATTTGTGAGAGATGTCACCGGTATAGAATATCCCTCAATCCCAAGAAGTGCATATTCGGGGTCACTGAAGGGAAGTTGCTCGGGCATATTTTCTCCAAGAAGGGTATATCTATCGACCCTAAGAGAGTTGAAGCGCTGCTAAATTTGCAAATGTCTTTCAGCAAGAAAGAGATGTGATCTTTCTTCAAAAAGATCAACTTTGTCTGGTGGTTCATCACTAGATTCACTGAAATAGTCAAGCCACTCAATGAAATGATGAAAAAGGATACCAAGATTGAGTGGAGTCCTGAAGTGAAACGGGCATTCACCCAAATTAAACAAACAATAATGGAGGCACCCATTTTGGCTAGCCCAGACTACTCCCTCCCGTTTTATATTTACTCCTTCACTTTGCCACATTCTGTCACGACAGTATTAACTCAAAAGGTCAAGGGGGAAGAATGACTCATAGCTTTTATGAGCTCCCCCTTTAAAGATGTCAAAGTCTGGTATTCATCAGTGGAAAAATAGGCCTTTTCTCTCATTCGCGCTGTGAAGAAATTCTGGCATTACATTCTCTGGAGTAAAGTGCATGCTATCATCCCAGATCAGGCTGTGAAATCTCTACTAATGTAGAGCGAATTGGGTGAGAGATGGGGGAAATGGATGTCCATCCTCCAGGAATATGACTTGGAAATGCAACCCATGAAGATAGTCCGAGGCCAGGGACTGAGTCGAGCGATGGCAGAAGAGACTCCCCACATAGAATGTCAAACTTACATAGTGGAGTCTATAACTTGAGACCCATGGTACACCGATCTGGTTTAATTATTGTTAAACAACAGATGCCTAGAGGGGTTACCTCCCAACAAATGCCGCGCTCTACAGATGAAAAGTTCCCACTTCATGATCAAAAACTCCACGCTTTATCATAGGAATTACGAGGGAGTGTACCTTCGGTGCATTGATAGGGACCAAGCTACAAAAATGATTGAAGAATTCCATGGGCAGTTTGGAACCGGGCACGGCTCAACCAATGCCACCGCCCATCAGATCCTTCGGGCTAGATATTATTGGCCCTACATAGTTAAAGATGTTTATACTTATGTCTGAAGATGCCATATTTGTCAAACCGCAGCACATTATGAGCGTAACCCGGCTATGCCTTTACAACCAGTCTTTGAGGCTAGGCCTTTTTCCCAATGGGCATTTGAATTTATTAGGGAAATCAACCCCAACTCATCTGCCAACCAGTGATACATCTTAACTGCAACTGATTACTGCACCCAGTGGTCTGAAGCCATACCTTGCAAAAACAATACGACAGATGTAGTTATCAAATTTTTGGAAGAAAATATTGTCACAAGATTTGGAATGCCATTCGCTATAGTGTGTGACAATGGTCTGACGTTTTCTTCAGTGCAACTACTTGAGTGGCCCTATGACTAGAAGATCACTCTAAAGTTTTCCAACAACTATTACCCCCAAGGGAACGGTGTTGCTGAATCAACGAACAAAAATCTTCTTGAAGTGATCAAACACCTACTAGAACAGAACCCCCGGGATTGGCACCAAAAGCTGAGGTTCACCCTCTGGGTGGATCGCATTGAATTAAGGCCACCCTGGGAATGTCCCCATTCCATCTGCTTTATGGCCAAAACCCAGTATTCCCAATTAACTTATAGATCCTAGTTTTGCAGTTTATGCAAGAATTCGACAACCAGGATAATATTGTGGAGGTTTGGCTCCTGAACCTGGTGCGGATGGAGGAACAACGAGATGTAGCCCTTGAACATTTTGTGTGTCACCAAGCAGTGGTAAAACGATGGTTTGACCGTAGAGCCTAATACAAGGCCTTTTAGATTTTGGACTTAGTCCTTTTGTGTGACAAAGCCTGGGAAAAGAAAGGAAAGCACACCAAGTTCCAATGACTTTGGCTCGGACCATACCTAATCTTAGAAATCTGTGAGGCGAATACCTACCACCTTGACACCATGACTGGAGAACCTGTCTCATTTCCCATCAATGGACAGCTCCTCAAACATTACTTTGAATAAGGCCGGTTTTGCCCAAAGTTGTATTTTATGTAAAGTCCCTTGCTTGTAAATATTTCTTTCCTAGTGCCTCGTCGGGAGGTGCCTTTCCTTGTAAATAGTCTTGCTGGCTGTCCTCCGGGACTGCCCCTTTTTCTTTGTTTTGTCTTTTGTTTTTCTTGTCTTCTTTTTTGGGTTCCAGCATTTTTCTCCCCCTCTTGTGAGGACTGGTATGCTTTGCATAACATCGTGTCTCCGGGATGTTGCCTTTAACACGTCAGTAAACTTAAGAATCTATTGTTAGCATGATGGAATCGGTCTGGTCTCTGGAGTTATTTTGCAAGTTTGGTAGTACATTATGAGTAATCTTCATCGGATTTTATTGTCCTCAATTTTGAGATCAAAAAATTGTGGCAACCCTATGGAATTTTCTTGTCAATTCGTAGTAGTATCCTCTATGATTTGAATGTTATGGATAAAGTGTTAATTAAGATAATTCGTCATCCCAGAAAAGTTCTTTGTAACAGACGTTTCATGTATTATTAAGTCCTTTTCTTTGTTTCTATCTTTCTTATTTGCAATTTTTAATCTTGATTTTCCCTCAAGTCAATAGCCCTTTGAAATACGCTCATTTCGAGCTAATTTAGACATCAAACAGAGTAGTACAACTCAAGTTATGATGTAAAAGGTGGGGTTTTTCAGGCTGACTACATATTCTTTAAAAATCCTTAAAAGGTGGGGTTTTCGAAGTCAATTGCACGAGATCGAATTATATTTGATATATTAAATGGATTTTGTAGTCCATTTTCAAATTTCAACTCATTCCGAGTTGATTTGACTATAGTTTTTTTTATGTTTTTATGAAATTAGCTTTAAAATGGTCTAATTTCATGTTACTTTATTAAAACACTATAGTTGTATGTTAAATTAATTCAGAATTCAAAAACTTAAGTGAAAGGTGTGGTTTTTATT
>MU227519.1:7095934-7215494 GCA_018584345.1 Thuja plicata
TGCTAGATGGGATAGACAAAAGGTGCAAGTACAGAGTACTCAGGACTTCAAGTGGCCACCGGATGATGAAGTGAAAGCTGGGGAAGTGATGACTACACCCAGGAAAAAGAAGCCTGTAGTAGAAGAATAAATCTTGGACGATGAATAAGGTGAATACTTGGCACTGCACTGTTCAAGATAAGAGGGACAGTTATTGTAAAAGGAGATGTAGGTGAGTAGACAAGCATAGCTATCCGGATTCAACATAAATACTATTAGCTACCATCTACAAATCTGATTGCTGTCGCCAGATCAGGAGAAGAACAAGAAATATTTGTTAATATCTGTTTGACTTGGTCCTTTCACCGCTTCTTCTCTCTCTTTTTTGTCTCTCTTGTAACTTTAGGGTTAGGTTTTCTATGACCATCTGAAGTTTTTTGCATCCTTAAAGGATTCCAATATGGTCAAAAACCCTATAGATAGCCTAAGAGTGGTATTTTTTAGAGAGTTCTGATGATGGAAGGACGCATGCTTGTGACATTTTCTGTGTCCTTGATGTATTTTTGCAGAAGTCTGCAACTAATTGTGAGAAATAATATGCAGAGTTTGAAGTTCTTGGAACCAATTTATTGAATTGTGTCAGCCTTCTCTCTTTTCTACTTGTTTGTATGCGTTGTAGATGGTTGATGGGTTAATTGTGAATGATTTTATTTCCTTTTAATCATGTCCCATTTGTAGCATCTACTTGCAGAAGAGTATATTTTCTTGCAGGTTGTAACTAGTGTCTTACATTTTGAGCTGTTAACTGTGAAGTCTTTCCTCTTAACAGGTTTAATCATGACCTTGTTATGAAATATTAATGCATGCCTATACAAGATATTTGTGTTTCACCTCCAATTTAGTTAGTTGAGCCAAGGATTGATCCTGTGCGTGTTATGTTTTCATGTCAAATTTGGTGGATCACCTTAGTTTCGATTTCATTTCAGTTGTTTACGTTTCATGCAATCCTTCTATCCCTTTTCCCCATCAGTTTTCAGTCTTTCAAAAAGCAAACAGGTGATCATCATATAGGAAGCCGGCCTAGAACCCAGAGATTCATTCCAGCCATAGTTTACCCACAAACTTGGAATGTTTCCATGTTTCTCCAAAAGGCTAGATTCTGGTTATCTAGCAGGGTGCACTTTTGAGAGCTAACAGTTAGTTTTCTGGACCACGGGTCTTTTGTCTTCACTAGCCCACATCTTACTCCCATTAAGTATGCTGGAACCCCTGGGCTCAGATAGGGGATAATTTTCTAAGTTTGCATTATATATATATGCTTTTCGGGATTTTTGGAACCCAAACTAACTTTTTAGGCAAAGGATGTGCCTTGGTGGTAAGATCTCCGAATCCTGGAATATTATTTATCTACAAATTCTAACAGTCGCCTTGCCTTGCAATTTTTTCAAAACCACGTACCTTCATTATGTCTAAGGCTTCCTCATCTTCACCACCTGGGAGTCTGAAACTTCCTTCCACGACGGTCACTAGGGCAGCCGTCAGATCCAAAATTGAGAGGGCCTTAGAAAAATTGCCTCTCAGCATGAAGTACCTGAAGGAAAATACCATTATGGGATCAAATATTGAGTCCCAAGTTCAGTTAATTACCGACACCAGCGTCGGAATGTGGGCCAAGATGCAGGCTCTAGTCAAGATAATGTTCATTCAGTGATAGTCCGAGGTTCCACTGGCGATCAACGTCAAGGATTTCAGGATTTTGAAGGCCACCTATTTTCCATGCTTGATGTAGTCCCCAAAGCTCATTCTCACACTTGCGGCACATTACAACTCTTCTGTCCAGGTCGTCATGCTCGCAGCCCCGGTCCCAACCGGATATCCCACCCCCATGGTGTCTCTCGACACCGCTACTTTTCAGGTAGGTTTGGGGATTCCTCAGTTTGATAACCCAACTATCATTACCAGATCTGATGCCTTAGAGAAATTTCAGAAGTTGGAGGTCACCGCCTGGCAATACATGAACAACCATTGGCTTAAGACTCCGAAGAGGGACCCCAAGAAAATGAAATTAGAGATCCCCCAGTCTGAGTTTAAAGAAAGTATCCAGATGGGGATGATAGCACTATGCCAGATCTTTGGGCAACCCCATGCCCGAGAGTTCTCAGGGTGGATGTACTACTTTTTGCTTGGCATCACAACTGGCAGGGAATACTTTGATTGGGATACCATTATCTCTAACCATGTGGATTCTCAGTTCCTCCAGGTGGCCCAGAAGCACAAATTCTATATGACCTCTTATGTTCTCTGGGCCTTAGCGCAACAATGACATGTCACCAATGGGATACTCACATCAGGTGTACTTGGGATTGGCCCAGGTCAGAAGGCTCCCTGGGATTATTTCCCACAAATTCAATGGGAGGCTAGTTACCCTAGTTTTTGTCGTGTGAACGACACCTTTGTTTACTACAACCTGCACACGCCTACCCAGGATGCAGGGTACCGCCTCTCCAAGGAGGCAATGGATCCAATTCCACCAACATACTTACATAAGGATAACCGGCTTCTCCGGGAAGCCTTACTTGTTGAACAAACATTATGTGAACAAGATAATTCTCTTGGAATATTGCAGAGAACTGCTGGAATTGCACGCCTTATACGCTTTAAAAAAGGTGATGAATGTTCCATTCCTAATCACTTGTGGGAATTACTCATACAGTCTGGCCGTAGCCAAGGAGGCAGACAACAAACTCAAGAGCTGGAACTTGATAGAATTTTATCTAGCGCGGAAGAACTTTGATCCGCTTGGAAAAATTGCATTAGCACTTCCCCGGGCATCAGAGCCCCACCGATATCACATGGAGGACTTCTGGGAAGATTGCCAAGATGATGTTGAAGTCCGAAGCCGGCATTACGTCAAGATGACTATGGGGATGTTGGAAAGGTTGAAGCTCTAGAAATTTCCAGATGACTTCTCAGACGTCAGACCCACAATAGATCCCCAGTACAAGGAAAAGGGGATTGACAAGATGGCCCTCCCACCAGTAGACTGGAACGCCCAGGAGGGGCCTACCATTGAGGAAATCACCCACAATGTGGTCGAGCGTAGCCACAAATACTTTAAGAGTGTATGCCCCAGGAGTACCCGCAGGGCTGGCACGACAGTACAAAAGCTGAATTCCGAGGCCGCAACCTCTTCACAGGGAGAGGATAGGAGAAAAAGAATAATAGAAAATCCAACCCTACAAGAGACCCCCATAAAGGAACAAATGAAGCAATTGATAGTGGCCTCCCAACAGATGAGGGAGAAATTAATCACATGATTGGCCACTCTAGTGCTCATAACCGGACCTATCTGTCCTCCCTCTTCCCCTTCACTAGCAGCATTAATGGTCAGGGCAACAAGAATGGATCTGGAAGAGGAGCAGGCATCCCTAAGAGGACCAGGGCCTCCTTTAGTTACCATGCAAAAGAAAAGGCTTAATTCAAATCCAATGGTAGAACCTGAGCTGGGGATGCCGCAAATCCCACAAGTAGAAATTGTTTCTTCCGACTCCCCGGAGCTGGAGAAAGAACAAGAGCACGCTCACATCCCGACAAATCCTCCCCCTTAGGAATTTGACGATGTATTCAGGGTTAACAAATTTGGGAATTTGCAGGGAGACATCGTACAGCCAGAGGCAAAAATCCCAGAGTAGGAGGAAGCTCCAGAACAGGAACCTGCACAGGAGCAGGAGGTGCAAATAGAAGAAGAAATGGGAGTGGAATAAGAGATTACCTCTGAATTCTCGGAAGCCCAGGATGCGGGAGTCTCAAACCAACAGAAGCAAAGTGAATAAACGACATCGGTTGGAGAAACCAGACCTATGGGAACAACCGTGACCCCAACCACCATGTTCCAAACACCACTTCCAAAGGTAACATTTGGGGAGGTAATCACTGCAGCCCAAATGTTGAATCTTGGCCCATTGCCTCCCCCACTGCCAAAAGATGTGTTGACAGAAGAAGACACCCCAGCAACAGAGGCCGAGGAAGAACAATTATAGGACAAAGAAGAAAACCCTAGGGCAAATAATGAGGACCCAAATATTGTCGAGGATATAGATGGTGGGGTAAAGGACATAGGTATCACTGGGGCAAACATCACCGGTGAATCAAAAGATACAGAGGAGTCGGAGGAGACTCATACTGTTGAAAGGGCACAACAGGATATCGGGGAAAAGTTATAGGAGCAAATTTTTGCTACAAAGCCACCCCTACCACCATAGTGGTTGGTGGAATCTCAAAAGAGAAAAGCCCCATCAACACCCAGAGCCCATCTTTCTTTGGCGGAGATGATGGCTCAGGCGTAGAACCTGCCTAAGCTTAAGAAAGCTCAGACAGTTCACACTCTTTGAACTAAGCCGGGCAGAGAAAAAGTCGCGGTAATCAGGACACCTTCCCTAGATGCAGACGAGGCAATGGCTGAGGCTGGAGATTATAATGTCACAGAGGTGTCGCTGGGGAAAAAAGGAACACAGGGTGAATTGAACCTATTGAAAGAAGCAGCCAAGGCAGTGGAGGCAGCAAAGGATAAAAATGCAAATGTCATGGGGTTGCTTACTGATTTGGCCTAACCTATTAGTCTTATTCCCCCTGGGGTCTCTACGTGAGATGCACCACTTCTGCAGAGCGATATAGACTCATTACGGGCGATGAAGAAGAAGGCCCAAGCGGTTGATGAATGGGTTGCCTTGCAGTTGGGAAACATCTAGCATTTCCTGTGTCCACACTCCTGGACCTATATGCGACCCGCCATGTATTACATCAGGCTAAAACCACCATCAACATATGGGAGGGAGACATCAAGAATTTTGAGGCGTGGAAGGTTGAATTAGAGGAACTCATCAGCCTCGGAGAGGAGATTGTCTCCGAGTCCAGAATTTTAGGAGAAGAGTCATTTGATTTTGTGAGGACCCAACACTCTAGACTTGACCTCACATTGGGGGTGATCAAGCAACTGGTGGGCACTCTGCATGATAAGGTCAATGCAGTCTAATATTATTTCAATTTATACAAGTCTTTTATTTTGAAGGTTTCCAAAGCTGATCCATTTAGCACCGACACATGCACACTAGAGGAATATGTTTTGGGGAAGTTTGATGAGTTAATGGAATCAAGGTATCAATCCTTGGAGGGGATAGATGGAGCTAACATGATGCGAATAACTTGCATGATACTCAGTGGTCACGATGCGACAAAGATGGCCGAAGAATTTAAGAACAATATTCTGGACCTAGGAGAACAGATTGAGGTGGTCAAGTACCGGTGGGATGGCCTTTAAGACATTGATGAAGATGGAATTTCTTGTCTCCTCCAGACCTTCAATGATAGTAAGCAACAATAGAGATTCTCCAGGAGCTGGAGAAAACCTTCAAGGAAAATGTTTTGTATTCTTTACTCCTTCGGAATGCAAGTTCCCGTATCTTGAAATTCTGGATCCTACATTTTGTATTCTTTAAGTGACCCGTGTCCCAGTCCCCAAGGTCGACCGATCACTTTCAAGGCAGTTAATAAAGGTTGTTAGAGGGTGGGTAACTTTAACAAGACACATCAGATCGGCAAGAAGACTTCTGACAGATGGTCTTCCCAAGGCGTCGCTTCAACGTTACACCTAGCGCATCGGAGACAAGGCACCGCCCTCCCATTTATGAGGCATGTATCTTTGATCCCTGGGGGATCAGATTTCTTCCTTCTCCTTTCAAGCTCTCTTCTTGTGGCCGATTCTTCCACTCCATCCTTCTTGTCTTATTCTTCTGACATGTCAGACCTTCTCCGTCTCGAGGTCTTTTGTAACATGGTGCAGGTAGTACTGGCCATCGGATAATATATTTTATTGTAAAATGTAAAATAAGTTAGCGTTAGGGTTAGGGTTAGATAGAAAGATGTGTATAAATAGTAAGTCTGGCCTCATTCCAAGGGTCGGCAAAATTGATGATTTTGCAGTCCATAGTTAATAGCGATTGGGTTTTTCTCAGTTCTTAGTTGCAGAGCTCAATGCTCCATAGTTTCTAAGTTTCTAGTAGTTAGATGCTCCCTGGGAGCCACCATTGTACCACACACCAGTGCTTGCTGGAAGCGATGTTAATGAAGAAGAAGGAATTCTCTCAATGATGTTGTTGGCATTCCGTCTTCTAGGTTAACGGTATTTTATGCTTTGTGTTCTTCATGTGCTTTGCTCTGATACTTAAGGTAGATTAACGACCTCATTTCCTTTGCTACTGATAAAATATGAACTGATGGTTGTATATTTCTTCCGTATTTAGTGTAGTGAGTTAGAGCATTGTTGATGTCTTAAACGTTTAGTATAACTATAGGTAGATGAAATATTTCTAACTCTGCAGTATCTTTTGAATTTTATTTTTTAAAGTGAATGCGCGCTTGTAGGAACCCCCACTTACTTGAATCCCTGGAGAGAATGAGTTAAAGATAACTAACTATCCCCCTCGAAAATAGTCACATCTCCCAACCGAGCCCCGCACCGTCGAGACCCAACTCTCACGTGCTTGGAGGCCCGAGGAATCTCATTTCCCCGGACAACCTTTACAGGAGAAGTTGGCTGGTACCCCGGTACCTGGTGACAACTTACCTCTGTTGGCAGACCCGGTCACAAGAGTCCTGTCAACAGAAACCACATGAAAGGACTACAAAAAGAGGGTAGTCCAAGTTGGAAATGTAGAGAAGAATCAATACTAAAGTGTACCATTTTAACATATATAAATGTACATGATCACAATAAGATCAAAAAATATGAGACCACACTCAAAGCACAACCCAGATTATATTATACTTTCACCACAACTTGAATCTATTGCCCAAGAAAAGAAAAGGCACTGGTCATCTGATACTGTTAAAATTTATATTCAATCATTTATCAAAAGTAGGATAAGTAGAAATAGGAGAAGTAAGAAAGATAGGAGAAAGATAAGTAGGAATATAGATTGAGACTAATCTAATGCAAATCAACATGCCAATTTGATCAATTAGGAAAAGAATAAGTTGAAGTCTTCTATATAGTATTTATCGTGGATGTTTCCAATTACATTTTCAAAATTATGTTCAATGTAAAAATGGAAAATATTTAAAAATAATGAAGTTAACAATTTTTCTTATTTAAATAATTGAGTTATGTGAATTAATATTTTACTAACTTTTGTGTCTTCACAAACATATGGCAATGCCTTAAAAATACATCAAACTATATGCAACCATGTTTCAGTCGTATAGAATCATTGCTATTTCTTCAAACCATTGTAACATACAAGCATGAATTTAATATTTTCCTTGAAAAGAGATCAACCCATGTATTTTACAACAATGAAAATTCATAATGACAATATAAATATATCCTTGAAATATTTAATCATATAGCATAAAGAAAAATACTATAAGAGATGAAACATGTTGATATTTTCATTAATTCTATTCAATATGCACAATTACAGTTCATTTACACAAGACATACTGAAACCATTTTTTGTTATATTGGTTCTAAGCCTCCCTAGTACAAAATGACTGGAACATCCAAAGAAGATTTAGAACCCTTAGACACAAGGAATGAAACAAGCTATAACCAATTCCAACACTATTTCAATTTCAACTGCCACTAGCCAGTCGCAGAGAATATATTCCTAACAAAAATTACTACCTCTAGTTTTGTCTTATAGTGAGGCTGATTTATTTCTTGCATGAGATAGACTAAGGTTAAAGATCTTCAAAGAAGCTAGAGTGTGACCTTTGGATCCAACCATAATTTCGAGCCATTTCATTGCTACATTGTGTGGTATTTGATGCAGAGAGAGACAAAATGTAAGATTCTCACTGTCTCCCCTCTTAGAAGAGAACTTCAAGACTACTTACCAAAGATAACTAGGTTTAAAAAAACCCAAACCTTTAGGTCCTACATCCATGCCCCAATCTGCATCCCTTCCCTTAGGGAGAATCAATACAGTAGCCAAAAGGGAATAAACTCCTGATGCGCTACAAAAAGCTCCTACAACTTCATATTAATTCATTTAAAATTCCCTACGACTACCTTTGTGATGCAAGGATGGTATGGAAAATAGGGGCCCAAGGCACTCCTCAACTATCCAAACCAACTTGCAGAACAACACAAAAAGGGAGAGAATTATAACTTTATATTAATTCATCAAACTCATTAAATGATGGGTTGTAAGGCCATCCTAGTTTCAGCCATATATAATCAGATGTGTACATAATAATCTTCATACATGTGAGGTCACATACCTACCATCCAAATATGCTAACACTTAACCTTCTATCTAAAAAAACTGATCCTAAATCTAAGAGTAGAAAACTAAATATATACAGGAGTCCACCAAAGAGGTCGACACTCAGATCCTAAAGATCCAACATAGGAAACAACAAAGAACCAAATTTAGGTCCACACACATCCCAATGAGAGATCCCACATTAATTATTCTACAAAAATTAAATGCAAAAGTCGGCCAGAAGATCCAACATCAAAATAAACAACTTGATAAGAAGTTAACCGAGCAACAAAACAAATTAGTAAGAAGCCAACTGAGCGACAAAGACAACTCAATGAAAGAAACCACTGAGAAACCAACATTCACTAAGACCCATTGGTAAAGCAAGAGAGAACAAGTAACCGAGCAACAGTAGTTATCGAGCAGCCTCCAACAATCTACTAAACTAAAACAAACATATTTTTTTGGTTGATCAGGATTGCCAAAGAGCCCAAGATACTCCTGCATCAGACACCTGGGGTTAAAAGAAATGATTCTTTGAATCATGTGTCAGGTCCAACCTGAATTGAATCCAACTTAGATTGAGAAATCCAAGATGAGCCCTCAATCGACTCATTTTTCTATTTTACCAGATATTCCATGTAGTTCTTTCCTCTTGTACTTTTTCCAACTCTCTCTTTCAAAATCTTCTCAACTTCCTCTGTCTGTTTCTTAGGATAATCACTTGGTATTTTCACTTCCTCATCTGGTTCATGATACTCATACAAATATGAAATATTAAATATAGGTGATATATCCATGTCATCAGGTAACCCCACTTCATAAGCATTTCCACTGTCAAATATTCTCAATATCTTGCAAGGACCAAATTTCTTAATCTTCAATTTACCATATGTTCCAATAGGAAATCTGCCTTTCTTCAAATGAACCATAAATGCATCACCAACTTCAAAAAATTTATGTCTCCTTGACCTATCTGCACTATCCTTGTATTTTGGATTACTTTGCTCCAACTTATGTTTTACATCCTCATGCAATATTTTCATGAACTTAGCAAACTCTGCTTCAACACTTCTTTTCTCTTCTCCAACAATATCTCTCAAGTCTGATATACCTCTCGGTTGTGTGCCATTAACAATCTCAAAAGGTATCTTTCTAGTACTTTTATTCATTGAACTGTTATATGCAAAATCTTCTTGTGCTAACATCAAATCCCAATTACTCGGTGTGTCTCTAACTAAGCATCTCAATAGGTTACCCAAACTTTGGTTTACAACCTCTATTTGTCCATCAGTCTATGGATGAAATGTAGAACTGTACTTCAACTCGGTGTCCAACTTCTTCCAAAATGTTTTCCAGAAATAGATAACAAACTTATTGTCTCGGTTAGAGATGATACTCTTTGGTAATCCATGCAATCTGACAATCTCTTTAAAGAAAAGATCTGCTATATGCACTGCATTTGATGTTTTCTTACATGGTATAAAATGTGTCATCTTATAAAATATAACCACAACAAAAAATATGGAATCATTACCTCTTTATATCCTCGGTAAGCCAAGAACAAAATCCATACTGATATCAGTCCAAGGTTTCTCAGGAACAATGATCGGTGCATAAAAACCAATATTTTGACTTACTCCTTTTGCAACTTGACAAAATCCACAAATTTTCACAAATTTTTGAACATCCTTATACAACTGAGGCCAGAAATACCTTTCCTTGAGTAAACTCAATGTCTTATCAATACCAAAATGTCCAGCCAAACCACTACTATGTTTTTCCTTTATCAAATTAGTTCTCATTGATCCTCTTAGAATAAATAATTGAATACCTTTGAATAACATATCTTCTTGAATTAAATAGTCTTCATACTTACTTGGTTAATTTGGAATAGGTGCTCCACACACTCTCCACTGCTCAAAAAAACAGGGTCATTTTCATACAAATGCTTCATATCATCAAAACCAAGAACCTCAATTCTCATTTCCATCAACAAAGATCTTCTTCTACTTAATGCATCAACAACTTGGTTAGAAACTCCACTCTTATGCTTTATCACAAATGTGAAACTTTGCAAATACTCTACCCATTTCATATGTATTTGATTTAACTTATTCATACTACAAATATTGTAAAGCCTTATGATGAGTATACAACACAAATTCACTTGGCATCAAATAATGTCTCCATTTCTTCAAAGCTTGAACAATAGCATAGAATTCTTGATCATAGACATAATTGTTGGTAATGAGTTGTGTAATTGAGAGGGGAGGGGTGAATCAGTTACCACAAAAGTAAATCCAAGTCCTTTAGATGTCTTAAAAAAAATTAACATTGTTGCTTGGTTAACATAGATAATTCACTGTCACTCGGTTAACATAACAAATCTTACTATATTAATTGTGATTATCTTTAGTAATTAATTGCAGAAACATAAACCATAAAGAAAATGAAATGTACATGGATAACACCAGGATTTAATGTGGAAACCCAATATGGAAAAAACCACCAATAGCAACTAGTCATTATTTTTCACTCTTTTGAAGTGAGCCCTGTTAGGAGCCAACCCTATTAAAGGTTACAATAACACACTGTTAGATGTGAACCTGTTAGAGGATTTAATCACCCTGAAAGGAGTGGCCTTGTTAGAGATCTTCAAACACTTCAATGTAGAAATTCACCTTGTGAGAGGATTCACAAAAGACTATTAAGTCTACTCTGTTAAGAGATTTTGATCACTGCTACAATTGTTAGAGAGTAACAATGGATTGACCTGTTTTGATAAGCAATTGTCTTTTCTGATTCAAATCTCTATTCTGGATTGAATACTTGATCCTTACTGATCAGATATTTTGTTGCAGCCCTCTGTATTCTATCCTCAATCAGAATCCCATCTGATTTTTCCTTCACTCTTCATATCACACTTCACATGCAATTCCACATCATCACAGTATTCAATCCAAACTTGACCTTATATATATATGATAAGCCTTGTCAAGTCGGCCTTAATATACTTCAAAATAAATAATAAAACTCATGTCTGTCAGGAACATATAACCAATTATCCATAAAATATAAACCACTGTTAGTCGGCTGACACTAACTGCTTTACTCGGTCAACACTGAAATCCTTCAATGCCCAACCAATACTGTAATGCCCGAGTGAACTCGGATAGAACTAAAAATCACTTTGGTCATCTTCAATGCCCAAGAGATCTCGAAAGACATTGAATGTGCTCGAATAGAATTAGACATTTGTGTAAACATCACTATACTTATGTAAACATCAATGACAATACATAATTGAATAATTGTCATCAACAATGTCCCTCTTTAGAATTGATAGCAACACAACATGTCATAATACAAAGAATTATAGACTAGCAGACATAAGAATGAAATTTTATTAATGTCCTTAGCTTCATTCTAATTCTCATCCAAAACTCCCTCGATCACTGAAATAAAAATTTCTCCCTCGTACATTAATCTTTGTTTCTGATAAAGTTCTCCCTCTATCATCAATCTCTCCATCAGTAATCTCTCCCTCTTTCACTGATCAATATGACATACAATAATATCTCCCTCTTTGAAAACCAATGCCAAAGACACCAACTGACATATCCAATGAAATTGTAATGTACATGTCTATACTGATTCATATGCAATAAGCTCTAAATATCTGCATCAACATGTTAAGTATGTTTTGTAGCTCGGTTGATGCATCACTAAATTATGTTTTAGTGAGCCTCAGTTAGGGGAATCATCCCTAGCTTTCCTCTAAGATACAAAAATCCATCCTTAGGTAATGGTTTTGTGAATATTTCAGCAATTTGTTCTTTAGTATTCACATATTCCAATCTTATTTCCTTGTCCTGAACCAATTCCCTCAAGAAATTGATACTTTATTGCAATATGTTTAGTCTTAGTATGCATCACAGGGTTCTTTGAGATATTAATAGCACTGGTGTTGTCATAGTAGATAATGATTGGTTCTGTAATTTCCACCTTCATACCTGACAATAATTGTTTGAACCATATAATGTTTGAACAATTTACTACTGCAACAACATATTCTGCTTCTGCTGTAGATTGAGAAATGCAGTTTTGTTTCTTGCTTGCCTAGGAGACTAACCTCTTTCCAAGAAATAGTGCTCCACCACTTGTTCTCTTTCTGTCATCAATGCTTCCTACCCAATCAACATCAGTAAAAGTCTTCAAGTCAAAGTTTCCTCCTTTCTTATACCATAATCCATAGTCTTCAGTACCCTTAAGATATCTCAGAATCCTTTTGATATCCATCAAATGATTCTCTCTAGGATTAGCAGAAAACCTTGCAACAATACTGACTGCTAACACAATATCAGGTCTAGTGTGAACAACATATTGAATTTTTCCATTCATGGATCTTTATGTAGTTTGATTTACCACCTTTGAATCATCATCCTTTGATAGCTTATGTCCAGTAGGCATAGGTGTTCCAACTGGTTTAGAATCTTCCATCCCAAATTTCTTTAGTATCTCTTTTATGTATTTAGACTAAGTAATGTAGATACCATCCTTCATTTGATAAAGTTGTAAGCCAACAAAGAATTTGATTTCACCAAGCATAGACATCTCAAATTCATTACTCATAGCTTCTAAGAATGCTTTGCATAAGTCATCATATCCAGTAAATAATATGTCATCAACAAATATTTTTGTCAATAGTATCTTGTTATGAGGTCCTTCTTTGATGTACAAGCTATTGTTATCATTATTTCTCTGAAATCCAATACTTATCAAGTAACCATACAGTCTTTCATACCAGGCTCTCGGAGCTTGCTTCAGTCCATACAATGCTTTGTGCATTTTGCAAACCATATTCCTTTTTTTAGGATCTACAAAGTCTCTAGGTTGCTCAATATAGACTTCCTCTTCTAGAATTCCATTCAAGAATGCACATTTTACATCCATTTGATATACCTTGAATCCTTTATGTGCAGCATATGTCAGAAGGGTTCTGAATCCTTCAAGTATTACAACATGATCAAAAGTTTCTCCATAATCAATACCCTCTTCTTGAGCATATCCTTTACATACTAATTTGGCTTTGTTTCTAGAAACTTCACCTTTTTCATTCATCTTGTTTCTGAAAACCCACTTATTACCAATCACATTCTTGTCTTTTGGTCTAGGTACAAGAGTCTAGGTTTTGTTCTTTTCTATCTGCTCAATTTCTTCATTCATTGCTTCAATCTAGTTCTCATCATTCAATGCATCTTTAACAGTTCTAGGTTCAATTTCACTAAGTAAACATGTAACTTTTATTTTGTTCCTTATCATTACACCTTCTATCTGATCTCCAATTATTTGTTTAGGTGTATGATGCCTTCTAACATATTTTTCAAGTACACAATCCTTCCTTCTTGATTCTGGGCTTGCTCCACTATGTTCACCATGCTCAAATATTATGTCCCATTCTTCTATTTGATACTCGGGTTCCACTATCTGAGACTTGAGTGTATATGTCTGTGACTCAGGTGCCTCTGTCTGCAACTCAGTTTCTTCAGTCAACATCACTGGTTGCACAGGTTGCAACAAGGTTTGTGCTGATGAATTAAGTGGTTGACATGCTTGTTGTCCAATCACCATTGCGTGTGTCTTAGGTATAGTATCTGGTTCATAATACACAAAGTTTATGTAGTCTTCAAGCTCTTTACACTCTATTCTTCATTTCTCTTTGTAAACTAATCGACCTTTATATGCACACTTTCTATGACTTTATGAGTAGTAATATTTAAACATTTATATGCTTTTCTTTTGTTAGAGTAGCCTAGGAATATACCTTCATCACCTTTTACATCAAATTTTCCATTTCTTGTTTCCTTCAAGATGTAGCATTTACTTCCAAATACTTTAAAATAATAAACATTAGGTTTATAGCCATACCATAATTCAAAAGGTGTCTTCTCAGTACCTTTCTTTAGTTGAACTTGGTTCAAGGTGTGAATTGCAGTGCTAATGGCTTCCTTCCAGTATTTGGTAGCAACATCCTTCTCAATCATCAAGGTTCTTGCATAATCCATAATGGATATGTTCCTTCTTTCTGCAATACTGTTCTGCTGTGGTGTACCTGGGAAAAATACCTATCTTTTGATTCCTCTTTCATTGTAAAACTCATTGAATTGATTAGAAATGAATTCTCCTCCTCTGTCAGATCTTAAGCATTTAAGTTTCTTTCCTATTTCTTTTTCAACTCTGGCTAGGTACCATTTGAACTTCTGAAAGGATTCTAATTTTTCTTTGAGAAACATAACAACCATCATTATGGAATGATCATCAACAAATAGAATGAAGTATTTCTCACCTGTGTAACTTGTTGTTCCAATTGGTCCACATAAGTCAGTATGCACCAATTCCAAGACTTCTTCTGTATTGTAGTTCTTTCTCTTGAAGCTTGTTTTTCCCATCTTCCTAATTTGACATTGTTTGCATATTGCTAGTTCAGGTTTCTTCAGAATAGAAATACCTCTTACTCTTATGTTCTTACTTATGTTGATTAGGTTGTCAAAGTTCATATGACACAACCTTTTATGCCATAGCCAACTTTCTTCTACTTGTGCAATAAAACATGAACTTTTATTAAGATCAAGATAAAATAGATTACCTTTTGTTTGCCTGCCAGTTCCAACTAGGTTTCCTCTACCATCCAGGAGCTTGGCCTTACCATTCATGAATTCTACCTTGAAACCAATGTTATTCAGCTATGCCACACTTAGCACATTACACCTTAGTTCTTCAACCCAATAAGCATTATCACATTTGATTCCTTCAGTAAGAGCAATACAACCTTTACCTTTCACATAGAAGGGTTCATCATTCCCAAAACTAACACTCCCACCATCATAGTGTTCAAGATGTTCAAATTTGGTTTTATCACCAGTCATGTGGTGAGAACAACCACTATCAATTATCCTGGTGTCATTCTTACTAATATGAGAGTATAGTGCAGTCTTTTCATTGTCTTCACTATCTGACTCATCCTTAATAGAAATGAAAACCATTTCATCTTCATCTTCATCTTCATCACTATCAGAATCTTTAGCAATATAACAAGATTTCTTACTTTTGTCCTTGTAGCTTTTGTAGCTCTTGTAATCTTTCTTTCCTTTATACTTGTTGAGATTTTTCTCACCTTTGTCTTCCTTGTTCAGACACTTAGAAGCAATGTGGCCAACCCCATCACATCAAAAGCAAATCAATGGTATTATTCCTTTGTATTGTCCTTTTCCTTTTGCAGCTCTCCTTGCAAGTAATGCTTCAATGATTTCCAGATCCTCATCATCAGAATCATCATCACTATCACTGTCAATCTGTTTTCCCTTCATGTTTCCAAGGTTTAATTTAGCTTTGAATGCTGACTCAAGATTGCTAGGATTAGGAGAATAATTGTCAAAGTTGTCCAACTCAAATGCTGATAATCTTCCAATCAATCCATTTAGAGTTATGTCATTATTGCATCTCATCTCTTGAATAGCTAAAAGTATAATTGCATAGATAGGAAGTAAAGTTTTTAATACCTTGCTGACTACTATTTTGTCTTCAATTGTTCCACCAACAGATCTAATTGCACTAACACTTTTCTTGATTCTTTCACTGTATTTTGTAATGTTTTCTCCTTCTTTCATTTTCATCATATCAAACTAACCTCTGAGACTTTCTGCTTTGGCCTCTTTACATTTGCATCTCCTCCATAGATATCATGCAGTTTGTTCCACATATCAAAGGCAGTAGGACAGTCCTTGACTTCATAAAATTTGGAATAGCTGAGTGCAGAGGCTATATCAATTATCATTATGTTATGATACTTCATTTCCACCATCTGATCCAAATACATAGGTCTCGGTGGTTTCACATACTTGTGATCGAGGAATTGCAAACCAATATCTCTAATAGTAGATAGATGTAGCCTCATCAGATCTTGCCATGCAACGAAGTTGTCCTTGTTGAGCTTAAGGATATCCCTTCTGTAAGACATCTCTGATCTTTAGCTTAGGCCTTTAAACCTTCCCTATAAGCACTTGCAACTCTAATACCAATTTTTGGAAATGAGTTGAGTAACTGAGAGGGGAGGGGTGAATCAGTTACCACAAATCCAAGTCCCTTAGATGTCTTAAACAAATTTAACACTGTTGATCGATTAACATAGATATTTCACTGTCACTCGGTTAACATAGAAAATATTACGATATTAATTATGATTATCTTTAGTAATTAATTGCAGAAACATAAACCATAAATCAAATGAAATATACACAGATAACACCAAGATTTAACGTGGAAACCCAATATGGAAAAAACCACCAATAGCAACTAGTCAATGTTTTTCACTCTTCTGAAGTGAGCCCTGTTAAAGGTTACAATAACACACTGTTAGGTGTGACCCTGTTAGAGGATTTAATCACCCTGTAAGGAGTGACCTTGTTAGAGGTCTTCAAACACTTCAATGTAGAAATGTCACCTTGTGAGAGGATTTACAAAAGACTATTAAGTCTACTCTATTAAGAGATTCTGATCACTGCTACAATTGTTAGAGAGTAATAATGGATTGACTTGTTTTGATAAGCAGCTGTCTTTACTGATTCAGATCTCTATTTTGGATTGAATAATTAATCCTTATTGATTAGATATTCTGTTGCAGTCCTCTGTATTCTATCCTCAATCAGAATCCCATCTGATTTCGCCTTCACTCTTCATATCATACTTCACATGCAATTCCACATCATCACACTATTAAATCCAAAATTGACCTTATATATATATGATAAGCCTTGTCAAGTCGACATTAATATCCTTCCAAATAAATAATAAAAACTCATGTCTATTGACTGCATATAACCAATTATCCATAAAATATAAACCACTATTAGTTGGCTGACACTAAC
The DNA here is from genome assembly GCA_018584345.1 of Thuja plicata. Lineage (NCBI taxonomy): Eukaryota > Viridiplantae > Streptophyta > Pinopsida > Cupressales > Cupressaceae > Thuja > Thuja plicata. The sequence goes on from MU227519.1 coordinate 7,113,105, forward strand.
TATTTTACTCGGTCAACACTGAAATCCTTCAACACCCAACTAACACTGTAATGCCCGAGTGAACATGGTTAGAACTAAAAATCACTTTGGTCATCTTCAATGCCCGAGAGAGCTCGACAGACACTGATTGTGATCGGATAGGATTGGACATTTGATCAAAAATAATATTTCCTTTTGGCATCATTCAACTTTTCACTAAAGAAAGCAACATGTTTACCTTCTTGAGTCATCACAGCTCCTATTGCACTTCCACTTGCATCACATTCAACTTGAAATACCTTATTGAAATCAGGTAAGGCTAACACAAGCAATTCAACAACCTTTTGTTTCAAATTCTCAAAAATCTTGTCAGCTCCATGTGTCCATTTGAATTCTCTTTTGTCTACTCTCATTGTCTCAGTGTCTACTCTCATTGTCTCAGTCATAGCATTACAAATAGAACTAAAATTTATGATAAATTTTCTGTAAAAACTTGCCAATACATGAAATGATATTACCTCATTGACATTCTCAGGTGTAGGCCAACTAAGTATAGCTTCAACTTTCTCAGGATCCATCTTCAAACCATCAGCTGAAATCACAAAACTTAAATACACAAATTCTTCTTTCACGAAGGAACACTTTTTCAGATTTATCAACAACTTTTCATTTTTCAATCTCTACAATACTTGTCTTATATGCATCAAATGCTCTTCTCTAGTCTTACTAAATATCAGAATATCATCCAAGTATACAATCACACATTTATTCACAAATTTCCTCAAAACTTCATTCATCAATCTCATAAATGTACTTGGTGCATTAGTTAAACGAAAAGGCATAACCAATCACTCATACAAACCTTCTTTTGTCTTGAAAGCAATATTCCATTCATCACCTTCTTTGATTATGATATGATGATATCCACTCTTCAAATAAATTTTGGTAAAATATTTTTATCCACTCAAACAATCCATTATATCATCCATCATTGCTATAGGAAACCTATAGTTCACTATGATTTTATTGATTGCTCTTGAATCAGTGCACATCTGCCATTCTCCATTCTTCTTAGGTGCCAATACAGCTAGTACGCATATAGACTCAAACTTTCTCTAATTAAACCCTTTTTCAACAATTCATGAACTTGTCGGTTGAGTTCTTCATTCTTGGTCGGTGTCAACCAGTGTGGTGCCTTGTTTGGAAAACTAGCTCCAAGAATTAGATCTATACAATGACTAATGTCTCTCATTAGTGGAAAACCATCAGGTACATTAGCCTAAATGATCTCTTTGTACTCAATAAGCAATTTCTCAACCTCTGCAGGAACTTCATCTTTTGTGTTCTTACTCGATTTGTTAGGACTCAAAGCATAAAATATATCATTTCATTTCAAATCCTTACAAAATTCCTACCTTCCATCAATTTTTTTTTTACAGATGTACATATCTCATCAATAGATTCTTCAATGAAAGGTAACAAGATTTTATTTTTGTCATCAACCCAAATAGTATATCTATTCACTCTTCCATCATGTATAGCATGTCTATCATATTGCTAAGGTATAACCAATAGAATATGCCAACAATCCATTGGCATAATATCACACAACACCTTATCATAATACTTTCTAATTTTTAGATTCACAAAACATTGTTCACTTACCATTAATGTATGCTCATCCTTGATCCATGAAATTTGATAGGGCTTCAGATGCTTCATTCTTTCCAACTACAACTTTGTGACCATTTCCTCAAATGTCAGATTCTCCAAGCTTACACTATCAACAATCACCTTCCAAACCTTGTCTGCAACTCTACATCTGGTCTTGAACAAACTTTTCTTGATAGGATCTTGTTTATCTTTCTCACTCCATAGTATCCTTCTGATCATTAGATTTCCTTCATTCTCTGGTTGATTTGGTGACTCTTCTTGCACCAAAGAATCTTTCCTACTACCAAATTTCTTGCTTGCATGTGTACACTCAAAAGATCTGTGCCCTTCTTCACCATAATTGTAACAAGTTCCTTGGAACCCTCTTCTTCTATAACCACTTTTGGAGTAATTTCCTCTTCCTCGGGATGAACTTCCACCTTTCCACTCGGTCTTGCCTTTGTCTTGATATGTGTCTGTATTTGCCTTGTCTTGATTAGATCTACTATTTTCACCATGGGATCTCCCTCTTCCTGTAGGGAATCTACCACCTCTGCCTCTTTATCTTTGTTCATATCTCTTGTTCAATTTACCCTCAGCTTTTAGGGAAAACTGATATGCCTCTTCAATACTCTCCATCTTTACCAAGCTGATCTCATATTGGATAGAAATTCTTAATTCATTTAGATATCTTGCTATTCTTTCCACTTCATCTTCATCATTTCCAGATCTAATGTCTAATCTGTAAAATTCCTCTGTGTAATATTTTACCGAGCCATCTTTCTGCTTCAAACTTTGCATTCTCCTAACTAGGTTAATCTGGTAATCACAAGGTAGAAACTTTCCTTTAAATTTTTTTATCATCTTATCCCATACCTTGATCTTGTCTTTACCCTTCTTCTTCCGATCCAATTGCAGATGCTCCCACCACAAGGATGCATGACCTTTCAGCTTTGTGCTTGCAATCTTTACTTTTTTATCCTCTGGTACATTCTCATACTCAAAGTATTTCTCTATCTCGGTTATCCAGTCTATCAACTCATCAAAATCTAAATTTCTACTATACTCAGGAGGATTAAACTGAGTTGTGGACTTCAAACTTGTCAAAGCTCGCAAGAATCTCTCTTTTTCCTAATCCATCACAAGTGTAGTGCAACTTCTACTTGCACTTCTTCAACTTCATCATGACTAACATCTTCAAGATGCCTTCCTCTGCGCTGGGCTGTCTCAACAAATTCCAATCTTGCAGAAATCTATCTTAGCGTATTAGCTAGACCTGGATCTACATTTCCTCTCCCACGAACCATCTTAAAACCCTCTGCAATTATAGGTCAGATTGTAATATGCTACCCCACAACAAATATCAACCAACTAGGGTTAGGGCTTACAAGAAGGAACCTAGATCTAGTCTTTTCTTTGATACCACTTGACGCAAGGATGGTAGGGACAACAGGGGCCCAAGGTACTCCTCAACTATCCAAACCAACTTGCAGAACAATACAAAAAGGGAGAGAAGGAACAACAAAACTTTATATTAATTCATCAAACTCATTACATGTCGCGCTGTAAGGCCTTCCCGGTTTCGGCCATATACAATAAGACATGTATAGAATAATATTCATACATGCGAGGTCACAGACCTACCATCCAAATCTTCTAACACTTAACCTTCTATCCAAAAAATTGATCCTAAATCTAAGAATAGAAAACCAAATATATACAAGAGTCCACCAAAGAGGTCGGCACTCAGATCCTAAAGATCCAACATAGGAAACAACAAAGACCCAGATTTAGGTCCACACACATCCCAATGACAGATCCCACATTAATTATGCTATAAAAATTAAATGCAGAAGTCATCCAGAAGATCCAACATCAAAATAAACAACTCGGTAAGAAGTTAACCGAGCAACATAACAGCTCAGTAAGAAGCCAACCGAGTGACAAAGACAGCGTGGTGAAAGAAATCACTGAGCAACCAATATTCAATGAGACCCGTTGGTAAAGAAAGACAGAACAAGTAACCGAGCAACACTAGTTATCGAACACTTTACTGAGTAGCCTCCAACAATCTAATGAACTAAAACAAACATTATTTTTTGGTTGATCAGGATTTCCAAAGAACCCAAGATGCTCCTGCATGACTTTGGCATTTTAAAAATACTTGAAGCTACAAGAATTTTTTTTTATCTTGCACTCTGTCAAGATCTTTTTATACTTCTTGTATCAGGTCTCTCTTCAATCTCTCTTTTAAGAAACATAAAACATTGCTCATGACAATCTTCATGACCAACGTCTTGAGCATACAAAAACCGTCACACTACAAGAAAACAACCCAAAGAAAACACTTATCTCTTCTCTATGAAAAGAAATAAATTGAACTTATAGAGTTTTAAAATAATTGTAGCTACTTGCCAATTCGAGTAACTTTTTGTTGCAATGATATCTTGAATAGCCAAAATTTTAAAATTTTTGTCAGTCCTGTCTGAGGTTATTTGTGGGGTCTGTGTAGTATATTGCCCATATTTTCCCGTGATCCTTTAGTCAAGTTTTGAAAATATTATTTTTGCAATCATAATAATTGAAATGTGTCAAGTTTTGGGGTAAAAAATGAGTATCAATTCATGAGACTTGTAGTATTTTAACGACTCCAAATTCTCCAGCTCATAGTCAACTTTGTATCGCACTTCGAATTTCCCAAATCGGAGTTGCAAGTCAAAAGTTATACATTCTTGAAGATGGTGTTTTAATTTTAAATTCATTTAAAATTAAAATTCAAAAGTAAAATAAAATTCTAATTTGGGGAATGGTTAATGGTTAAGGGTCAACATTTCTTATGCTAGGTCAACATCCCAACTTCATCCCTCAGGGCCCGTTTGGTAGCTGGAATTGGCATTATCTAATTTTGGATAATGCCAAATTCCATGTTTGGGTCCTTGAAAGAAAATGGAATTGGAATTCTGAAATTCTCATTTTGCCCCCAAAATGGGAATATCATCTTCCACCTAAATAGGTGGAATTGGAATTTCGAATTCCAATTCCAATTTTTACAAAAGCAAATTTAATATTTCGTGGGATCCGTGACTATAAAGAGGTATATTATATTGCTATAAGGATGTATATATATACATGTGTGTATACACACATGTGTCTATACACACATGTGTCTATACACATGTGTGATATACACATGTGTATATATACATACATGTATGTGTATATACACATATGTATGTATATACACATACATGTATGTGTGTATTTGTGTGTATATATACACATGTGTGTATATACACATGTGTGTATATCTGTATACATGGATACACACTTGTATGTGTATATGTATGGTGTGTATATGTGTGTATATATACACACACACGTATGTGTGTATATGTATGTATATATACATAAATGTGTGTATATGTGTATATATACACATGTGTGTATATGTGTATATATACACATGTGTGTATATGTGTATACATGGATACACACTTGTATGTGTATATACACACATGTGTGTATACACACACATGTATGTGTGTATAAGAACACGTGTGTATGTGTGTATATGTACACAAATGTGTGTATATGTGTGTGTATACACACACATGTGTGTATGTGTGTATATGTGTATACATGTGTGTATATACACATATACACATGTGTGTATATACACAAACACACACACATATATATATACATGTATGTATGTATATATACACACATATATACACACCATATTCAAAGAAATTAAAAAATAAAGGATTAAAATTCCTTAATGCATCTTCTCATTCATCTTCCGGGTGAACCAAACGGGTCAGACCATATTCTAGATTTCATTTTGAGGATAAGCATCTTCCTGAATTGACCATATCCATGATATGATATTCCAACTGCAAAACGGGTCCTAACCTTAACTTTTGAGAAAAAGTTAATAATTGAAATTTTGAATTGTGAAAAAGAAAAGCAAAAAGATTAGAAAGTTAAGAATCAACATTTTATCTTGGTCAACATTTCAACTTTTTCCCAAACCTTAACTTCTGGTTAGAATCCTAACTTTTGCCAAGAATTGCCCTAACCTTAACCTCATGAAATTTTAAGAACTAAATCCCCAAGTCCAACTTGGCCATAACTACCCTTTCCATTTCTGAGAAATTGCAGACTAAAAGATGCAATGAAGTGATTAAAGATATGCACAGACACATCTGTACAAGTGGCTTTGAAAGCATAAGGAAAATGCAGATCAATTATTCGATTGAATTCAAATGGGTGTACATTCCAGAATGAAGAGGGCCAGTAAATGAAACACAGAGAGAGTACGCAGACTTTTCACAATATATCTCAAAGAGATATCAAATCGAGAGAGAGAAAGGACTAAGATGCAGATTTAAAATTTAGAATGGTGAACATGCATGAAAAATGTGGAAACATAGACACCACCTGTGATGCACGTGGACTGTTTGTAAGAATTCCTCCCTCCCTGCGAGCCAAGGTTAAAGTGTTCGACTCAGCGCTAAAATAAGTAATGGACACATAGAAAGGCTGCGCACTGTTTGACAAAATGCTCAAGAGAAGACATCCCATGGAATGCAATGATTACGGGACAGGTGTGGAGTAGATTCGTTTTTATGGCTCAGAAACTTTCAAGCATAAACAACTGGTAGAATCATTCAAGTTCTCCAATGTTCTCTCTGTTGCACCAAGAAAGCTTTGTGAAAAGGCATAATTATCAATGCAAACGTATGATATATTGATGAAGCATTTGATACAAGTGAACCAGATGCTACATGAGATAGCTTCCCCTCATGAAATTGAAGTGGTACATATGAAAGACAGTAAAAAACAAAAGGAGACAGGGCGTTGCACATACTGTTTGACAAAATGCTGAAGAGAAGATATCTTAGGGAATGCAATGATAGTGGGATAATTATCTGGTAGATACACATGATTGAAGGTGGAATCATTAACAAGAAAACAACGCGCATGATTTGATGGAATGCTTTCCAACATTGGTCGCGACCTCTAAGGGATGTTCTCATCCAAATTCAAACGCCAATCTCTATCAGAATAACTACAAGAACACAGTGCGCACAAGATTTGAATGAAATATTCTAAACATTGGAGTATATATGCAGTAGTCAAGTGTGACAGGGCGCCTGAACCGTTTGATCAAATGCCTCCAACCAAATGGCTGTGCTCAAAACTTGATAATTGAAAAGCCATTTTAAAATAATTTCAACACAAATGCAGTTCACGGGTATCAATGTCTGTTTCCTCAACTTTCACCAGCATCTTAGCTCGCAGAATATAGAAGTGAAAGGGCACATGAAATGTTTGACAAAGTTTCTTTATAGGTGATACCAATTAATGATCCGTGTTAATTGCCAAATGTAGACTGGATAGATATGTTTAAACCGTTTTTGTAAACATTCAAATCAAATGCGGATGGCGGGTGTTAAACTAGTTTCAACAAATTTTCATCAATATTCTTAATTAACCATGCAGTGATTTCAAAGCAAACAGTGATACTCCCATTCCATCAGTGATCCAGTTTTGAATCAGCCTATTTTTTCCAAAGGGAATAGTTGAAGGAAGAAACAATGAAATACAATTTCCAAGGCAAGGAGTCACCATCACTATTGAAATGCATGCTTCCGGAGATAGCGGATACCAAGTTGGGACATATTGATATAGCTGATTTGTGGCAAACATTATCTAGGGAGGAGAAGTCACACTTGGCCCAACGGATGTTGGAAAGTGGTTTGGCACATGCTGCAGGATTTCCATTGGCAGTTCAATGCACCGAACTAGTTCTGGCGTGCATGAAGGCATATAAGCCAGATACTAGAGAAATTAAGACATCAGAAAGCAGGGTAATTGCGAGATTGGATCCAGTCTCCATCTCTATTTCTTTTAGAATGTCAATCAGAGATGAGTTCACGGAGATTTCTATAGAGAGTGCTCAAGGCTATTATTACCAAAACAAAAAGAAGTGTTTAAATACCATAGCCAAGAGTTAGTTAAAGCCACCGAGGAAAGGACAGTCACAATTACCCAAAACACTATGCAGGACACTTTTCACAGAGGACATCTCAGATATGATAGTTCTTCTCAACAAATTAATTGGAAATGAAATGCAAGTGCTGAATGTTTTCAAGATTGGATGTTTTTATACATCAATACTATACCACTGGAAGACAATTCATTGATTGGGGAGAAATGATCAGCGATTGTCTTCATAATCAACTGACTCAATTCGGGTTAAATCAGATGTTTCATATGTCCTCTTACCTCATGCATGCAATTGCTAGAATGAAAGCTTGGTCAGGTCTCACTCCTCATGGAGAGTACGATGAAATCACTCAAATATACAATTACTATCCTCAGCTTCAGTTAAAGAAGAGTAATATTCATTTTTGCAGGGTGAATGATGCTTTTGCCATGCTCATAGCCAGGGATTTACAAGGTAACATAGGACTTCAGATTCTTGAAGAAACTCGTCTTATCAAAACTTATGGAAGATATTTTACAGAGTTTCCTCGTTTCACCTACCTTCGGGTTGGAGGCTTTCGGGATTGCCCCTTTATGCTCCCTCGCTTTGTTGATGATAAATTAGTATTTACAGAAGTATGCAGGCAAATTGGTGAAGTGAATAAAAAGTGTAAAAATAGGGGAGTGAACCTTATTTATTTCCCGTTCAGCATAGGCCACTATAGTTGTGATTCTTCATTGGACGCATAGAATATTGAAAGAACTATTGTTAAGATGACTCTTTACCCTTATGAGAGTCGGTTCCCATTTGATAGTAAAGAATATGTTAAGAATCATTTGGCACTAGGACCTGGGTACCTTCACTTCTCAGCCATGGAAGATTATTGGGAAGATTGTGAAGATGACTTTGAGGTAAGAAAAAGAGACTAGTGAGGTTCACCATTCAACAAATCGTCGATTTTAAAATGGGATGAGATATGATAGGTGTACAGGAGGATGGAACAAATTTAATTGATCCTTTCTATTTTCAAAGGATTCAATTGTTAGAATTACCTCACATCAGTTGGTCTCTACCTGAGGTGAAGAATCTGAAAGAAAGGGCTTTCTATGTCATCCGAAGAACAAAGGAATGGTTGAAAGGTAAAGTCAAAGAAGCCATAGCTACTGAATCAGCAGGGAAAGGTAATTCTGCTAAGAATAATAATTTACAAGAAAACACGTCTAGGATAGTCACCTCACATGTTCCATCTACTACTGCTAGTTCTCAACAAAATGCACAAGGAGGAGGTGATGACGGGGATCCCAACAAAGGAATGTATTTAGCTTCAACATGTGAACTTAATTCTGGAATTAAAAAGAAGAGGTCCAAATCTAAAGGAAAGACCCTCAATACCATACAACAGATGGTAAATGAAGCTCGTGAAATAAATACTTCGCCATCGTCATTTGTAGATGAAATGGTCTATTCTTTGAATTCTCCTACAGGAAACTCGTCTCATCAGGATGTTGATGTGTCTCACGAAATTCCAATCCTAGACAATACAATTGAACAAGTGCTCTCACCTACGGTTTTGAATTCTCTGGAAGCAATAGAACGATCTGTAACTTTCTCAACCTCCTGGTTACAAAAAATTTTAGAAAGAAAGAAAAAGAGGGTCATTAAATTGGAAACACCAAGCATAGACGCAGTTGTTGATTTCCTACATAAAGGTGCAAAAGTGAAAAAGACCAAAATGGATTCTAGATTGGTAGTGAACCCATCTATAAGAAACTTATTTTTTGAAGTTGCACAACCTATTTTAGAAAAGAATGTCAATGAAGCAAAAGAATCTGATTTTAATATAGCTCAAGTGGATCTAAGCTAGAGAACACGTGAAGGTAAAATTCATAATTTCCAAGTGTCTGCAGCAATCCTGGTTAAATAATTAAACAGGGATAAGAATACTAAAGATCAGCTTAAGCATCAAATACAGGCTTTGTCTTCATGTCTGCAAACGGTGGTAGGTGATTCATAACTAGCCCTTTTGTCTTCTTCTATAGGAGAAACGATTGATCCTAAAGAGATATTAAGTAAAAATACCATTGAGAACATTCAGAAGCGCCAAAACTATGACAAGATGGTAGATGACTGGATCAGGCACATGAATCAACAAGCATCCAATTTGTTCAACAATATAAAAAGCATGTATGTGAAAGCAACTCAGATAGAATAAGGAATCCAGAAGGAGCTTGGAATCATCAAAGAGCAACAATTGTTTTGGAAAGAAATTGTTGGTAACATTAAAGAAATTAAGGAAATAGATAGTAGCACAGTGAAAACTCTCAAATTGTTCCAAGTAATGAAGATGAGAAAACCGATATGTGGCTGGAAAATATCGAATGGAAATGCATAAACATGAATCAACTAAGAGATGAACATGAAATGTTTTTGAAGAATTGTAAAAAAATCAGAGTCAAAGCTTTAGGTAATTTGCCAACAGTTATTGATGATTTTCCAATTAATGAGGAAGTACAAGATCCAGATTTACCTTCCATTCTAAAGAGTGTGGAATTAAAGATTAATTCAGAACTCAATGAAAAACAACACATGGGTGTTGATATTATGATGGGCCTAAGTATTCTTTCAATGGTATTAGATTCGTGTATCTTTTATTTGCCAGACTACAACAGAGATGTGGATGAAATTCAACGAGATCATGATAAATGCAAGCTGAAGATGAATAGTCTGATTATTATAAAAAACAAGTCCTTAGCTCAAGTAATTAAATCTTTCAGAGAATACAAAGCAGGGACATTGCAACCCCACTTTGCTAATTAGAAAAGTATAACATAAGACACCAGTGCAAGTGCTTGAGAGTGCATATTTTGAAGTTGGCTAAAGTTGCTTTTTGGTCTTATTTGTATAGTTTGTAAATTGTCGACTTTAGGACTGATTTTTGGTTTGAGTTAAGATCCTAACTTTTTCTCAGTTAAAGTTGGGTTTTAATGTTGGAATTGTATAAAGTTAGAGTTAGTTATGAAGCGCTTTTTAGAATTTCTAAACTCTAACTTTTTAAGTAGTTACGAACCCGAAAAGTTAGTTAGGTTGAAGAAGCTATAAATATGATAAGATATCAATGTAAAAGGGATTTTTGATACTTAATGAATTGGGAGAGCAACAAGGAGAGAGACTATTAAATTAATGCAAAGAAATTTTGGAAAGTGAATACAATTTTGTCATGTGTTAATGTTATTATCCGGTATTCTTGGTATGAGGCTCTAGTGAACTGTTACAGATTTTGCTCCTTTTTCATAATGACAAACTGTCACAATCTTTGATTTATGTTATGATAAACCTTCTTTTGGTATCTTAAGGATGTGTAAATAATATGAAATCAAATGTGCATCGGTGGTTACTTACATGGTTAGTATTTGGTTTCCAGTTGTGACATTCAATAAATTAACTTTTAATCTCCTAAAAAGTGCTTGCATATTCATTATCAGAAGCTTTCAAATAATTCATTAATGGTGCGTAAGTTATAATCTGAAAAACTAATATTAAATATAACGAGGCAGTTGCCCCTCTACACACAGAAGAAGGTCATATTCTCAGTGACCTATCCAACTGTTGAGAAATAGTTTGTCACTATTTCCATTGGGGCTACCATACATTTTAAAAAGTGACAAATTTGTTTACCAACGCTTCTATACTGGAAATCTTAGCTGTGACATCCTTTCAAACTAGCTTCCTTGGTTATAACATCACAACATCACACAAAGGAATGGCAACAAGGTATAATAATTCTATGACTTGAAACATGTCAACACATGCCCGCACACTACTTGTTTGACCAATACCACCTCAATTGTTGACCAAACCCAGACCATCCCATCGGGAGCTGACTATACAAACATCAAAAGCCTATGACAAGACTGTTAATTTGAATTTAATAATTCAATTAAAATTGAGAGTACTATTTTATTCTATTTTTTAATTAAATTACTAAATTCAAATTAATTGTCTTATCACAGGCCTTTTGATGCTTGTATAGGCAACTTCATCCCATTGAGCTTCAAGATAGCTAGCTCAATTTGAGGCCCCTGTCATAGAAATCATCTCTGATCATATTAATGGTTTGAAGAAGCCTTTTAATAGTTTTTTTGCACTTCTTTCTGCTTTAATTATGTGGAATATATGGATTATGAGAAATGATATTGGTTTTGGTGGTAACTACAGAAACCTTACTGAGTCTCTCAAGAGGCTCATATACCATAAAATTGTTATGCAGGTGACAATGGTAATAAAGATTAAAAGCAAGAAGTTGGAGGACCTCTTCAAGAACGTTATGATCAGACTGGGGTCGTGGGAGGTCTCCCATGGATACACCTGGTCAAGAGAATCCCAAGAGCTTGCCCCCTTCAGAGCTGCACTCCATAACTTCATGACATAAGTTCAAGACCTTAACAAAGAGAACAAACCAGTGATCAATGCAGTCCCAATCACTGCTATACCAGGACTAGACTTTCCAGTAGCAACTCCCCTCACCCACCCCTATGAACAACATGTTAGGAAGGATGAAGTGCTCAGGTGGATGGAAGGACAACAAGGCTAGGTGACATGGGTACCCTTCAGGGATGATGACTTCATGTGATATTCCTTTGTTACACAATCTCTTTTTTACAATATCTTTTGTATCTCCGTACTAAGACAGTGACCTCTAGATCCCTAGATATTTATGTTTTATTTCATATTTGATAGTAAGGTGTAGTTAGATATGTATGTAGGACTGCTATATAATCTACTGAACATATATGTCTGGCTCTCTCTTTGGTAGCTGGTATGAGCAAGACACATGAATGCAACTATTTCTTACGAACTCTCATATATCTTTAATAGAAAAGATAGCTAGTTCATGTGTCACCACATAATCAAAATTTTTATTTAAAAAAGTTAACAAAGTTGCTTTTTAAATAATTGTGAGTTATGTGCATTAATATTTTATCAACTTTGTGTCCTCACGAACATATGTTGATATAAAATGAATGGAAGAAGCATCCAAGTAATCCTAATTTTTTCTGCCAACAATTCATACCAAAGATTAAACAATTTAAGGATATTGCAATAGGTAATTTGTATCGACACAAATAATATTACTGAAGCATTTAAAAGTTTAGGGCATAAGAATCATCATTTTTAAACATGGATTGAAAATAATTCTGAAAATTTAGAAATCTTGGTCATTAGCATTATCGCTTGCTACAATTCCATCGAGTGTATCATCATCAATGTTCATAAGTTCTTTCAAGTATTTAACATTATCATCATCCCCATCTTGACCTGCACCATCTTCATCATCATTGGAATTTTGCTGTAGACCATCTATATTGTTTCCAGATGTATTTGGATTGTAATTTTCTATACCATCCATATTGTTGTCATAGATAACATCATCTAACTCCGGATTATTGTCTTCTTGTGCCTAAACATAACCATCTTCAACATCATCATGGATTTCAATTTCTTTGATGTTCTCTAATCCTTCTATCTCATTTTGTTGTCCATCATTGTTTTTCTCAGCATCCTATAATGCATCGTCAAATACATGCCTTAATCTTGGATCGTAATGTATGAAAAATATCCATTTCAGGTCCAAAATATTTTCATAGAAAAATACCTACACATGAACGACAAACATGTATTAGATGCGTGTTATAAAAAATTTCTTGATTAGTAAACATATGTATATATTCATAATAAAGTATGAAATAATAGAATAATGATCACTATCGCTTCTTGTTTGAGTTAAAGAAATAGCTTCTCACAATGAATTGATAGAACATAAGGTTCCTTATCCTCCAGTAGGATCTATGAGGAACCTATAGAAAACAATCCACTATGGGTATCATGTCTTTTTGTCCTCTCAAATGCTTCACACCATCTACACTTAAAAATAAAAAATTTAAAAGAGCGATAATCCAACTCAATAATTTCTTGTATTTTCCCAACATATTGTAGATTCCCTTAAATTATATTCTTATCTTTTGAGCTTGATCGACTGGATTTCTTGAATTCAACCATGGTGCCACAATCAAATGACCATCTCTTTACATCTATGCTTTCTATACAATAATGTCAACCATATGCCCACATTGCTGGATATTTCCTCGTGTGTGAAAGACCATTTATTTCAATGAAAAAAATATAATGACAAATATTAAAATATTTAATAGTGTCAAAACTATAATGAAACAACAATTTGTAAAATTCCAACTATACCTTTCTTTCAAATCCTCTAGACATGATTTATTCTTATGTTATATTTGAATCTATACCTGCATCATCTATTTGATTTTGAATTTATTCAGTAACCCATTCCAATGTGCAATATAGTTTACCCCATTCCCCAAGCATATTAGTGGGAAGTGGAGTATTCCTTGGATTCGATGTCTTAAACTATCTTCTGCTTCTAAAACTTCTCTCTTTTTATCATACAGTTCAATCCATTTTTTCATAAAGTCCATGTGGTATAGAATGAACTTTTCGAGTATAGCACTTTCTTCTACACCTATTACATGCCAACATGTTTATTTCAAACTCGATATGTCATGTTGTTAATTTAACAAATAAATTACAAATTAAATTGATGATTGCAAGAAAAACAACCAAACTAATAATAATTCACTTACTAATGTCTACTTGAAAACCATTAGATTGTGGTTTTTCTCCATCAATAATATATGATTCTTATTCTTCATCCCATAAGTGTGGCCCATCTTCAAAATACTTACCAAGGAATTCACACAGAAAGAAAAATGCTTCATTCAGCACATACCCTTTATCCATGCAACTCTCTGGATGTACCTTTTATCAGACATATATTTTTAGTTTTCAAATACCTCTTAAAGAAAAAACATCCACCTTGTTGATACAACACTTGCTAGTTCAATGTCATCGACTAGGTGTATAAGTAAATGAACTTGTAGTTCCATGAAACTTGTAGGGAGCTCCTTCTCAAATACACATACAATTTCTACAATTTCATTCTTCCATTTTGGCACTTCACTTTCATGGATCTCCTTGGATCACCCACCTAATATAAGAATAGTAAATTAGTATGAACCTTTAGTCAAAATTAAAATGCAATATAATAGCTATATGTCTCTCTCACATGAACATTTCATATAACCACATACCTTGTAAATGCTGACAATCAACGTATGGCATTCCTTAAGTCAACTGAAAGACATGAATCCCCCATAATTTCCAATGACATGATATGACATCAAACACATTTATGAAAAGGTAGTTAGTATTTTTTTATCACACAACAAAATATCAAAATATATTTAGTACTTAATCAATGTTACCAATAAATGTTAAATGATGATATATAATACCTTCATAAAATTATGAAAATCATGTGTTTTAAATCCTATGATATGTCCATTAACTGTAAAAGCTTTAGCCAATAATGACCCATAACCAATAGGTGTCCTTATTGAATGAATGACATTTTTTAGTTGTTATAGCTCATTTTTTTTCAAAATCCATGGAGCTTCTACATATGCTTCATTTCCCTTGTTTGGCCACAAATGTTTTCTATCATATTTCATACATGAAAGAGAAACATCTCTCCTCGAAGACAAGGTATCCTTCTCTTTGCCTGATATAAGTCAAAATATAGAATCTGGGACATTTTTTAACATGTGCATGTAGGATATAATAGGTGAGATATTAATAGATCCTTCCAGTATTGGAGCTCATAAAACATGGATTTCCTTTGCATTCCTTCTAGCATGTTAACTACAAGTTGTTCTAGTTCTTCAATTGAATCACCTCGATTGAGAAAATACTCCCAAGATTTCAATTCAGTATCTTCATACTTCTTAAGAAAATTACCTAGATCCATAATCACAAGAGGGCCTCTATTTTCAACTTTAGCATCAAATTGATTCTTTAGGTGAATTCTAAATTTATGATCTAGTGGTAGAAAAACCCTATTAATTGTGTGAATAAATTTATGTAGATCTTTAGAATACCGCCCTTGAAATAGTTTTACACATCTTGGACATGAAAATGTCCCTCTTTTTTGAAGCCCTATAATTCAATAAGTAATGTTAATAACATAAAAAAATAGTATTAAACTAAGTATGAAAGTTGGGATGAAAATAAATTATGAGTGTAAATACGTAAATATTTTATCTTCCCAGATGAAACACCAAGTCCTAGGAAATCATGAATAGTACAACATAGCACACCATAAAAAACAAAGGACCTATTTGATAGAGGATGTGATATTTCATACATTCTTATGCCTTTCCATAACAGTCGTATCTCATTAATAAAAGGCGGAAGATAAACATCCATGTTTTTATATTGATGTTTTCCTGGAACAATGAGAGTCAACATAAGGTGCTCCTTTCTAACACTCGTCCATGGGGGAATATTGTATACTATCAATCCAACTGAACAAACACTACCATTTGAGCTGAGGAAAGAGAATGGGTAGACCCCATCAATTGCAAGGCCAAACTTGATACTACGGGGTTCATCTTTGAATTTTCTTGGCCATTTTTCCTCTATGTGTTTTATTGCTTTGGAGTTGGGTGAAATTCACATGAATCCATACTTACTCTTGTTCTTTGCATTTCATTCCATCAATTGTACAAGTGACTTGCAACACAACATTTTGTTAAAGTCTAGGTATAACTGGCACGTGACGTAAAACCTTCTTTGGAACTATAGAACCTTGTATATCTGTATCATATCTCTTCTATTTCCATACATGGAATTCTACCTTTTTTTATTCACCTCTATATAAAATGAAATCATTTTTACGTGAATGAATTTTCTTATATTCAATCCCCAACTCAACCAAGAATAGATGCGCTTCTCTGCAAGTTGATGAACACACATTCTCTTCGGGGAATATTTTAGTGTTTAGAGCCTTGCAAGATTTCCAGGGATAAAATCAATTGAATGTTTGACTTATCATGAACATAATTGATATGTCAATTTATACCAGGACTGTTTATATACAATATAGAGTTTTGAAATTCCCTTAAAGAAATATAAACAAAGTTGATGAATGTTTACGAATTATGTACACTAACTGACAATGCAAAGTGATAAATAGATTTCAACTCACTTCAGTAGGGTAGTGAATCATTTGTCTGACCAACCAAATAGTGACTTGATTTCTACTAATATTAATGTGCATGCTAGTTTTGAGGTTCTACTCGCACCCAATTTGAACACTTGTATCTTTGTTGCTTTATTGATGGATTTTTTTAGGTTGTTATCATCAACATTACATTGGTGGTAATTACCCCTACGATCATCATTACTTTCAACCACATGATCATTATTATCATCATTTTTTCCATCCCCAAAGAAACCTGTAAGCATTTTATTCAATCCTTCTTCGTGCACTAGATTTTAACTATCACGATCATCAATATTAAGGCTAGGTGGCATGTCATTAGTGTATGTGAATCAAATCAGCTCTTGAAATATCTCAATTGGTAGTATTCTCTTCAACGTTGCACTTTTCACCCTAGTATGGTTTAAAGGATGGTTTGGATCATCCCGTCTAAATCTTAATAACCCAGTTGGATCTTGGGTATTAGTATGTATTTCATCAACACCTTATACCTATCAAAAAACATAAGTATTATTTAATGTTTGACGACAATTGGATACATCATAAATGTATAAATTTCAAAGAAATATAATCAAATATGGCTTAAAAAATAAATAAAAAATTTCTATGAACATATATACACCAATTAAATAATGGAATATTATTTTATAGACTATCTTTTTATACAATAATTTAAATCAACACAATTTTGACAATATAGTTTATAAAACATCTATCCAGGCTCATTTATTATTCTTTGACTTTATGTCCTTATGAACATCCTTAGGGAGACCTTGTTCTTCCCTTTTCTTTCGTGTAGGAGTGCATTTTAAGAAGGGGCAATCAATCAATAACTCATCCCCAATGGTAAGGTCCATAATAGCCTAAACTGATTTAAATATTAACCTCTCTTTCCATATCTCCACCTTTATCATTTATAAGCTCAACAAATTGACAATTCGGTCTTACTGTAGGGTCCCTTCCCTTACTACTATTTATAAATCATGTAATATTTTTGTGTCTGTACGCACATCCATCGATATACATAATATTACCTCTATTCATTTCTTTTCCACTTTCCAATTAGAGATGATGTGTATACATATTAAAATTTAGACCATACACTAACATGCTAGGCTTATATTCTACTAGCCTTCTCCATTCACCATTGTAATATGATGGAACACAATATTCCATTAATCTCCTTATGGTTTGTTTTAAATTGTTTATGTGTTTAGATCCCATATATATATTTTAGACAATAAAGAGGCCTGGATTTGGTCCATGAATATTGGAGGGTTGTATCATGTAGTTGTAACCCCAAAATTAAAACACCTGATACACTCTAGGTAGTTGTTGATCACTAGGAGAAGTGCAATATAGTCCATGATAAAATACATTTTTGTAAATTGATCTCAAACTCAGGGGAAAGTCATCATCTCCACCACATTCATTCTCATAGGATATTTATTCTACCTTCCCCTTGTCTTTAAGCAAATTATGCATCTTTAAACTGGCTCTTGTTCTGTACATATTTTCATCAATTTGTCATCTTTCGAGTTGGTATATTGACATTGTTGGAATAATGGAAAGGTGTGTACTGAGAGGGGAGGGGTGAATCAGTACCCTTAAAACTTTTTATCAATTAACCTTAATCCTTTTGTAATCAATTCCTTGCATTACCGACCATATGTGCTATTCTTATCTTATGCATGTTATATCAATTCATAAACTTAATTTGCATGTAAACATTCATAGAAACATTGATGAAATGTATTGACACATGACACAAGACTTGGTAACGTAGAAAACCCTTGTTAGAAGGTAACAACTGCGAAGGGATGAAACCCACAAAATTTCACTATCTGTAGAATGGAAAGGGTTGGTTAAGGCTTACAAGTTTGATCACTTGTGATGATCTTACCTTGTTAGGAGCAACATGTTTAGACTGGTTAAGATCTACTCTATTAAGAGCTTTAGCAACACTGTTTAGTGTCCACTCGGTTAAGATATTTACAAAAGGATTGTTAATCCACCTTCTCAAATGATTTCTTCTATTTTCTACACTTGTTAGAATGTAGTCAAAAATAATTATTGACCTGAGTATATGCAATCTAGAATTGCTGAGTACAATTCAATTAAAGTTTAGAATATGATGTATGTTGAAGACAATTATTCAATTGTGTATTGTCACTGATGTTACACATGTATTTACACCTATGTAGTGATGTTACACAAATGTATACATTCAGACCGATCATAGTTGGTGAATAGGATGGGTTATTTTAGTGTTGACCGAGTTCAGTCAGGCATTGAAGAAGTTCAGTGTTGATCGAGTCACTCAGGCATTTCAGTCATGGTCGGTCATTCAGTGGCAACCGACTAATAGTGTTTTATATTCTATAATTAATTGGTTATATAAGGCCGACTAAATTGTGTTTTATTATTTAGAAGTGTATTCAATCCGACTTGACAGGGCTCGTCATATATATAAAAGGTCAAGTTTGGATTGAATGTGTAGAAGTGCAAGTAAGAGTAAAAAGTAGAAGTGTGGGATTCTGTGATATGAAGAGTGAAGGTGAAATCAGATAGGATTGTGATTGAGTACAGGTCACTCGGAGTTGCAATAGAACATCTGATCACCAAGGATCCAGTCATAATTAGAACAGAGATCTGAATCAGCAAAGACAGTTGCTTACACATACAAGTCAATTCATTGTTACTCTCTAACAATTGTAACAGTGATCTAAAATCTCTTAACAGAGTAGACTTAACAGTCTTTTTGTAAATCCTCTCACAAGGTAGAATTTCTATGTTGAAGTGTTGAAGACCTCTAACAAGGCTACTCCTCACAAGGTGATTAAATCCTTTAACAAGATGACACCTAACAATGTGTTATTGTAACCTTTAACAGGGTTGGCTCCTAACAGGGCTCACCTCAGAAGAGTGAAAAATAGTAACTAGTTACATTGGTGGTTTTTCCCATATTGGGTTTCCACGCTAAATCTTGGTGTCACCTATGTATATGTTATTTGTTTTATGCTTTATGTTTCTGCACTTACTCTCTAAAGCATAATTGCATTGGATATTATAAAGATTTCTTTGACACAGACCTGAAGCTAATTCATTATGAATAGAGGATGTTCAAGAGAATTCTGGTGAAGATAAGAAGTCTTCATACAAACCCGATCATACAAGCTGAATAACAGAGCTAAAGATTTTTGTAGACACCGAGCAACAAAGAGAAAACAACATTCACCGAGCAGAAAGAAGTGGATCAAAGGAACACAAGAGAAACATTGATTAGAAAGGTATTATGAGCTTACAATAGATCTGAACATCTGCAAGATTAAGTTGTATTTATGAACAGATCATATACTGTTTCAGTTTAACCATTGATTCAGAAAATCTCTTAACAGAGTGGGATTTAACTATCCTTTATATATTGAGATACATCCCAAGGAGTATCAAAAAAATTTCTCTTGAAGATAGCATAGTGAAATAACAAATATCAAGTGACAAACTATTATATTTAAATCCTCTAACAAGGTCGCACTTAACAGTGTGTTTGTAACCTTTAACAGAGTTGGCTCTTCACCGAGCTCACTTCAAAAGAGTGAAAATTTTGGGTTACCGGTCCCAAGTGGTTTTTCCCCTAACATGGTTTCCACGTTAAAAATCCATGTGTCAAATGTGTATATGGTTCATTTCTTTGATTTTTTTACTTTACACATTACTAAAAACATGATTGATCGGTAAACACTAAGTTATTTACTATATTTTGGTAAAGGCTAGACTACTTGGTGCAAGAGCAACCTTGAGAATCCAGTCAGTTGGTGATCTCATGTTGTTTTGGTGTGTGAAAGTGTTAAAGACGCTCTTGAAGGGCATTGTAATTATATAAGGTCATGTAGACCAAGTGTGGTGTGAAGTAGTGTTTAATTGTGCTTTCTGTTAGGTCAGAGTACTTCATTTTGGCTCATTAATGACATTGTACTTGATCATGTGGTCAAGTGGAAAGTTGATTTTTTTCATGTCTTTAGGGTCCTATGATACCCTAAGAGGTCTAAATAGGGTTAGTTAGGTCAGGTTAGTGTTAAAACACTTGAAAAGTGCAAATGTGTAAAAGATGTCAAAATGTTGCTATGCAACATTAGCAACTTTTAAAAGTTGCTGACAACATTTTTGGTTGTCTTAAGGGTTTCGATGTGTAAGTTGGATGGAGTTCATCCAAGGAGTTAGGCACGTGTTTTGAGAGGATATAAGGAAGGAAAACCCTAATTTGAAGAGTTGGAATTCATTGTACAGATTTTTGAGTTTTGGAGCCAAGGAGTTTGAATGACAGAGTAGCAAATTTGAAGATTTTTGTTCATTTCTTGTTGTGCACGGATTAGATTTAAGACTGTGATCATCTGAGACTATTTTTGGTCATGTTATAGAGTTATTCCAGTAGTTATTTTGTTCTTTAGTTACTTTTCTTTTGCATCTTGTAAATTAGTTTGTTTTCTACAGTTTGCTGTCCAGTTTTGACAGAGAGGCAAAGATGTGGACCTAACTCCATTTCCCACCATTGTTTTTGTATGGCCTCTTGGGGATGGAGACTAGGTCCATGGAGCTTCAAGAATCTGGAAGTGTGTGCACCTATTTTTAAGGTCTTTCCCTAGGCGAGCTGTGGATGTAGCCCGACTAGGAAGACTGTGAAGAAGTGTTTGGTAAATGCAGGAGGGATGTTGTCATGAGCCAAGAAGGCCATGAATGTGTTGATATATGTTGTGTAGGTGCTCAAGAATGAGGAGTTCCCAAGAAACCAAGTTACCAATTTTTTAGTCCAAAGACCAAAGACTGGTCTAAAAAGCTTGAAAAAGCCCTATTTCTGAAACCGGGTGTATGGACAGGGTTGAGACTTGAGACCATCAAAATCTTGAAGGTCTTGTGTGGTAGGTGTGAACTGCCAAAAGACATTTGGGGGTCCTTTGAGAAGTTTTCATCGAAATAGTGCATTCCTACATTTTAGGAGGCCTAATTGGTGAAAAAGGCTACAAGGCCTAAAAAATAGGAATATGGAGAGCAATGGAGAAATGGATTAACTTGGAAACTTGAGACCCATTTTGGGATTGGAAAATGAAGTTGAATGAAGCCCTGGCCCTCCTGCAATCCAAAACAATAATTAGGGCTTGGGAGGCATAGTTGAGAGGAGTTCTTGCAAGGAACAAAGAATGGGGAACCTAACAAGATAGGAAGATTCTTAGTGGAGGGAAAGAATTGGATCTTTCCAAGATTTGGAGGGTGGAATGAGGAAACCCTAAGGGTCCTAAGAGTGACCTAAATGGAGTTCAAGACAACTCAGGAGGTGACTAAGTTTCTCCCTATCACTACTATTCGAAAAAGCTTAAGAAAAAGGATAAACAGTATACTCCGAGAAGTAGTTATTTGATAAGATTATTTAAGGGCATACATCTTGTAGGAATGAAGATAAATAGAGGTTTATATTCATGGTATAAATTTTTGGGTTAATTTATTGGATTATTTTTTAGGCCACTGATTCACCACCCCCCTCTCAGTTATTCTAACACTTCTCTTTGAACCCAGGATCCATGACATCATAAGTGCCAGATGTCACCTTGGCGCAATGCCTCAATGGTTATATCTCAATCATCTTTAACCTAAGGCAAATCGTTGTCCACATGATCTAATATGACTTGCTCAAATATTACCTTTACCTTTTTGACCAGCTTGGTCCTGCCATGGACACGTGGCACGATGGCGCAATGCCTCAATGAATAAATGCCTTTCATCTCTTCTTTAAGGCAATGCGCAAACCATTCGATCACTTAAAACTTGACTGTAGTTTAATTCTTTACCCATCGGCAATCGCAGGTCCCACTTTCCACGTGGAATGAAGGCGCAATACCTTGAAGATTAAACACCTGCATCTTGGTGATCAAGGGATTGCACAAACTATTGGATCAACAAAGACGTGCTTTATCTTTAACTTATTCCTTCTAACCTTGAACCGACCCCTCCATGGACACGTGTCACAATAGCGCAATGCCTTGAAGAATCTTTAGGCTTGATCTGGGCATTGAGGCATTGCGACGGCCATTGGATTGATTCTTTTTGCAAACTGACGTCACATTCCACTAAGGACCTGGCTCGCTGCGGACACTCATCGACAAAGCATGATGCCTTAATGAATAAAAACCTTCATCCCAACGATCAAGGCATCGTGACGACTGTTGGATCAAAATTATTTTGCAGCCGCTTGAGGTAAATAAATTATGTTGGGACTTAGGAAATGAACTTAGGAAAAAGGTAACTTGTTAGGAAAAAGACATGGCCCCGTCAAGAAACAACTTAAAACATGTGATAAATTTGGAACTTAAGTGGCATAAAAAGTAATGAAGAATTAGAACATCCACCAAAGAACCTAGGGTTTAAGATATTTTCATAGGGTTTTTTGCATTTAGGGCTTAACAAGGCATGAACAAGGGGTAAAACAAGACCTAAAAACATGCAAAGAGCAAGATAAAGGCTAGGAACCATGACAAAAACATACAAGCTGGGCTCTACCCTTGTGGGAGCCTCATTTTTCTCCACTTGTAGCCAAAATTTGACAGGATGTGAAATTTGGGTAACACATAGCATACATAGCCCATAATAACTTTAGAGTTTATCAAATGGATGTCAAGTCAGCATTCCTGAATGGTGAATTAGAAGAAGTATACATAGAGAAGCATGATGGTTTTAGTTTGAGAAAAGAACTAGATATGATATATCTATTGAAGAAAGCATTATACATACTGAAGCAAGCCCCTAGAGCCTGGTACTATAGATTGGAAAAGTATATACTCAAACATGGATTCAACAAAGGTATTGTAGATAGTAATTTTTATTTCAAAATTGATCATGAAAATATTATTATTCTAGAGGTCTTTGTTGATGACATAATCTTTGGTGGAGATGACAAGTTAAGTAAAGAGTTTGCATTGGAAATGGAAAAATAATTTTAGATGTCTATGATAGGATAAATGAAACTATTTCTAGGTCTACAAGTTACTCAATTAGATAAAGGAATTTTCATGACTCAAGCTAAGTATGCGGAGGCATTTCTAAGGAAGATTGGACTAGATGATTCAAAACAAGTGGGAAAACCTATGGTGACAAGATATAAGCTATAAAGATATGATGAATCCTCTAAGGTTAATCAATCAAGGCATAAATCAATAGTTTGTGTATTTCTATATTTGACTCATACAAGACCTTATATCATGAATGCAGTGTGTCTTGTTGCAAGATTTCAATTTGATCCTAGAAAAAAATCATGAAGTAGAAGTCAAAAGGATATTTAGATATCTGAAAGGAATAATAGATCTTGGAATGTGGTATCCCAAGGATAATGACTTCACTTTATGTGCATATACAGATCCTAACTGGGAAGGCAATGTTGATGACAGAAAGATCATGAGTGGCGTCACATTTTTTTTGGGCACAAGTTGGTCTCATGGATGAGTAAGAAGAAAAATTCAATTTCCTTGTCCACCGTGGAGGCAATATACATTGTCGTTGATAATAATTATTCTCAAATCATTTGGATGAAGCAGATGTTATCTGATATTGGAATTGGTTTTTTTTATGAACCTATTGTGATTTACTATGATAACTCTAGTTCCATAAACATTTCTAAGAATCTAGTACAACATGTCAAGACCAAGCACATATCAACAAAGTATAATTTTTTGAGAGAAAGGGTGAATGACAAGGAAGTAAGATTGGAGTATGTGCCTACCAAGTAACGTATAGCTGACATATTCATAAAACCACTGCCTAAATATACATTTGAGTATATCAGAGGAAATTTAGGTCATTAACCCTCTTGATCAGAACTAAGATGCAACAGATTACATCATTCCAATAATCTTACAATTGGATTGATGTATGGAGGCTGCTACTCAGGGGAAGTAGTAAGCACGGTAAATAAGATGTGTTTGATCAGTAGTTGGGTGTGTTTGATAGCCCAGAGATGGTAATACACCTTTTTCATTGGTGTCAAAGGGAGAGAGGAGATCTAAAAAATTTAGGTGTGAACAGTTAGTTCATATACTTTCACATAAGAGAGTGAGAAGATGTGAACAATGTAAAGAAAGAGAGAATAGAAGTGAAGAGCAAGTTCATATACTTGCACATAAAAAAGAAGTATTAGCCAAGAATAGTAGTGTACATCCAAGGTGGATAAATTGATGGAGAGAAGAGTATGTAATTATATTGGAATCAGGGTGAGCTTGATCCTAGAGGGAGCAGTGACAGAGAAAAAATGAGGTAGTCGAGAAGAGTTAGAGAGACTCCAAGAGATATTGTGGATATTGCTAGTAGTACTATTGGTTTCTGATTGCATTATTATTTTCCCATCATATATTTCCATCAATGTCAAAGGGGGGATTGTTGGCAAGTTGGATATGTTTTCATTGATTTCAACATGTCTATTATGTTGTTTGGATGTCTAGCGTACAACTTGGATGTTTTGTATATTTGTTATACAGTCTGTATGTCAGATGTACAGTTTTTCCATTTACACAGAATGTTCAGATGAGTGCTGAAGGAATGTTACTAAATATGAGGAATAGAACCTCATGGGATGATGTAGAAGTTGTCTATATTGTTCATTTCAAGTTTGAGTTGCTGACATGATGATTTGAGCAAGTTATGGAGTCACCGATAAAGACTGGTTATTTTACTGTATGCCAATGTAACAGAGTTCATAGAATGACTTCGCGCACATACTCAAGGTGAGATCTTTGGTTGCACAACTGAGAATGTGTTAAGGATATAGCAATGTGTCTACCATTCAAAGGGTTTGCGATTCTGGTGCTTTGCAAGGCATTTACAAGTATTCCAGTTGGAGGTAACAACGTTCTTGAGGTTTATCCTAAAATGCTAACATATCCAATAAGTATGATGGATTTGATTGTTTGTTTTAGATTAATGATTCCTTTCGATGATCTAGGATTATGTGCCTAATGATTTGGAAGCTTAAATTGATCAAGGTGACCAAGTTCAATGAATTTGAATATTTTTTATGTTCTTAGCGTATATGTCAAGAAAAGTTGATAAAATATTTTATGAGAAATTGGTAAAATGTTTTAGGGTTAAGATTATGATCTCAAGGTGTTTGTGAAGGATCTAAGCAATGTTTGAAAAATGTGCAGTGATCTTCATGGTTCATTTTGGTGCTAAGAGTTGAAATCTTAAGGATTAGGTTTTATTGACCTAGTTCTTGATAAACATGGTGAATTAGGGTTTGATTTGTGTTGTCATTTGTATGTGCCAATGTTTGAAGGATTACACAAGGCAGAGGTTTCTAGTGAAGCACTTTTACAGATCTAATCGAGGGTGGATTGATCATCTGAGTGTGATAGAGAGAATTGCAATAAGGGGTCTGATTGTACTGAAATGGAACTGACCAAGGCATAAACAAATGTTATCATATAGTTCAATGAATTCTCAGATTGGTGTATGAATTGTGATTAGAAGTCGATGAGACTTCCTTAGGGTTGAAGCCTAAGGAAAATTGAGTAGTGAACTCGTGGCAATGTGCCTGAATGCATGTGCATTCCCTATATTGTAATATGTCCATACTTCTAACAAGGTAATAGTCTTATTGTGGGTATCAACCCCACTGTGGTTTTCACCCTAATTTGGGTTTCCACGATAAAAAAATCTTTTTGTTATGTGATGTTGATGTTTTATGATTTATGTTTAAAAGCTTTACATTTTGCAAATCAGTAATAAAGGTTAATGTGTTAAATGGTTTCATTTTTTAAGGTTTAAGTATTTTAGGAGCAACTTATTCACCCCCCTCTCAGTTGCTTGATGCCTATTTCCTACTAGAATCTAATCTTTATTTTTAGTAGTTATTTTTCATGCAGTAGTTAGTTGATGTACTAGAATTTGTCTGTTCTTGTAGCCACTGGAAACTTCATCATGTTACTATTCGTGCAGCAAAAGCACAAAGATTAGTTTCTTGTTTGATTGCCATAGATTATGCTATTGTTATTCATTTGAGTTCAATTTAGATGAAAGCTTATGTTGAGAATTTAAGTTGTTTCCTTTCCATGCACTTTACTTTCAACACCATTTCCTTTTCAGTCATAGATAGCATGGCTACAATTGGGTCCCTAGTGCACATACAATGTTGACCCATTTCAAGTATATATGTCCCTGGGTTGACAAAAATTGAGCCTTTATACTGATGAGATGACTTCTTAGCACGGATATCCAATCCCTGAGTTATGATTATAGGACCTAGTTATTAAAACCATTAAAGGAGACCAACACATGTATCATTTTGACTTATCTTGATTGTTGGACATGTATCATTTTGACATGTTTTTGATCTACTAACATATTGGACTTTCACTTGTTTTAGTTATATATGATTATGATCTTATCAGTATTGACTTGTTAATTTATATATATTAATAATAGTAGTCGATGATTTTTGGATGGATATTTATTAAATGTATGATGATTTTAATTTACTGCTCACAATTGATGTTCTCATTAGTTTGCATGGATGTCATTTTCCTAAAAATTCTTTATAAACATTATCCTATAAAATATTTCAAATGCAATATGACTTACTCTATAATCATGTAAGTTATTAAAGAGACATGATATATCAAACTAATTAAATTGAAGTAAAACATATTAAATAAATAATAAATGGAAGAAAAACAAGAAGAATTTCTAGAAGCAAAAAAGGAAACAATAATGGAATCCAAATTAGAAACAACAAAAAGTCTGAAAGTGGAAGCAAAACTAGATGAAACAAGCGACACTATATCATAAGCAAAATTAGATTAAAAAATAGAAGCAATTAGGTAGCAAACAAAGAAGTAATAATAGAAGCAATTTTAGAAGCAACAAAAGATGCAAAAATGGAAGCAATTCTACAAGAAACAAAAGATGTAAAAATGGAAGCAATTTTAGAAGAAACAAAACATGAAAAACTAGAAATAACAAAGGGCATCACAATGGAAGCAAAATTGGAAGCAAAAAAATGTATCATTATGGAAGTAAAACTTGGCGCCAATTAGGAAGCCAAAAAAAGCTATTTTTGACGCCATACTAGAATCAAAAAAGGAAGCACACATAAGAGAAAAACTAGAAGCAAAAAGAGGAGAAAACACAGAAGCAAACTTGGAAGTCAATGTAGGCGCTATTTTAGGTGCCACAGGAGGTGCAATTCTTGGCACTATTCTAGGCACTAATTTAGGCGCCACAAGAGGTGCAATTCCCAACACTATTCTAGACACTAAAAGAGTTGTTATGCCCAATGCCAAAAGAGACGTTATCCCATGCACTACAAGAGGTGCTATTCTTGGCACTATGGGAGGTGTTATTCCTGACATCAAAGGAGGCACTAACCTAGGTGCTACATGAGGCGTAGTCCCGATGCAATACCAGGCGTTGAAAGAGGTGATATACTCGATGTCAAAGATGATTTTATCCTAGGCGTTGTATGAGATGTTATTCCTGGTGCTGTAAGAGGTGCTATTTGGTTTCTAAATGAGGTGCGATTACTGGCACTAAAAGAGGTGTTATACCTAGCGCAAAAGGGTACGTTATCTTGGTTATTACAAGGTTTTCTATTTCTAACGCACTATTCATGGCACTAAAGTTGGCATATTTGGTTGGGCTTCTTTTCCAGTACCAAATCTGACACCTTCTGACACAAACAGAAGCGTTACAGGAGACACAAAATTCTAGCGTAAAAAACAACACCAAAAGCTAAATGCGGGTTACCGCTGAGTTTGGCACTGACAGAATGCCCCTTTTGTGATTTCAAAAGAAAACCTTTTTGACACAAATTGCCTATTTTGTTGTTGTGAGTCTCCCATTCAGATTGTTCATGTTCCTTACAAACTCCCTTAGTTCCATGTGACCTATGTCCATGCTAGTGACCTCAAAGTGGTTATTTCCTAGCTAGGAGGGCTTTCAGGAGCTTGTACTTCATCAGTGTAATGTTGGCCATATCCTTTTTTGCATGCAAACATGCTTGTCAGAATCATCCAAGTTTTATTAAAACATTCAAATCTATCTATGAATCATAAAGGTAACTAACTAAAATAGGGAAATAAACATCAATCAACATTTCAATATCTTCAGGAAAACCAAGTGAAACATTAAGGTTTTAGGGGTACCAGGATCCCTATAAATTTCAAGGTTTTGGGGCTCTTGGAACCCTCAAACTCTTAATAGGGCTTGTCTTGAACACCCTTTGCAAAACACATAGTGAATTGGGGTTTCTGGGGTGACAAGGTCCTCAAAATACGTTTAGGGATCAGGGATCATGTCATCCATGATGCTTGACTCATTTCAAATTGACAAAAATTATCGAGGTTTTGGGGATCCCCAAACCTTAAAGAAGGTTAGATTCATCATGACCTTCAATCCCCAAAAAACTGAAACCTTTTGAAGATCAGGGTTTGGGGATCACAAATCCCCAATTTGGTGCAACAACAGAAGACTTAGGGATTTTTGAAAAAAAAAGGGGTTCACAATTTCACAAAGCTTGTATACTTTGGTCCCTAACATTGAGAGGTCTAAGTTTTATTTACCAATTGAACTACAACAACTAAATCCTAACAACACGCAAACAAAACAAGAAAGAAAGAACCAAAACAAAGAGGACAAAAGCCTCACCTGCAAACACAAAAAGGAAAACAACACCCAACAAGCACACAACTAACACTACACCCCCAAGATCAGATGGCGACCACTACAATGCAAAACGCTCAAATGAAAGGCTCAATAATCACTTTGAGGAGGCTATTGCAGATGGGAGACAAAATTGCACAATGAAATACAAATGCTCTCTTATATAGGCCAAAAGGTCGATGACATCAGCCCCCCTTTAGGCTTCACAATTTGGACATTGAGTGACTAAATATCACGGATCGAGGATGTTGGGATCACCAGTCCTCTTTGGGGATCGAGGGTCTCAACATCCCCAAATCTTTGAAACATTCAACTGCCTCCTCCATTCAGGAAAGAGAATATTTTAGCTTTTTGGGTGTTGTTGATCAAGAGTCACACCAGTTCCTTCAAATCCCTAAAGCTCAAAATCCTAAAAATGCAACGAAAACCTAAGGAAGAAAAGAGAAAAAAGGGAAAGACAGAAGAAAAGAAAAGGGGGAAGAGGGGTCTCACTGACTAGGCATCGAAGTATCAGGAATCACTTCACAATACAACTTCCCCAATGCTCATGCTAGTGAGGCCCTTGACAATGAAAGCAAAAGGCAAAACAAATGATGAAAAGAGAATAGGAAGAAAAAAGAAGGGGTTCCTGACTGGGCCAACTGGCTTAGTGGGGTGTGATTTGTGAAGCACAAAAATTCCTTGTGCTGAAGAATGAAAGAATTACCAAATTTTCTATATTTTAAATACTTCTTGCACTTGATCTTATGCAAATTTTATTTCTTGGATTAAAATGTTGTTCCCTTCGCTTGAATCTAACTGACACTTAATGAAGCGTCTTTTGTTAGTGGTGTTCAAGCCCCTAACATTTCAAGAAAGGACTCTCATTGTCCTCAAGAAGAAAAACACATTCTTCTTAGTCTAGTATTTTTGTCAAAAGACTCTGACATTCAGGAGTAATTGAGTCCTTTCTTGATTTGAAACTTTTATCCAATGTAGATTGAATGTTTGCAACTATTTCTAGTGTTTTTCTACTTTTAGAAGGCCTCCCTCTAGATGGAGAAGATGGAAGGATTAATCTAATTCTCTACTCCGTTTGTTTGTGAGATGGAGAGAGTCCAAGAAAAATCAAAATCTAGATTTTTATTGATTTCTTCCTCTACTAACTGGCCAAAAAGTTTGGAGGCTTCTTGAATCACTATGTGATCCACCATTTTGATCATTTTGTATTTTGACATAAGCTCTTGCATTTGGAGCATATGTGGTATTATTTTCCCCCAGTACTATTACTTTATCTTTATCTTTTGGTGTTATTGTTGCTATAAAAACAGGATTTGAAGAGTTACCCATCCTAATTTTTTCCTAAAGATTCCACCTTTTAGAATTACCCAACTCTTAAACATGTGCCACATTAATATTAGTATTGTCACAAAAATTTACACATTCTTCGTATGTGGCTATTACCTTACCTTCTAAACAAAGTTCTATCATTTCCTTACCTTGTAAAGGAAGTTCATCTACATTCACAATAATAAGGGGAGTTGAGTGGGAATCTTTGTTAGTTCTTTGATTCTCCCCACAATCTTTATGAAGAGATGAATGAACTTCCTTGTTGACATTTTGAGCCACCTCATTTTAAGGTATTGCTTTGGCACATCGTGTACCCCTAAAGACCTTTTTTCTGAGTATTACTAATGTATCAAGAAGAAAAGGAAGATTCTAGAAAGAGGGACTTTTCTGTTGACTCCATTAAGTTATCCGCTTGAGGGTTTATAGGAGGGTTGTCATTGTCCACCATTGAAATATTTGACTTCGGAGAGACACAAGTACTAGATTTAGATGGAGTTATTGAAAGAGGTTTGAGCCTTCTTGGGTCCCCACAATCTTGAACATAGATCCTTGAGGAATTTTGGCTATTTTTAAAAATGTGTCCCATTAAATGACAATATGCACATAGAAATAGGGTCTTTAAGGAAAAAAATTATCGCCAAACCCTATTTTTTGAATGAATATTGAAAGCTTTCATGACTTCTAAAAGGACACAGAGTCTTACAAGGAGTTCAACATTTTCAAAAATTGAAGATCGTGCCTCATGAAAATGTCCATTTGGTTGTTGAGGGTAATTATCATTATTGTTGCATGCCTCATTATTGTTGCACATGTGCAGATCCATTCTAGGTCGAGACTCGTCCATTGTTATGGTTGTTATGATTATGTTACAAAATACTAATTCTCTTTAACTCTTTAACCACATAATAAGTGAACATATTGTGACGTAATATAGGTAATATATTATTTTGAAGACAAACATGAGGTTGTAATTTACTTGATCATTTATGTATTTATGATGTGCATTCTAGATAGAGGTTTAGTAGTTTATTTATTTGTTTAAAAATTATGAACTTGTTTGATTCTTGGATAATCGATAAAATTATTTTGTTATTTTTAATCGAAATATAAATTTTGGTTACCATCAATTCTATTGTTGTATGAATTAAAAAAATAAATTTTCATTAAAATTTGCATACTACAAAGATAATCCATACGCATTTCCTAGCATTATAAATCAATGCTATTATGTAGTGGAGGTCATACTCATTTGGAAATAGGATTTTAGATGAAAGCATCTTGATCATGGCCTTGAAAGTAAAATAATACAAGTGAATTATGCATTTACGAGACATTTGAATATAAGTGTGGTATCTCTACTAGAAGAAGTTCGTGTGTAAACATATATAATGTCTCTGGGTCAGCCCACAATAATGAGTCCCACATTTTAGTCAAATTAGGATAGCTAAGTCAACAATTTTCAGCAAATCTTCACTTTCGAACAGCTACAATAGCTAAACCATTAAGAGTTCTAAGATGTTGCAATCTAGTGATACATGAGATTTTGATTGTAGATTCCAATTGTTTTTGTAAATAAATTAAAAATAAATTGTGAATCTTTGTACATAACTTCCCATAACTTGTTTTTTAATAGTAAAAAACATTTTAAAAGGTGATGTTTGTGTTGAAATACATACCTTGTTTTTAGAAAAGATAAAATTCTAATTTTTAAAATATAGATTTTTCACACCAATATCTAATGCATAGATATTTTTTCACAATTTCTTGTTGCATATATTTTGTTTAGGTAATTCTTTAAGTCATAGTAATTATAATTTGGACAACATTTTTTTGTATGCATTTGAATTTAGTTTTTTTTTTGTTGAAATAGGGATATGATGCATAGGGAAGACATATTTTTAAAAATATATTTTTCTATTTTTTCACATATGTAAAACAAAGACTTTAATGTTTGGTGAAAATCCTAAATTTGTAAGGGAAAAAAGATATAATAATAAAATTGAACATATTCAAAATTCTACTTTTTGGAAAGCTTATAATAAGAGCTACATACTTAGAAAACATAAATTCTAAATGAATTTGTTTGATACCCAAGAAGCTAAAGCAAAAGCAGTTTTTGTTAGCATTTTGACAGGTGTCAAGGAGACTCCATTGCAAGTATGAATTAAGACTAAAGGGGTTCTCCCAAAGGGGTTTGATCTAAGGGGTTTTAACTTATCTCTCTTCATTTAAAATCCTTTCAAGGTTTGAATCATTATATTTTCTTAAAAAGATGTGATTTTAGGCAAAAAAACAAGATGTCTCATAAATGGGACACAATATTATCGAATCGGGCTTTCTTACTAGAAGGGAGACATCTAATAAAGGAATATATTTTGTTGAATACTTATTGTGACAAAGATTATACATGTTTATGTATTAACCAACATATACTAGTCACTTTTTTGACAAATTTATCCTTGCTCATATCAATTTGACTAGTGATGGAAGATGTGTCTGGACTTTGCAAGTGAAGTATGAATTCATAAGAGCATGGATAATAATAGATTAAAATATAAGACTAATATGGAGTTCTCCCTAGAAATTTTCACCTCTATTAATAATCTTCAAAGGGTTCTAAACAATAGTAGATCAAAGCAACATAGTTATAGGTTGGCCAAATTGTCTTATGTATTTTATGTGGATGAATTATTATTTAAGTAATTGTTTGATCCCTTCATTCATGCTCAATAGATTGGTCAACTAGTCTTACATCATGGGGAGTGGTCATATGATTATCACCATTGTAATACTAACTATGTTAAAGAGTTCTTGGTTGCCTTTAAGTAGCTGATTAGGAAACAACGTAAATCGCCCATTAGGTCAAACCTAGATACCATGAAAGTGAGACTAGAGGAATTTTTAAAGGCATTTCATGCATAAAGAAATAAATTCACCAATTTATAAGCCTAATTGCTTCTGAGCCTAAAGGTGAAGGAGAAAAGGTAACAATATTATAATGTTCATGTAAAAATACTTTGAAAAGATCATTAAAAATATTTGAGCTTCTTAGTTACACATGAAGTGAACACCCATTTTGTCAAGACAATGGTTCATTTCAACTTTACTCCAACTTCATGTCCAACTAACCAAGAAAATAACCACACTATTATTCTTGTTCCACTCACTCAAGCTAATATTAACACCTAGATGAAACAATGGCCTTTGATGTATTCCTTTTATTTTTTATATGTTTGAGTATTTATTTCTTATGATCTTTTGTAGTTTTGATTCTTAGAGAAACCACTATCCAATTAATTTTGATCTTTTGACTTTTTCTTTTATAATATCTTTAAATTCTATCTCCAAATGCATTCAAATATTAATATGGTAAAGTACAATACTACTTTTCAAAATGATCAAAGATCAAGTTTTACTTCAAACTCTACATCAAAAGGACCATACACAAAACTTACATATAAAGGAAAAGATATATTGGAAATGATACATGATCTACTTTTTCAATAATTTATAACATAGACCTACAGAAGGGTGTCAAGAATAGTAGTATGGAGAGGATCACTGAGGTGCGTAACCCAATTATTAAGAGGGCCCTTGCCTGTCACAACTGCTTGTACTGCAAAGCCCAAGAATGCAACCATTGCAAGTCGGGCATGTTTTATCTCTGCCAATTGTAATTGACTTTTCTTCTCAGGGTCTGTTGCCAATCCCAATGGGTCAAAGAATGGACCACCTGGATACAACCTCTTCTCTGGGTCCAACTCAGCATTTCGTGCAAACTCAATATAACCAATTAACAACACCTCTATCCATATTAATGATGTAATGTTAAAGGGTAGAGGTAGCCCAAAGTATGTTGATCCCTCCACCAATTCCACCTATTAAAAAATAATCCAAATATCGTCATAAACATTCAATACATTATCACCTATTAAATCAATATATTTACACCTATGAATTTCCAATCTGATGAAGACTATTTTTTAAAGAGATAATATTTTATATTTCATTCATATATTACTAATTTCTCTAATTCATATAAATATTATTAATTAGAAAATACATAAGATTTTGATAATGAAATTAATAAAATAGTACAAAGGAAAATTAAGTAATAAGAGAAAATATAGGCTATTATATTGAACAATGAACCCACTATAATAAGTTAAATGAAATTTCAAAAAGTTTGAACTAAGAATTACAACAAATAACATTTGAAGAAAACAAAATTAAGATCGTTGTCATATAAATAACTAGTTGTTTGAGCTACATTTATAGAGTATCAAAATATTAAAAAAAGGGGTTAAAGACCATTTAGGTCCAACATTGCTCAAATTGAAAGAAACTTTCGCTCTTGCTCTCCTTAGTTTTAATAGTTAGAATACAATCTCCTATGTCATAAGAGAGTATTGGTAAGTGGCATGTGCATAAGATAAAATCTCTTACTACCCTTCTCTTACCAATAAGCTAATACCCCTTCCTACACATAAACAATTAGTATGATTAATTGTCCTAACAACATGACCTTCCCCACATAAACAACTAGTATAATTGATTGATCTTCATAATAGGACCATCTCGACACAAACAACAAATAGAATTAACCATCCTAACAAGTTTGTCCTACATAAACCACTAATACAATCAATTATCTTCATGACAAAACAACCCACACATAAAAAAAGACTTAAATTGTTGAATCTTATTAATATTACCCCCTACAATAAAGACACTTCTACTACCCCTTCCTACGAATAAACATGTAGTATGATTAACCATATTTATCACATGACCATCACCACATAAACAACTAGTACAATTAACAATCTTCATAATAGGACCATCCCCATACAAACAACTAGTATGATCAACCATCCTCACTATATTGTTAACCATAATAATAAGAGCGCCCCAAAATAAACAACTAACATGATTAACCATTCTTGCACTATTTCCCTACGTAAACAACTTACAATCTCGTATTGTCCTTGTCTTGTCAATATAATCTTACTATAATTGCCCCTCTTTTAGTAGAGGCACTGTTACTACCTCTCCCTGCACATAAATAATTAGTACAATTAATTATCCTCACAACATGATCATCCCTACATAAGAAACTACTACAATTAATCATCTTCATAATACAACTGGCTCTACATAAACAACTAATATGATTAACCATGGGAACACCCCGCAACGCAATGGTAAGTTGTGAGCCTCTCATCTGAGAGGTCTTGGGTCCGAGTCTACTCAAGTCCCTTGATGACATCGTCTTCGGCCCATTACCCATAAAAAACAAAAAATTAAAAAATTAAAAACTAATACGATTAACCATCCTCACAACATTGTCCTACATAATTTATTAGTACAATTAACCATTTTGATAATAAGACCGCCCACACATAAACAACTAGTATGATTAATACAATCTCCTATGATGCAAGAGAGTATTGGTAAAAATGAAGTGTGGATGGGATATAGACTCTTATTGCCCTTATCTTACCAATACAATCTTACTAATACCCCCCTTATAATAGGAATTCTATACCCTCCCACGAATAAACAATTAGTATTATTAACCATCTTCTCCACACGATTGTCCCCACATAAACAACTAATATGGTCAACCATTCTCACAATATTATCTACATAAACCATTCGTACAATTAACCATCTTTATAATAAGAATCCCCTACATAAATAACTAGTAAAATTAACCACCCTTGCAACATTATCCTTCATAAACTACTAGTACAATTAACCATCTTCATAACAAGACTACCCCCACATAAACAACTAGTACAATGAACCATCCTCACAACATTATCCTACATAAACTACAGTACAAATAACCATCTTCAAAACAGTACCACCCCCGCATAAACAACTAACATAAAAAAACTAACCTCTCAACATTACCCTAATTGAAAACCAAACATAAGAATCTTATGATCAAAGAATTCCAAACTTTAAAACAACGACCAAAATGTTTGCTATTTACTTCTAACCTAAATAACACTACTTGAAAGCTGAGAAAAGGGAGCAAATACCTTTCAAACATAAACAACTAAAATAATTAACAATCTCCATAATGACCACCCCAACATAAACAATTGTATAACTAACCCTCTTTGTAATAACCACCCCAATATAAACAACTGGTATAATTAACCATCTCCATAATAACCACCCCTACATAAATAACTAGTACAATTAATCCTCTCCATAATAACCAACCCAACATAAACAACTAATATAACTAACCATTTCCATAATAACCACCCCCAAATAAACAACTAGTATAGTTAACCATACTCACAACATTATCCTACATATTAAATCCTAATGCATCTTCATAAAATCACTCACTAAATAATCAGTTCATAATTAACCATCTCTATAATAACGACAACCAAAATGCTCGCTATGTACTTATAACCTGAGCAACTAGTATAATTAACCATCTCTATAATAACCACCTTGACATAAACAACTCGTATAATTAACTCTCTCCATACGACAGTGGCTATGTAGCCACAAAAATAGACATCATACCAAGGGGCACTTAGTACACTTAGTTTTTATTTTTTCTAAAAAGTGCCCCCTTGGTATGATGTCTATTTTTGTGGCTGCATAGCAGCTGCCTCTCCATAATAACCACCCCGACATACACAACTGGTACAATTAACCCTCTCCATCATGACCACCTCAACATAAGCAACTGGTATAATTAATCATCTTCATAATAACCACCCTGACATACACAACTGATACAATTAACCCTCCATTATGACCACCTCGACATAAACAACTAATATAAATAACAACCTCCATAATAGCCACCGCAACATAAACAACTAATATAATTAACCATCCTCACAACACTATCTACATATAAATTCCAAATACAATTTACCATCTTCATAATAAGATCACCCCCACATAATCAATTCATAATTAACCATCTTCAAATAACCACCAACTATCAACATTATCAGATTTCCACAATTCATTTAATTCGGTTTTTTGCTTTGGATTTGATTGTGTGAGTGTTTTTAGCATCAACATTTGTGATCCATCATCAGGATGAGAAAAACAACATGACACAATCAAATTCAGAAGCAAAAAACTGAACCACTAACTAGTAAAATTATCCATAAATGTTGAAACCCAAACACAAAAAAACCTCAAGATCAATGAATTCAAACTTCTTTAGTGCAATCAGGCTGAGAAAAGGGGGGAAACTACCTTTCCAGCATCCTGCCAGGTAACCCCAGTGAAAGTCTCCACAGCTAGGGCACCGAGCGTAGCAAGCATCGCCCAGCGGCCATGAATGAGCTCGCATTCCCGAAACCGCTGCAGGCCGAACGCTTCACTGTACGGCTGAAAAGGCGTCGGATTCACTTCCTGAGAGTCAAATTGCACAGTCCCGATCACATCTCCGGCCGGGTTCTTCGCCAAATTCTGGTCCAAAGAATCCAAGTCGTACTGGAGATACTCTGCAGGTTTTCCGAGTCCCAGGGGGTCGAACCCGTAATCTCCCACCAGAGATCCGTCCAGATATTCAGGGGCCTTGGCGCCCGGAAACCACAGAGGCCTGTCGGTAAAAGATCCCCCTTTGAGCTTTGCAGGCGCAGATTTCTTGGTTTTGCCCTTCCCACCGCCAAATCCGAAGCGCGCAAATACTTTGAAGTTTTTGCTTCCATGGCCGCTGCTTGCTGAGTGTATGGAGTTTAATTTAGGGCCGCATAGCCAGGCCGGCGATGAGGACAGAGACGAAGCCATGATTTTTTTTTCTTTCTTCCTTCTCTGTTTCTCTGTTTCTCTGGAGAATGCAATAATATTACTGGATATCTATTCTGCTTCCCGTATTACGTCGATGCTATGTTCGCTGTTGATTTGGAGGAGGAAATCTATCGGACGGCTCAGAGACGCCTCCTATCTCTTGCTTATCCGTATATCAATATCAACTTTGGTTTTATTATACCCGTGGTTTCTAGATACAAATTTGCCTTCAATGTTGAGCCTTTGGAATTTGGATGAAAGGGGATTTTTATTTTTTTTTTAAATCTGTAATATGGCTTAGTGTAAGTAATGTGAAACTATTTCATATTTTTGGTGGGAGGCATTTAATTAAGTTACAAATGAGGTCTACATATTGTTGGGTTTGAAACACATTTAATTAAGTTACAAATGAGGCCTACATATTGTTGGGTTTGAAACACATTTAATTAAGTTACAAATGAGGCCTACATATTGTTGGGTTTGAAACACATGTTGGGTTTGAAACGCATTTAATTAAGTTACAAATGAGGCCTACATATTGTTGGGTTTGCAACACATTTAATTAAGTTGCAAACGAGGCCTACATATTGTTGGGTTTGAAACACATTTAATTAAGTTACAAACGAGGCCTACATATTGTTGGGTTTGCAACACATTTAATTAAGTTGCAAACGAGGCCTACATATTGTTGGGTTTGAATGTTGATTGTTCATTTTGTCCTCTGTAACTATTTACATCTTGGTGGATTTGGAGCTCGATTGTTCATTTCATCTACACCAACCATTTATTTTATCTTCATTTTCTTTGCCCCTTCATCTTCTTTTAAAGATTGTTGTATATATAAGGGAAAAGCCTTATGAATGTAGGCTACAATGAGTAGTAAAGTTTGATGTCCTACTTTCTGGTAGATTTAGTCAAATTGGTGAGTCACTACATCTTGTATATATTTATGATTTTCAATTTGCTATATTTATATAACACATATCTTGCCCCTTGTGAGATTTGAACTTGTGACTTATCTTTCAAGACCACACATATGATCACTATGTGCTTTTTAATTAGAAAAAAGTAATGCTAGCACCATGGTTTAAAGAATATTAGTGGAGTGGAATCAATAGTTGAGCATTTGTGTCTTTTAAGATCTTATGTAA
The DNA here is from genome assembly GCA_018584345.1 of Thuja plicata. NCBI lineage: Eukaryota > Viridiplantae > Streptophyta > Pinopsida > Cupressales > Cupressaceae > Thuja > Thuja plicata. The sequence goes on from MU227519.1 coordinate 7,152,835, forward strand.
CGATTTCAAGTCATTTTTTTTAATCTTTTCATCAAATTATTTGGCAAGCTCTCTACTAATAAGTAAGTTTGAATCCATATTATCGAATTTAATAGGCATATTAGCATGTTTTTTGTTGAGATATCAAAAAAGAACCCCCCAAAAAGTTAAGATCGATAGTTGCATACTGAGTCATGTTTTATTAGTGCGTTGATGCAACACCATGTGATTTCTTGGTTTTTAGATCTAAGAAATGCATTTCAACTAATTATGAATAATCATGATCAACATTATCAACTTTAAAGTCACAAATATTAGTGTTGTAATAGTAGAAATATTGGGCATTACATCAACAAATGTGATGTAGGAGATGTAGGAGCATAGGTTGTTCATGTTAGAGTTAAAAGGGTATTTTCACTTATAATGATTTAATTATTAAGTCACCTTTCACTTATTAATTAAATCATTATTTGATTTAATTATTAAGTCCCTTTTATCTCTATTTCACTTAAGCTAAACTTTAGGCATGCAATAATTGATTCTTTTATTAATTATTCATGCAACCTTGGTTTCTTCACCCAACCTCGGTTTATTCACCCAACATTGGTTTCTTCACCCAACCTTGGTTTCTTCACCCATCTCAGGGTTTTGATCTCCTTTATAAGGATTGATCACTTTGTAATTATGTAATCCTTTGTGTAATTACATTCCATTTTTATTGAATCAATTGAGGATGTTTCCTCTTTCATAGATCTGTTGTTTTTGGCCTCTATAGATTTTGCTTCTCTCTTTCTGTGATAGGTGTTTGCATGCAGGTGATTCTTGGGAACTGTAGGGTTGATAGTTTTTCATCAACTCCAACATGGTATCAGAGCTCCGCCCTTTCATGCCCCTATTCTCTTCATGAGAGATTTGGCCTTATTCTTTAAATTTGTGTTTTCGAGAGGTTTTTGTCTTAGATTTTCATGGATTTTGGGAGGATTTATTTTTTGGAACACTTTGGGCAAAAACCGACATCTGGGTTGTGTCTGGAAGGCCCGAGAAACCCAATTTTCATATAACGCATGTCCAATTTGGACATAGTTGAAATTTGGGCACTATTTTTTGCATGCACGGCCCTTGGCACACTTTACGAGGCAAAATTCCGCCTCAATTTCCATGCCACCTCAATTTTCATGTTGCCTCAATTTTTGTGCCACCTCGATTTGCATGCCACCTTAATTTGCGTATTGCCTCAATTTGTGTGCCACCTTGATTTGCGTGCTACCTTAATTTGTGTGCCACATTGATCTACGTGTTACCTCAGTTTTTATGCCGTTGATGTCAGCAGTCACAGGTCTGATAGTGAGGTTAAATTTGACGGCCATGAAACCGTCATACAACTTGTTTTTTTCCATAATGAGCAGCGTGTGGTTTTTTCGCTCTATCTGGAGCAAACAGAGGCCAATTTTTGACTTCTTTATATCGTCGGAAAGCTCTTTCCAAGCCGGACGCTTTTATGGAGGTTAGATTTTCTGATTTTTACATCTTGTAGCCTTTTTTGGTAGTCAAAGTCAGCAATCTATTTTGCACTCCGGGAGCCATATTTTGCTCATTCAGACTCCATTTTTCGACTTCCGCATGGCGTCGGAAAGCTGGTTCTATTATCTTTCTTCTTGTATGGGTCTCACACCCAGAATTTTCTCTAGATATTTTTTATTCAATTTTTTGCATTTTTGCAATCTGGTGGATATCTTGGATGTTTCAGGTCCTGGAATCATTTTCTGTGCATGGGATGACTCTTTGAGAGCAGTTACATATGTTTATTTTGCTTTCAGTCATTTTTGGATATTGTATACATAATTTTCTATAGCTTTTTTGCAAACGCACAGAGATAAAGTGCCATCATGCATGTTTGGGATTCCGCACATTTTGTGCCTGATTGTACTCGCATTATTTATAAAGTGCCATGGGGGGTTGCTAAACCTTTGTCAAGTGAGTATTCCTTCCACGACATTAGCCTCATGTGTGTCAGCGACTGATCATCCTCGACACATACTTTATTTCTGCTTGTACGTTCTTCATCATGCAATTTTTCTTGGCAGTCTCTCAGTGTATCTGTTATACCTCTCCCTATCAGCATTATGGGGGTATTACTGTTGGTTCTTATGTTTCCTTGGTTCGATGGAGTGAGCTATGTATTCAGTATTTGTTCATATGTACTAGGTGGATGCAGTGGCTAGTACCTATGCATTTCGGTGAGATGGATCATTTACCATATGGACACTCTTCTTTCGTTCCTATTTTGGAGGCTTCAAACTTGGCGTGTTTGCCATCTGTATCTTTGAGTTTTGATGTTTTCCTTGTTTGCCATCCAGATTCGAGTAGTGTCATTTGAGGGCACTCATACAGAGCAGTTATTTGACAATGTTTTGCAGCTTCATGCTTAAGAGGTGTTCTACATATTCTTTCTTTGTTCCTATTTTCTGGGACATTCTCTAGTTTGGAGGCTTCTTCAGTGCTTCACTAGACTTCATCTATTTTTGGAGAGGGGTTTTTCCCACTGGGTTTTCTCCTTTTCTCCTCTTTACAGAGATTTTTTCAGGCCATGTTGCCGGGACCCATCTTTCCTGCTTTCAGTAGTTGTTTCAGGGTTTTTTAGCTTCTCCCTAAGTTTATCTTAAGGGGGGTGTTAGAGTTAAAAGGGTATTTTCACTTATTAATTAAATCATTATTGATTTAATTATTAAGTCACCTTTCACTTATTAATTAAATCATTATTTGATTTAATTATTAAGTCCCTTTTATCTCTATTTCACTTAAGCTAAACTTTAGGCATGCAATAATTGATTCTTTTATTAATTATTCATGCAACCTTGGTTTCTTCACCCAACCTTGGTTTCTTCACCCATCTCAAGGTTTTGATCTCCTTTATAAGGATTGATCACTTTGTAATTATGTAATCCTTTGTGTAATTACATTCCATTTTTATTGAATCAATTGAGGATGTTTCCTCTTTCACAGATATGTTGTTTTTGGCCTCCATAGATTTTGCTTCTCTCTTTCTGTGACAGGTGTTTGCATGCAGGGGATTCTTGGGAGCTGTAGGGTTGATAGTTTTTCATCAACTCCAATAGTTCACTTGAGCAAAGATTATTCCATTTACTTCCTTGGAAGTTCATTTTTGATGAATAGAGGCCCTTTCTATTAATAAAACAAAAGAATACAATATTCACAAAAAGGATCGGGGGATAGAAAATCACCCCACGAAGAGTCACACGACATCATGCCGGAATCATACAACTATTCACCAAAAAATCTCAAAAAGAAATACCTCAAGCTGCGAGAGTAGTAGTAGAAGAGGGAGGAGGATCTTTATCATTGGGATTACCCCAAACATTAGGCCCAGGGATCTGGTCGGGAAGTGACCACCCATCATCTGTATCTTTTTCTTCATTCTGCATTTCTCCTTCCTCCCGCCTGGGAGAGATAGCAAGAGCCAAGTAGGGGATTTTTTCAGAAGTGGCAGGAGGCCACACAGGAACATTGGCCATCAGCCAAGCAGCAGTAGAAATAAGCAGAGGAGGCCAGCCAGTAGCTGAGGTCCTCCTAGCTGGAGGAGAGGCAGAGTGGCGGCACCAAGAGCGCGACATTCTGGAGGGCTTGGCCGAGGAACTCCGGCTATGACGTCGGCCTCGAGGTGGCGTGCGGTCAGTTGAGAGGGAATCCGACGACACCTAAGCTACAGTATATGGGGCATTACCCCAATGCTAAAGCAGCTCCTACAAGTGGGCGACCTCAAGGGCCACCTTGTCAGCTTGTACTTGAATCTGCATCATGACATTATTACATAAAGATGCCTTAGCATAAAGAGAAACATTGACATCCAAAAAGTTGTGAGTAAAAATAACAACATTACGATCTTTCCATAGAGAAAACAAAATCTACATCCTGAAGGCATGCCAAATCTGGGTATACTGGGAAGGCATTCTGGGAGAATCACCAAGGAGAGCCATATGCCAAGAGAAGGGTTCAGGCCGGAATGGCATAAAAAATCTATGAATCCATTTCCAATAATTCTAGGCCCTTCGACAGAACCAAAAAATATGCATAATGGTTTCAGAATGCCCACAAAATGGGCATTTGGGATCAGGCACACCTAAGTGCTGCAGCCGAGCTCCCAAAGGAAAACCCTGGTAAAGAATACACCAAGCAAAATGAGCAATTTTGGGTTCAGTAATAGCTTCCCAGATAGTGCGGAAATGCCAGCTCTAGGTTTTCTTAGAAGAAGAAAGATGCCAATAATGATTGAGAGAATCAATCATAGGAAAATGAGGCACAAGCCAAGAGTACCCAAGTTTGGGTTTGTAGTTGATAAATGGTGTATCAGGATACCATTTCTAATCTTTCCACCAAGGTTTAACTGACTAAATTCCAAGTTTATGCAAGAGATACGACATAATAGTAGAGACAAGCAAGTCAAAAGTCTGATGATCTGGGTGAATGAGCCAGAATTGAACCCTGAGATCATCCCAAGAGCGGAGACTCATGGTGGCTTTGGAAAACAAGTCCTTGGGCGTTTGAATGCCATGTTTGTGAAAATGAAGAGCACTAATCCCCTAGATTTTGGCCAGAGGAAGCCCTTGTTGAGAAAAAAGAGGGGACCACCAAATGTTCTATTGATTGAACGAAATCCCATGATTCTAATTGGTATCTGTATGCACAAACAATTACATAGACCCTTGCTAAGATTTTTTGTGCATTAGAGAAGTCCTAACAGGCTGACCTAATTGCTTGTTGTAACTTGTATAAAGGAAAGTCATTCCTTGATGTGGTGAGTGTGTGAAAAAAAAGAGTATGGTAGAGATGTTGTGAGCTTTTGGATGCAAGATCTGTTGGATGTAGAATATAGATTATGTTTGTTATGTACTTCATAGGAACTTTATAGGCAAGACAAGTTGTTATCAATCAATCCATTTATTGTTATTATATCTATACATGGACAGTGGATCCAGAAGGTGGATTTAACCTTCACTTTGGGCAGTGTGCTCAAGTATTGAGATTGTCATTTCATTCAACTCGTAACATAGTTGAGAAGACTCCTAACAGGGTTTGTCCTTTAACATGGACTTTTGTATTGGGTGTAATAATCAACTCTTAACAGTGCTAGGTCTCCTAACATGGACACAATATTTCTAGTACATTATTTTATGGGTATCATTCCCATTGGGGTTTTCCTCGACAAAAAATATGTGTTATGGTGTTCTGATTTATCTTGTTCTTGTAGTTTCTGTATTGATTCAGAATTACATTAAGGAATTACTTTAAAAGATTTAAATTTTAGGAGTTTAGCACACAACTGATTCACCCCCCCCTCTCAATTGTGCTCTATTATTCTTAAAATCTTGTAGTAGCATAAATTCATGGTTTCTCTGTAGACTTTAAACTTTATGTATTTTGAATTTCATAGCATTTTAATAATTAAAATCAAAACTTTACCAAACAAAAAAAAATAGTAATACTTTTTTAAAGCTCAATTTTCCACAATGCTCACAATATTTTCTACTTTGTAAATGAAAGTAAGAATCCAAGTGTGAGATAGTTTGTTTATACCCATATTAAAGAAACAATTTGAATAATGGTTGTGGGATTATGGGAATATAGCAACTAAAATACAAAAAAGTGTTAAATCACATTTACCATAATAAAGGTGAATACACACATCACTTTATTATATAAAATTGTTTATAACACAAATGCATATACTTTGGGCATCGTGACCTCATAACCTCAAAAATTATATACACATAGTGGATATGTGAAATCTGGCCTATATGAATATTATTTTACACCAAAGGCATTTTCTTATTTGAATTGAAGGGCTAGTTTCACCTAACGATGGTTCACAACATAGTTGAAAGGTGCAAGACGATCAAATGCATCCTGGCCAATCATTTTTATCATCAGTTTTTTTTTAGTTCATTTTTGTTACCGCCTTTTGGATTTTTTATAGGGTTATAAAAATTGTAACTATCTAGAACATCCTTAAAATTCTTGACACTTGCAAACAATTATGACCAGCCTCTTTTTCTCACAAGTAATATCTGATTGTCCATGTGTTAGATTTTGTAGCATGCATCCCATAATTACAAGCAATTTGGATGATTTGGGTACAAATTCTCTTTGGAAAAGTGTTTGAAATGTTTTTAACACATTATAAAAAAAAAAATTTTTTTGAAATATTTTGGGTACGCATAAAATTTGAGTCAATATTTTTTATAGAGTACGTTTATGTTGCCTAGCTGTCTGAGTTTGAAAACATTACGCAAAAGCATTTATACTGTTAAAACCCATGAAAAATATTTATAAAGAAGATACTATATAGATATTATAGTTATATTTATATATTATATTTTATGTGTGTTGTATTAAATATATATTATATATTAATTATATTCAAAATAATATGTAATATTTGATATGTATAAAATATATTTGTTGAACAAGCCAAATAACTGAGAGGGGGGTGAATCAGTTATTCCCACACAAATTTCTTCTATCAATTTACTCATAAACAACAGTATTAACCCCTTTAGACCTGTCGGTTAAGCATATCAAACATCCACATAAATATAAGCATTAAGAACACAGAAACACCGACACATAGAACACCGAGATTTTACGTGGAAAACACAAGATGGGAAAAAAACAGAGAATCTAATCCTCATGAAATATAAAACACGTGTTAAGGTGACACTAGTATGGTGATTTTTACAAAGGTTCACTGCCATATTCACAAAGGCTCACTTCCGATATACAGAGGCTCATTTTCGATACACAAAGGCTCACTGCTGATACACAGACTCACTATTGATAGACAAAGGCTCACTATTGATATAAAGAAGCTCACTACCAGTATAATTTAGCCCACATCCATTAAATATTAAAGATATATAATTGACGACCAAGATCAAAACTCTACTGCACAAGAATACATATTTACTATCGCTTCACAAATCACAACGAATGAGTCTTATTGGATACATTTTGATCCACACACTCACTCACTCTTATATATATGCAGCATCAAGAAATCCACTAGGTCAGCCAAGCAATTTGAAATAGGTCACACCAAGATATTTCCACGGTGGTAGAGAATGAAATGAGGACCACCTCAAACAATACAACATGCCTCTCTCAAGACAACATGCTACATCATCTCCAAAGCGTTCGGTTCCAATGGATATGAACACCATGTTACACACACACAAAGATGGGACCAAAAATTACAAAGGATACGCATCTAGATAGGATCATTCTAATTAACCAAATGTTGCATCCAACCAATAACCCTCACTGAAACCTTTTAGTGACAACTTCAACCGAAATAAATAGACTATCGGTGTACATCAACCAATACACCAAACCAATTATTTACACAACAACCGATACACCAAGAGGTTGAAATAAGGATATGTTGACATCAATGAAAATATTAATGACAACATCATAGATCATATCAACCTCACATTCTAATAATCTCCCCTTTTTCATTCATGGCAAAATTTCATCAATAACAAAGCATTGAATCAAACTTCAAACTTCCAACCCTCTCCCCATTTGAAAACAATGAAAAAGGGCACAAAAAACTCCCCCTTTCTAAAATAATATGGTTCCCCTATGAAGAAGCCATCAAGCACTGATCCAGAAAGATAGAAACCCAAAGCACTGGACCAGTGCACACACTGGTGTATCTAGTGATCATTAGGAAGGGGAAATATGCCTAGCTTCCCTCTGAGATATTCAAAATTATCCTTGCACAAAGGTTTGGTAAATATGTTTACTATCTATTCCTTTCTGGGCACATACTCAAGCTTCACTGCACCTTCTTCAACTTTCTCTCTGATATTAAAGTGATATCTGATGTCAATTCATTTTGTTCTGCAATCTATTACTAGATTCTTTGACATACTTATAGTACTAGTATTATCACACACCTGATAGGAATTGGTTCACCATTGAAACTAACTCCTATATCCTGTTAGGAATAACAGTCCACCAACACAACTAAGAGGGGGGGGGGGGGGAATCAGTTGTGAGACAAATTATTAAACATTAAACTTTATAAATAAAAAATTTAATCCAAATGATAACACAATAAATGCCAACATAATAACACTATCCTTAGTTATCGAGGAAACCCTCTTAACGGTAAAACCCCGGTGGGAATTAGCACCCATAAATGATGTATTGAGAGTATAGTATCCCTGTTAAATATTTAGCCCTGTTAGGAGCTTATTGATGCATTATAGCACACAGTCCTTGTTAAAGGACATACCTTGTTAGGAGTCAAGAGTAACCATGGGCTCACTACCTAGGCACACTTCCTAAAGAAGGTTAAATCCACCCTCGGGACTTACAACCTGAAATATAAATGTAGAAGAGATATACAATCCAGTGAACTATCTGATAGAAACTATCTTTACTTGGTCAGTTCCAATGAAGTAACATAATCACAACCTCTTCTCTACATCCATCAAACTTCGCACAAAAAATCTCGCAGCTTTCACACTTTGTTGTCTCTTTCACAATCATACTTTCCAACAAGAAAATCTCTCTCCTATATACCTTATTACAATAATCAATTAGGTCATCCAATCAGGTTTCCCCAATGTACAAATAATTATGTAACCCCTTTGTAAGATACACACGGTACCTATAACAAGTAATCATCAATTACAATTCATCAAATATAATCCAAGATCTATAATCCACACTTGCAATCCATAATACACGCTTCATATCTGATGTCGGCCCCAAATAGGTTTTCTCCTGAACACACACCACAGCTAATGTCACCAAGATTCCTACAACCCGCAAAATATAAACAACCTTCCTTAACATGTCCTCTACTATCCCTTAAGCTCGCATAACCTTAATCCACGACGCACGTAAGTTATACTCAAAACACAAAGACTAACTTTGTCAAAGATCAATGTCATCCTCTGGTACCCAATCTTCACTAAAACATATGTAACTCATCCAATAGACAATATTAATCCATGTGACCTTAGGCATAAGATCAAAATATAGCCCTATACACATCACCTTCTTTGCTCATTCTAAATCAACCGTATAGTATTTGTATACTTCTGTCAATCATCAACAATAGTAACAATTAGTCTGATCTCCCTCCATATAAACATGAATGCCAACAATATCAGAGACCAATTCCAAGAATCTCCCCCTTTAGCATTGATGGTAACATATAGGAAAATCCATCAACCCAAAAGTACTCTCTCAATACAATCTTCTCAATATCCTCATCATTGCTCTCCCTAAAATAGTAGGGATTTTCTCATAGAATCTCTCCCCCTTTGACAACAATGGAAAAGGGTGCCATAACTCTTCTTCCTCCTCTACAAGATGTAGCTTCTTCAAATCTTATGTCTCCAACAACCAGGTGCAAAATCACCCAAATATGTTCTATAATGTTCCTACCATCACTCCCCCTGAGGAGTAGATCCATACATCAAGTCCAGAAAATGATATAGCTCTGAAAGCCACTGGAGTGATGCATTCTTGCATCAATTTAGTTCTCGCAAGGAGGGGCTCACACCCCAAGCATACCTATGAGATACTCAAATTCATCCTTTGGAAAAGGTTTTGTAAATATGTCTGTTATATGTTCCTTTTTGTTAATAATCCAATCTAATCTCCTTCTCTGCTATCTTGTCTCTCAAGAAATGATACTTAATGGAAATATGTTTAGTCTTTGAATGCATTACAAGATTCTTTGACATATTCATTGTTTTAGTGTTATCACAATGGATAACCACTGGCTCATCAAAATTTATCCCAATGTCCTTCAGCATTTGTTTCATCCAAATAATCTGTGTGCAATTTATAGAAGCAACAACATACTCAGATTCAACAGTAGACTGAGCTATACAATCTTGATTTTTACTTAACCAAGAAACCAATCTTTTCCCAAGAAATAATGCACCACCACTTGTACTCTTTATGTCATCAATATTTCCTTCCCAATCAGCATCAATATAAGCATGTAAATCAAAATCATCAGATTTATTATACCATAAGCCATAATCCAATGTTCCTTTTAGATATCTAAATATTATTTTCACATCAGCAAGGTGTATCTCTTTAGGATCTGCTTGATATCTTGCCACAATTCCAACTGCATTATCAATATCTGATCTAGGTTTGAGTCAGATATTGTAAGCATCCAATAATAGATCTATAATTTTTTCTGAAAAACACTTTGAGATTCATCATTAGTAGTAAGTTTGTGACCAGTAACCATAGGTGCTCCAACAGGTTTACAATCTTCCATTCCAAACTTTTTCAACATTTCTTTAAGATATTTTGTCTACGAAATAAAAATACCACTCTTGTTTTGATTAATTTGCAATCCAAGGAAAAATTTCATCTCACCAATCATTGACATCTCATATTCATTTTCCATTTCTTTAGAGAACTTTTAACTCATTACATCATTTCCTCCAAAAATGATATCATCAACAAAAACCTCAACTATTAGAATTCCATCTTCACTAGTTCTTAAGTACAAATTATTGTTTGCATTACCTTTTGTGAAGCTAAGACAAAGTAGATACCTGTCCAATCTTGCATACCATTCTCTTGGTGCTTGTTTTATTCCATACAAATATTTCTTCAACTTGCAAACCATGTGCTTATCTTCACTCAAAGAAAATACATCGGTTGTTCAATATATACTTCCTCTTCTAGATCTCCATTCAAAAATATAGATTTCACATCCATCTGACATACTTTGAAGTATTTTTGTGTAGTATAAGAAAGAAATAATCTTACAGCCTCAAGCCTAGCAACAGGAGAAATTTTTTCTTCAAAGTCTATGCCTTCTTGTTGCGAGTAGCCTTTGCAGATCAGTCTTGCCTTATTTCTTACAACCATTCCTTCTTCATTCATCTTATTTTTGAAAACCCACTTAGTTCCTATAACATTCTTATCTTATTACTTAACCCCTTGATAAGATACACACGGTATCGATAATAAGTAAACATCAATTATAATTCATCAAATATAATCCAAGATCTGTAATCCATGCTTGCAATCCATAATACACGCTTCATATCTGCAGTCAACCCCAAATAGGTCTCCTCCATAACACACACCAAAACTGATGTTACCAAGAGTCCTATGACCGATAAAACATAAACAACCTTCCTTAACATGTCTTCTTTCATCCCTTAATCTCACATAACCTGAATCCATGCCACATGTAAGTTATACTCTAAACAGAGAGATTAACTCTATCAATGATCACTATCATCGATCAGTACCCAGTCTTCACTAAAACATATGTAACTCATCCAACATATAATATTAAGCCATCCGACCTTTGGCATAAGATCATAATATATCTGTGTACACATCACCATCTTCACTCATTCTGAATCAAAAATACAGTATATATATACTTCTATCTGTCATCAATAACAGTAATAACTAGTTTGATCTCCCTCCATAGAAACATATGTTGACATTAGTGACAAAAAATGAATGCCAGCAACAACATCAAAGACCAATTCCAACATATCCTTCAAGGTCTGCTTCATCTATAATATCTCAGTACAATAAAGGATGTTGCAATATATTTTGATTCAGCATCAGATAGCATTACAAAATCTCATTTCTTACTCAACCAAGCAACTAACCGAGAGCCAAGACAAAATGCTCTCCCACTGGTACTTCTATTTTCTATGCAACCTTCCCAATCTACTTTTATGTATTTTGTTAGTGAAAAATATGATTCTCTTGGATACGATAATCTCATATCTTTTGTTCCTTTCAAGTATTTGAAAATCCTCTTTACCCTCATAATATGTGACTCTTTCAGTTCTTACTAAAATCTTGTTTCCAAACATACATCATACATGATATCTGGTTTGGTAGTTGTCAAGTATAACAATCCTCCAACCATTGATCTATATTTAGTTGCATCTTCTTTTAGTGAATCATCCTCCTTAGTTAACTTACAACCAATAACAAAGAGAGTACATACAAGTTTTGAATCTTCTAAGACAAATTTCTTCAGTAACTCCTTCACATACTTGGATTGAGAAATGAAAATACCTTTGTCATTCTAACTTGTGATCCAAGAAAGAAATTCAATTCACCAATCAAGGAATTTCAAATTCTAGCTACATTTCTTCAGAAAACTTCTTGCATAGATCATCTTTGCCTCCAAAGATGATATCATCAACATACACAACAATAAAAAATTTATCTGAAATTATTTTGAACTATAGATTGATGTTGACCCAACCTATCTTGAATCTTTGACTTATCAGATATTTATCCAGTTTTCCATACTAGGCCCTAGGTGCCTTCTTCAATCCATACAATTCCTTTTGCAACCTACAAACTGCATCTGGATATGTTTATGATCTGAAACCTTCTGGTTTCTCAATGTACACTTCTTCTTTTAGTTTACCATTTAAGAACGCAAACTTGACATCCATCTGATAAAATTTTTATCTTTTGAATGTTGCAAATGCCAAGAACATCCTAATAGCCTCCATCTGATTAATAGGGGCATCAGTCTCTTCAAATTCAACGCCTTCAGTTTATGAGTAACCCTTGCATAGCAATCTCGCCTTGTTCATCGTAACCTTTCCATTCTCATCTACCTTATTTCAATATACCCATTTTGTTCCTATCACATTCGTGCATGTATGCCTGGTCACCAATTTCCAGGTCTAATTCTTCTCTATCTGACTTAGTTCTTCCTTCATTGCATTAATCCAATTCTAATCACTACAAGCTTCAGTTACAGACTTAGGTTCAATCTCTAATAGTAAACATAACAAAGCATGATCTTGAGTGATTTACTTATGGTAACAAATCCTCTATTTTTATCTCCAATGATTTGATTCTCTGAATGATTCTTCTATACATACCTTGGTTTCTTAGTTATAGATTTCAGTGTTGGTTGAGTATCTTGTTCTTCTTTCTTTTCTTCTTTTCTTTTGTCCTATGTATTAGATTCATACTCAATGTATTATTTAGGGACCTCCTAGAATTACACATCAACCTTCACATTTGTACTCTCCACAATTTTTTTTAGTCTCTTGTTGTAACACTGATACACTTTTCTTTTTGTAGAATAACCCATAAATATTCCTTCATCAGCTCTGTTATCAAAATTTTCAAGATTGTCTTCATCTTTTAGAATGTAGCACTTGCTGCCAAATATTTTGAAGCACTTAATTGCAGGTTCTCTTCCATGCCATAATTCATATGAAGTCTTTCCATATTTCCTTTCGTACAAAACTCTATTAAGTGTATACACAACAGTATGTACTGCTTCTCTCCAATAGATTTATGGTAGACCTGCCTCCTTCAACATAGTTCTTGTTGCTTCTTGAATTGTTAGATTATTCTTTCCACAAAACCATTCTATTGTGGTGTTCTTGCTATTGAAAATAGTCTCTTAATACCATAATTTTCATGAAAACTTTCAAAAGCATCAGACGTAAACTCTCCTCCTTTGTTAGATCTCAAACACTTAATCTTTCTACCACACTTAGTTTCAACTCTAGCCTTAAATATCTCGAACTTTTCAAATGCCTCAAATTTGTCTCTAAGAAAAGAAACCCATGTCATCTGTAATGTCCCCTTCTTTAGAATAAGATTTAATAATAAATAATAATAAAAATGAATAAAATAAATATAATATAATATAATTTATTATTAAATTAATAATATTATTAACATAGCATCAATATAATATTGTATATTAATAAATAAATATATAAATAAATAAAACTACAATATAATTATAATATTGCAGGTAAACAATAAAAATAAATAATAAATAATAATCAATAAATTATAAATAAATAGTAATAAATAATGAATGAATGAATGACAAATAACAATACGTATAATTTCATATATAATAATATTTAATTACTGTGAATAATCAGTAAATAGCGACTAAGAAATAGGTTGAAATTGCAGCGTCCAAGGAATTAATTCCTCAATCCATCGCATCAAGCACTCAGCCATAAGACAATCATCAAGGAAGTAACTCAACAAACTCTTGGATGCCAATTGAAGGGAGGAATTAATCAATTTGTGGAAGAATCAATTGGTAATTACAAGCATCTATATTACTCATAGAATCAAAGACAAGTATATGCTTCCTGCTGACTCTAGCGAATGAAGACTATATATCTATGAAGGAGGATAGAGTCAGGGAAATAAACATTTCCCTCTTCCAAACTATTGAATAACCTTACAAACAGATATTCATTCTCTTATGGACTGGATGACTTTAGAATTCTTGAATAAATATCTATTGTGCAATTATATTTGGTTTCAGAGGTAAATACTAGGCCATTGGAAGTTATGTTTTAGCACTGTGTTTATAATATGGTGCAACTTACCCCAATCACAAATCCATTGTTTATGCATGAAGCATACGATGAGATTTTTGCTGTACAAGTAATATCATATAATATCTAGAATATGATCCTCCAAGGCACAAACAAGATTAAGAGATTATATTAGCAGAATTCATATTAATCTGGAGAATAGTGTGTTGAGATATATAAAGGATTATTTTTATAATTCTTTCAGAACTATTTTGGAAAGAAAGAATTGTGTTTATCTCATAGGGGGCATTATATCATCCTTGAATAGTCACCAGTAAAAAGAATAAAGTACCTTTCACCTTGAAAGCTCCTTGTTCTAGTAGGACCACAGAGATCAATGTGCACAATCTCCAGTACACCAGTAGATGAATAGTCTTTTGTCTTGAATGATTCTCTTCTCTACTTCCCTTCTTGACAACCCTTCTAGATAATGTTTTCTAGTTTAGGCAGTCTAGGTAGATCGCTTACTACACGAGATGAACTTATTTTCACCAGATTGTCAAATTTATATGACACATCCTCTAATTCCAAAGCCAACTTTCATCGGTCTGAGACAGTAAACAACATCCTTTTGATGCTCCTTCTAGCTGGTACACATTTCTTCCTATTCTTTTCCAAATTACAATTAGATCTCCTGATCTTTTCCTGATTTTATAACCTTCATTTTTTAAAATGACATCATACCCATTTTCACACATTTGCCCAACACTCAACAAATTGTGATACAAAGCCTTCACATAATAGAAATTGTCAGTGTTATTCTTTCCATCAAATGTAATAGAGCCTTTACCAACAATGTAAGCTTCTTTGTCATCACCAAATCTAATAGGGTCACAATCATACTTGATAAGTGATACAAATTTACTTTTATCTCTAATCATATGATGAGAACAACCTATATCAATCAACCATTCATTTTTCCTTCTTCTAACATACAAATCAGCTTCAACATCATTATCAACTTCAACACATATGTTAGTAATATCAATCTCTAATTTCTCATCCTCTTCAACATAAAATAAACAATCTTTTGTCTCTGATTCATCATTTGAGATACTAGCATCTTCATTCACATACTGAGATTTCCTATTGAACTTGTTAAACTTCTGTCTAGGACCTTTCTCTGGACACCTAGTTTACAAATAACCAATTTTATCAAATCTAAAACATTTTAGAGGTAACATACCTTTAAACTTGTCGGTACCTTTCTTCAATCTCCTTGCAAATTTTGCTTCAAATTCTTCCTCATAATCACTATCTGAATCATCATCTGATTTTGTTGCTTTGAATTTCATTTTATATCTTCTCTTGTCTCTTCCAAACTTTCTTAACTCAAATGCTTTCAGGGTACCAAACAATTATTCTTTGGTAAACTTCTTTGGATCATACACGTCTTCAATTGTCGAGATCCTGTTATTGTAGATGTAAACTTCTTTGGATCATACACCTCTTCACTTGTCGACATCCTGTCATTGTAGATGTCTGGTAATAGATGTCATTGTAGATCATGTCATCAATATATTCTCCATAAAGTCTTCATCGGTATAGTTCCTCTTTGATTCTTGACTTCATTCACTGCATTTTCCATGCTCTAAAAATACCTCTTGATATCTTCTCTATCTTCCATTCTCAAATTCTCATAATATCTTTTAGTTGTTAGCTTCTCAGATAACTTAACTCTGTCATTCCCCTCATATATCTCTTTCAAATTTTCCCAAACTTCATAAGTAGTTTTCAAAGAAATAGCCTTAGTTAATTTAGTCTTTGATAAAGCACTAGTAATAGCATACCTCTCATTTTCATTTTCCTCATACACCTCGATTTCACCCTGAGTGATAAGCTCATTTTGAGGAAGTACATACTTGGTCTCCACATGCTTCCAAGTCTTGTAACCAACTGATACCAAGTATCTATTTATTTGATCTTTCCATGAATTATAATATGATCCATCAAATAAAAGGATAGTCAATTTGTGTTCCATCGGATCTGCCTCAAGTGATTAAGCTCCTTCATCGAGGAACCAAGCTCTGATACCAATTGTTGAACAAGTCAAATAATTGAGGGGGGGTGAATCATTTATTCCCACACAACTTATAAAACTTTTCTTTTGTCGATTTACTCATAAACAATAGTATTAACCACTTTACATCTGTTGATTAATAATATCAAAATCCACATAAATATAAACATTAAGAACACAGAAACACCGATATAGAGAACACCAAGATTTTACATGGAAAATATAGGATGAGAAAAACCACAAAGAAGCTAATTTAAAATGTAAAATATCTATTAAGGTGACACTGGTATAGTGATTTTTACAAAGGCTCATTGTCAGATTTACAAAGGATCATTGCCAATACATAGAAGCTCACTGCCAATACACAAAGGCTCACTGTCGATACACAAAGGCTCACTGTCGATATATAAAGGCTCACTACCAATATAATAAGGCTCATATCTAGTAAACATGAAAGAGATAGAATCCACCACTAAGATCAACACTCGGTTACATGGGAATACAAATTTATTATTGCTTCGCATATCACCATGCATGAGTCTTATTGGATACATTTTGATCCACTCACTCACTCACTCTTATATATGCATCATCAAGAAATCCACCAGGTTGGCCAAACAATTTGAAATAAGTCGCACCAAGAAATTCTTATGGTGGTAGAATGAAATGAGGACCACCTCAAACATTACAACATGCCTCACTCCATCCAACATGCTACACCATCTCCAAAGTGTTTGGTTCCAACAAATATGAACAACATGTTACACACACGATGATGGGACCTATAAGTATAAAGGATTCACATCCAAATAGGATCAATCTGATTAACCAAATGTTGCATCCAATGAATAACCCTCACCGAAACCTATCAATGACAACTTTAACCGAAACAAACAAACTATTGGTGCACATCAAGCAATATGCCTAATCGGTTATTTACACAACAACCGATACACCAAGAGGATGGAATAAGGATATTTTGACATCAATGAAAATATTAATGACAACAACATAGATCACATCAATGTCATATTCTAGCAATATTGTCGTTATTAATATTATATCTTTTTTTAAGGTAAGTGTTATCTTGTGGGGATAGCTCCATGTATTATCATAAAAACAAAATTACATAAAGGTTACATTTACTCTGCTTGCCTTGCACAAAATGGTAGTGAGGATTACATAGCCCATAACAAGCCACTAATACATATATTTATTATACTATAAGATGGTTGCGCTTGTGATTATTCCTTTAGTATTTCCTAATTTCTCACATGATTCATGTTATTGTGTCATTTCTATAAGCTTAATCAAATGGTCAAAATATGGTTCACTCTCATTTCTAGGAAATAGTGATATGCCAATCGTCATACAAAGATATGTCGATTCATGAGTATCCCTCCATCAAAGCACTTCTTTACTTTATTAACTAACTCTTGAAGCCAAGGCCACTTGGATACATATGATCCACTAACTATATCTTAATCCTGAGTGACACCAATATTTGCTATCAAATCTACAACATGATTAACTTCTTGATATTTGTGGGAGATGGTATAACTACCAAATTAATCCAACAAATTTGTAGCTATCTTTGTCCAATTTCACAGCTTCCAATTAGGGATTTCTCCGTGAATAAATATCTATATAGAAATATGCGAGTCTCTCTCAATGTTAGTTACCCCAATATTATTCTCTTTGCATAGTTTCAATCCTAGGACCAATGCTTCAAAAATGGCTTCATTATTTGTAGCCAATCTCATCCGTTGGGAAGAAACCCAAACACATCTACCTCTCTAGTCTTGAGTTATACATCCATCACCTACCAAACCATAGTTTCCCTTAGTGGCTACATCAAAATTTAATTTCCATCTTTTTAATTTTGGAAACTTTCAAACCACCTCCTTTCTATTCATCATTCTAGTACTTGGAATCACCAATGGTCTACAAAGATATTTCCATTTTTTTTTAATCCACTCATCCCAACTAGAAAATATAGTCTCTCTTTTGAATCTGACCTCCACAATTTATTTTCTAATTTTGCCAACCAAATTTTCTAATGATATCTCCTTCTCTTTAAATATCCTTCTATTACATTTTTTCATATATTACATATTAACATACATTGGTGGAGTAATAATCCTTATCATGGCTCACAAAGATGTTCTAAATATTTTATGATTAGCTCTGCAAAAAAATTTCCATGCAGTTATGTCTCGGCTCCTTCCAATTAAGTGTTTCACTCAGCCAATCCCAACAATATGAGGCATATTCATAGCTAATGAATAAAGGGTCTGTATTTTCTAATTCTTTTTTACATAATGTGCATCTTGAAGGACCTGTTATGCCAAAGCTATTTAGCCTATCCATTGTTAGGAATCTTTTATATAAGGCTACCCATAGGAATGCACCATCGTTAGGTAATACTGCACTATCCCAACATAAATATATGAGCCAATCACTTATCTCCCTATATGATTCTTGTATTTGATACCCAATTCTCGCATTATATT
The DNA here is from genome assembly GCA_018584345.1 of Thuja plicata. Classification (NCBI taxonomy): domain Eukaryota; kingdom Viridiplantae; phylum Streptophyta; class Pinopsida; order Cupressales; family Cupressaceae; genus Thuja; species Thuja plicata. The sequence goes on from MU227519.1 coordinate 7,171,770, forward strand.
TTGTAGACTTGGAACCACACCAGATAATTCTTCTTTCAAAGATCTTTCTATATTCAATGGGATTAGCAACTAGGAGGTGTCAATCCAAGAACATTGACCAACAGTTCACTTTACTAGACAATCTAAAACCTCGGAACTATTCACCGCAATTAAACCATCCACGAACTCACCTATCTCTATCATATTAGTTATGCATTTATACCTATTCCATGATTTTGTCTATAATTTTGCACTCTTTCCATTATTGAATTTCCATGTAAGATGGTTGATAATTAACTGTCTAGATTCCCATAAAAATCTCCTTGTTGTCAATCCACCCTCTGTATTTGCACTGGTCAATATGCAACTTGGATCATTGTTATCAAGGTATTTATTTTGAAATATTTTACACCATAGTCATTCCAAAGCCCTGAACATTCACCATGTTAATTTGGTGCCCAGTGCTAGGTTTTTTTGTTCAAGTCTTCTTAATCCCACTCTACCATATATGTTTTGTTTGCATGTCACATCTCATCCAATTGGGGAAATTTTTTCTTCTTCTTTTGATCCTTCCCATAAAAACTTATTGAATATACTTTCCAGATTCGCTTCCACCTTATGATTAAAAGGGAGACAAAACATCACGTAAATGGGCATAGTAGAGAGAATTTATTTTATCATAGGCATCCTTCCAACCAGAGTCAACCATTTTTTTTTCCATTCTCTGGATCTTTTTTTTACACATTTCTCTACTACCTCCTCCCAATGCCTTTATCTGTACGTGCCTTCAAGTATTAAAGCCCCTAAATATTTGGCTCGAAGAGAGGTGATGGAAAATCCAGGAATATTTTATTTTCTTCTTTGCAAGCTCTTCTTTATGTTGAAGAAGAATATTGATGATTTCTCCATGTTCAGAACTTGTCCAAATTGTTTGGCATATATCTCCAATGTTTCTTTAATACAGGCAGCATCTTTAACACTAGCTTCACCAAACAATGATGTATCATCAGCAAATTGAGAATGTGGAAAAGGTTCACAGTTCTCAGCCACCCTTATACCTTTTCACTAACCCTTATTACACCAATCTTTAATCACTCTGCACAAGGTTTCTACCATGATAAAAAACAAGAAAGGTGATATTGGATCCACTCGATGAATTCCATTTGAGGCCTCAAAGAAACCAAATAATTCACCATTAACAACTATTGAGAATCTTGCATATGATACATAGTAATAGATAAGTACTATCCATTGATCATAAAATCCAAACTTCTTCATTACTTTGAATAAGAAACTCCAAACCATATTTTCATATGCCTTTGAAACATCTAGTTTTATCATCACCCCCTTCCTATTTTTTGATTTCATAGTGTATATCACTTCATTTATTAGAGTTATGTTGTCCATTATATTCCTCCCTGGTGTAAACCCATTTTGTTCATCTGAGATAATCTTACTAAGAACTAATTTTAATCTATTTTTCTAAGACCTTAGATACAATCTTATAAATTGTGTTGCATAAAGATACTGGCTTGTAATCATTAATGGTTGAACAAATATGTTTTTTAATGAATCAATGAAATATTAATGATATTATTAACATCCTTAATATAGCTCTTATGGATGCGAAAATCCTCCACCACTCTCCACACTTCATTACCCATAAAATGCATGCACTTCTAGAAACAATTTGTAGGAAACCCGTCAAGCCCTGGGGCTTTATTCAGATGAAGTTGAAATAAGGTCACCCTTACTTCCTCCATGGTTATTGGTTCACAAAGAATCTTATTATCCTCTTCTAAGACCAATTCTAGAAAGTAATTATCTCCAGATTGGGGTCTCCATTGACACTGTTACTGCCCAGTAATCTTTTGAAGAAAGTAACAGCCTCATTTCCAACCTCTTGTACTCCTGAAGCCTAACTCTCATCCATTCTAGTTATATTTTAAAATTTATATACAAATTCCTTGGCACATGATGAAGAGTAGAAAAATTTGGTGTTAGAATCCCCCGCTTTTAACCAAGACTCTCTCAATTTATCTTTGCAATAAATCTCCTCTCTTGCAAGCATTTCTCTTAATTATTCAGCAAGCTATTCCTCTTTATCAAAATCCTCTTTAAACATTCCAAGCTTAATCACTTTTTCATTTAACTCAGTCAATTCCTATTCGATTCTTAGTTTTCCCTTAAAAATGTTTTTAAATACTGTAAAGCTGATAGTATATATATATATATATATATATATATATATATATATTTATATTGTTATGAAGGAACGACAATAAAGAATGCTTTTACTGCTTAGTTTGAAGTAGAATGAAGTTGTTGTGGAGTTTTCATGAGGCTAGGGTTTTGTCAGTGCCTCAAGCCTGTACAGGTCGCCCAAAATGGTGCTCGCGAGTTGTGGGGTTTTCCAGATGTGGGAATGGTGAACATAGTTTTCATCATATATCAAGGCAAACATCTTTGGAGGTGAAGAGGCAAGATGGATTATGTTGAAATAAGCCTGTTTGGTTTCTGGTATTGGAATAGTCATTATTTAATCCAAGAATAAAGTAATTTATCGTTTGTGGCTATTTTTTGAATTTCCTTAATCCTCATTTTTGAGCCAATGCTTGGATTAATTAATTCTAAAAAAAACACCTGGAATTCATTTCTTATTAAGTGTCGGGTCCGTGCATGAACGGTTCTTTAGGTTTTGTGGGAAAATTATTATTATTATTATTATTATTTTATTATATATTTTTTATTTTATTTATTTTATTTTATTTTAAAAAAAAATTAATTTTTTTTTATTTTTGTTTTTTTAATTTTTTTTTAAAGTTAATAATTCAAAAATTAAAATTTGAACCAATCGAAAAAAAATTAAAATTTGTAAGAAAATAAAAAAATTTATAATCTTATTTTTTTAAAGTTAATAATACATAATTTAATTTAAAAATTTATAAGTTAAAAATACATATATATTTTAATTAAAAAACCAGCAACAAAAATGATAAGTTCAAAAAAAAAATTCGTAAGAATTTTTTTTTTTATAATTATAATTTTTAATAAGTTAAAAATATTCAAATTAATTAAAAAAATGAAAAACAATCCTTATTCCTATTCCACATTATGGGATCCAAATGCAGAATAGCTTATTCTAGCTTTCATTTTCAGGATTAATTAATCCGAGAATAGGTCCTTATTCTAGAATATGCCTATTCTCAATAAATTAATTCCATGCACCAAACAAGCCCTAAGGAAGGAGATGGCAATAGAAACTTGCAGCCCAATACGACTGACAATAGGGCCAATGTTCATTGGGATATGGGTGATTCCCAAGAGAATTGCCTTAACAGGTTTAATATGGCACAAGGACCTCAAATCTAAGATGAAGGGTTTTTGGGTCCCCCATTGCTAGTACCGTCTATGCAGTTGACTAGAAAAACCTGGTTTGACAGTTTTTCATTATTTTTTAATTACATAAAAATTAGCAAACAATTATATTAGGATTTTCTTTTGAAATAATAAATTGCAAAAATTGGTAGGTTTTGTCGGCTGTATAGCCATTTTCCTCATTACTAACATCAACCTGTGTCATTTTTGTGGATCTTAGGTGTATAGTGGAGGAGGAGGTTGCACACAACGTGTCTATTTTCTCGCAGTTGGGATTGATTGGGTAATTTTGTGGTCTTTCGTTGAGTTTGGATGATCTTAATAAATGGATAACCAAACATTGTGATTTGATTCTAGATGGGTGTGTCTATATCTATCCAATTGCTAGAGTATTTTTTATTTTTGTCTTTGAAAATGTGCATGATAGGAACAAGATTTTGTATGATTACCATTAGAGTTGGGATGATAGGCATCTCCTAATGCATAAGCCTTGGAATCTGGGTTTTTTCCCAACCATTGAAGTTTTTGATAGGATACCACTTTGGGTTGGACTCCCCAACCTCCCTTTGTACTTCTGGTTTGATTCATATTTTGAGTTTATTGGAAACTCTTTAGGCAATTTCTTGATGGTGGATAAGGTTTCTTCAAATCTTCTTCATTCTACTTTTTCTCGAATACTTGTTGACATGAATTGTGTTGAAGGGCTTCTTAAAAAAATAATGATTAATACTTCAAAGGGTTGTCAAGTAAAACCCTTGGATTATGAGGGGATTCCTTTCAAATGTAGAAAATATTTTTAAATAGGACACTTGGCCTCCTAGTGTACCAAAATTAGGTCTTACAAAATGGCTTTTTGGTGGAAGGATATCTCTCATCAAAGCTATATAGTGGAGAAGAAGGATGAGAGACTTGAGATTTTTTCTCAAGTTGTGGTTGGGGAAAGACAACAATGACATACTGATATTGTGACTCGGGATAAGAAACCTCTTATGAACACTACTAACGTTGTGTAAGAGGGTGATGTTGGAGGTGTAAAACCAAAAAATGTCATTGCATTATCAGATGGAAGGGAGAAAATTAAACCCATAGGGTTTCAATCTATGAGGGAGGCTCTACAACTAGCTGAGTGTAGTTCAGCTGGTCAGCGGAGGGTTTCCCAGGTGAAAGCTTTAGAGTGGCAAGCTGAGGCTGCCAAGGTGGAAGATGGTTGGCACAATTTGAAAGGAAGGAAGACAAGGAAAGTGCAGCCAAACCTTGATACGATCCTCCACACTCATATAAAGGGAGGAGAGGGTGTGATACAATGATGTTGGACCTTTGTAGAATTAGAAATGAATCACTAGGTTTTTTACATATGTTAATGGGTCCTTATGTTTAGTATAGCTCTATCTTTGGGAAGATGGTTTCCCTGGTTGTAACCACCCTTGGTCCGAGCCAAGTTCAATCTTGGTTTATTGTTAATATATTTATAAAATAACTTTTTTACTAATAAATTAATATTTTTATTTTTATTTAAACTAATATTATAGTTATATTTATTATTATAATTCTATAGTTTATAATATTAATGCCTTAATTTTTGGGTAAAAATCATGTGAGTTTTTTTTAATATTTGTATCACATTAAATGATCCTTCATCATTATGGTTCTCTTCATACGAAGGATCATAGAGTGTGATCCCAAAAGTCAAAGTTAAAAATTCACATAGCTTTAACCCAAAAAGATGGATTAATTTATGGACTATAGAAAAATCATACCATCAATTATAATATATTTTTATATAGTACAAATTAAAAATATAATATATATTAATTATATTGTATGTTTATATTTAATTAATATTATTGATGAAATATATAATATATAATATATAATATTTAGATATGATAATTATAGTTCTATATGATATGTAATAATAAATATAATTTAAAATTCTTTTAAAAATAAAGTTATTAAATTATTAAATAAAATATAAAAATTACTAAAATATACAATATATTTAATATTTCAGTCAGTATTCCATCTTTAGATGTGATAAAAATGTGAACCTTCCGTACAGAATTTTGTGGGCAACAATGACGCCTTGCAAATTTTTTTGCAGAATTCTCAAGGAAAAAAATAGAAAGCATGACTCCAGAGAAATGGAGGAAAAAAATCCAAGAGATAGCTGGATCCCAAATAACATTCCTGCATTTATAACCACGGTAAACATGATTCCACTTGAAAAATGCAGATGGTATGAGCAACAAAGGAAAACAATGCAAATATACAACACCTTTACATTTAGAAGAATATTTTATGATCACAAACATATCAAGAAAATGAAAAATCAACATTTGAAAGAAAGTCCTTTACATTTAAAGCTAAAAATAGAGAAATTGTCCTGCGATCATTACAGGAAATATGGCCTCTTTTCCAAATGGAGTGGATCGGGACAACCGTTTAAAAATATTATCAATTGGTGGTATGTTAACATCTTGGGACATGTAAGTATAGTTTCCCTATCTAATCATTTTCTTCTTATTAATTGTAAGGATCATAATATTATAAATGATATTATGAATAAAAATCCATTAATTTTTATAGGGTTTAGCTTTCATTATATATATTGGGAAACTAACTTCAATCTTAGCACATATAAACCTAAAAAAGTTGTGCAGTTGATTAAATTTGGAAAACTTCCCACTAGATATTTGCATTTCAAAACCCTAGAATCCATAGGTAATTCCATGAGCTCTTTAATTAGGATGGAAGCAAAAATTGTAACTAATCTATCAAGAGATGTTAGGATTATGTTTGAAATAGATACATCTATTAAAACCCTAGAACCTCTAGAAATTATAACAAAAGAGGGAGGTTGGTTTATAAAACCAAAATTTTACAAAGGATATATTTATGGAAACAAAATAAGAACGAGAGGATATATTGAAAAAAATGGAAAAACAAGCAATATTAAAGATCAATCTGAAAAATATTACAAGCTTGCAGAGCAAGTAGCTAATATAAACATAAGTTTCAATAATGATATTGGGGGTAGTAGAAGAAACACTAAGTTAACCTTTTAATGAAGAAGTGAAAGTAAAGGAAAACTATGCATCAAGATCCCAGAACAAATTTGAACAAGCAATTACATCCAATAAAGAAACTCTTTACAATTTATTAGAAGATTTGGATCCTTTTCAATAAGAAGTTAAGGAATAATTAGCTCTAGTAGATCCTTTATTTGAGAACAAGGAGATGAAAGGATCAAATATCTCTGATGAAAATAGAGAAGTAGATTTCTTATACTTCTCAAATAATCAGGAGGACAATGAGGAAACACCTAGATAAGAAGAAAACAATGAAAATATTATTCCTCTTGAACTTGATGTTGCTTGTGACTATTGAAGGAAGAAAATGAGAAAAATGATGTTGTTTGTAACTTGATGTTGTTTGTGGCTATAACACTACTATTGGAGGAAGAAAATAAAAACATGAAAATGGAAAAGGAAATGCTCATCAAAAAAAAATTGGATTAAGAAGTAGAAGAGGCACAAAATGGATATGGTATTTCAGAATATAGAGTTTCATGCAAACTATGGAAGAAAGGAAGATAAATGGGGGATATGCCAAAATTTCCCAAATAAGGAAACCTCATAAAATGGGAAATCATTAATGAAAAGAGGAAGGAAATCTCTAACATAATTAAGACTAAAAGATGGAGAAGAAGTAGATCAAACTAAAATTACATCTTTACTGACTGTTGGGAAGGGGAAGGTCCTTTCGCAGGAGCCATGAAGTTAATAACATGGAATGTTAGGGGCATGAATTCCCCTAACAAACAATGGATAATAAAATTTTGTATATTTTCAACAAAAGTATAAATTAGTATGATACATGAGATAAATTTGAATAAGGAAAAATTTGATACTTTTAGAAAGACAATAGGATATTGAAAAATTGAGGCTTCTATAGTTGAAGGGGTTTCAGGTGGACTGGCTACACTTTGGGATTCAAGGAAATTAATATATGAAAATATGATAATTAAAATAAATTGGCTAGGAGGTGTCATTAGAAGCACAAATAGTAATCTAAAATTCCTCCTAATAAATGTATATAGTCCCAATCCAAGAAAAAAAAAAGTGAGAGGTATGGAAGGAACTTGGAATGTTTCTAGATCAACATTTAGACGATAATTTCATCATTGGAGGAGATTTCAATGTAATATTGCACATGGAAAAAAATAGTGGGTATTCAAAGATAATCTCAAGCTCAAAAAGATTTAGGAGAATGGGTAAGTCAATATAACCTAATGGAAATACAAACAAATAATGGTAACTTTACATGGAATAATAGGAGGATGAGCTTTAGTCATATAGCAAAGAAACTGGACACATGTTTATTTAAAGGAGATTTTCCTACTTTTCCTTATAGCTACAAATCTATAATCATGGAAAATGTAGGATCATATCACTTTCCAGTTCAGTTATCAATTAATGGAGACGTCAAAATGAAGAATTGTTCATTTAAATTTGAAAAAAATGTGGGTAAATGATGACAAATTATTCAAGTTAGTACAAAAATTTTGGAAAGAAGAAAAATTTTTGGGGTCCAAATTATTTTGTTTTATATTAAAATTGAAAGTTATCAAACAAAAATTTCTGCAATGGAATAGAGAGCACTTTAAAAATATTTTTACAACAAAAGAAAGTATATAAGAGGAAATTGAAATAGTGACTATTGAAGTAATAAAGGATGGGATGGGTCATAACATATACATAAGAGAGAAAGAACTATTAAATAAATATGAAGATATCCTAGCAAAAGAATAATATTTTTGGAAATATAAATCTAGAGAGACTTGGTTAGTAGAAGGAAACAAAAAATCAAAATTCTTTTAAAACAATATAAAACAAACGAGGAATATCAAAATGATCTTGAAAACTAAGAAAGAAAATAGTAATATAGTAGAGGATTCCGAAGCAATAGCTAAGGAGTCAATAGCATTTTCAAATAAAAACCTTGAATAATTGGAAAGGAGATAATCTTAGAGATCATTCAAATATGTTAAGCAATATTCCTAAGTTAATTACAGAGGAACAAAATGAAATACTATTAAGAAAATTCACAAAAACAAAAATAGAACAACTCTGAAACAATTACATCCAGATAAATTCCATAGCCAAGATGGACTCCCAACATGTTTTTTTTCCAAAAATGCTAGTATTTTTTAGGAAAAGAAATGGTAGATGCATTAGAGAATGCAAGAAATTAAGGAATAATTTTAAAAGGAATCAATAATACCTTCATCACGCTCATACCCAAGAAGGAAAAAATAGATAAATTATATTATTTAGACCTATTTCTTTATGCAATATAATTTATAAGCCTTTGGCAAAGGCACTGGCTAATAGATTAAAAACTATCCTACCTAATATTATATCTGAGGAAAAAACAAGATTTGTGCCAAGAAGATCCATATTTGATGGTATAATAATAGATCAAGAAGCAATACATTCAATACAACAAAATCTAAAACCAAGTATGCTAATTGAGTTAGATATTAAGAAAGCATACAAAAAATTGGATTGGAGATTTTTATGTAGGTTTCTAGAAGCCTTTGGCTTTAAAAAGTGGTGGATTAACTTAATATATGAGTACATATTGAGTCCTAGATTATCTATATAAGTAAATGGAAATCCTGAAGGTTTCTTTGAAATTTATAGAGGGCTAAGGCAAGGAGACCATATCTCTCATTTTCTATTCATTATCATAGCAGAAGCATTGGGTAGATCAATAAGAAAATTTCAAAGTAATGAAAAACTTAGAGGTGTTAATATAAGAAAAGAGATTTGAACCATTACACATTAACAATTTGATAATGGCACAATATTACTTGGGGAAAGACAAAAGAAGGAGGCAAGGAAGTTAAAAAATATTCTAAATCTTTATACCAAAGCCTTGGGGTAAATGGTGAGTCATGAATAGTCATAGATCTTTTTCTTTCATGGTAATCCTAGAAAGGAGACTAAAATATGTAACATTTTAAGATTTAATAAAGGAAAATATCTTGTAAATATCTAGGACTCCCGGTAGATAAAGACATTAGAACCAATAAAATGTGAGATGTAATACATATCAAAGTAAGACAAAAGATGGAATCTTGGAAAGGAAAATGGCTCTTTATAATAGGTAGATCAATGATCTTAAAAACACTTTTGGCATCCATACCAATATTTCAAATGTATTGTCTCCCATTATCAATAGGATCAAATGCCAAAATGGAAAAAAATGATGAGAGCCTTTTATTGGAAAGGCATGACAAAGAAAAATAAAATTATGACATAAATTAGATGGGAAAAGATTTGTAAGACACTAGAATAAGGGGGAATAGGATTGAGGAATCCACTTCGGAAAAACAAGGCTCTAGGGGTGAAATTGGTATACAAAATGTATAAAGAACCAAATCTAGAATGGGTTAGTATTCTACAACAAAAATACTTAAATAAGATAGATCATAATAACATATTTAGAACAAAAAATCCAGCAAAAGGTTCAAGGGTATGGAATTTTATAATAAGATGCAGAGAACTCATTATGGAACAACTTACTTGGGATATATTTGAAGGTGATAAAGCATTCTTTTGGAGTGACTCATGAGGAGGGTATACAACAGAACATTTTTGAAAAACAATAGAGCAAAGGGCCAGTTAGAAAACTAATGGGAGGTATATGTAAAAGATTACATTGAAATACCAAGAAAAGATCCTTCCCTAGTTTGGAAATGGAATACATTTGAGAGTTTACCTCTCCCAAGATTTTATATAGAAGTTATTAACAATATATAAGAAGAAAGGAAAATAATAATCAGAAGAGGGGAAGACAAACTTGGAATTGGGCCAAATCAAGTGATTATACTGCTAACGATGGCGCATCTCTACTAAAAAAACAACATAATCCAAAAACTGAATTACCCCTTCATATGTGTTGGGACAAAAGATGTCTCCCCAAAGTACGTATATTCAATTGGGTTGCATAACATAAATGAGTGCTAACTGCACACTAGTTTATAAATTTATGGCTTGAAGGTCCATCAAGATGTTTTCTTTCTATGTCAGAAGAATAAATGGTAAATAATCTATTTTTCAACTATCCACTGACACAAAATGTTGGGTATGGTTATGTAATAAACTAGGCTACTTTTTTGTGATACCTAATGATTTATCAAGTCACGTTCAAAGCTGGCTAGTACTATGTAAATCAAGTCTTTATGGAATTATATGGATCACTATGCCATCTATAATGATATGAGAAATATGGAAAGAAAGAAACAAGAGAATGTTTCATGGGAAAACAATGGATTGGGAGACTTTGATAAAAAAAATTGAAGCTACTATAGTTGAAAGTTGTAAATAGAAGATTGGAAACTTATCAAAAATGAGATGAAAAATTTACAAATGGGGATGATAGAATCAAGAATAAATGGCATGGCTTAAAGATTCACCCCTTTTTTGAAAAGGGGGAAATACAAGAAAGCAAGAAAGCATGCAAAGAAAATGGTCAACTCCAAGTCAAGGATGATTTCAATTAAATTTTGATGAAGCTTCTAGAGGTAATCCTAAAATATCAGGAAGAGGATGTATCATTCACCACTGGGATGGATTAGTAGTAGCTATCCTAGCTAAACCCATTGGGAAAGAAACAAATAATGTTGTAAATATGACAACGTTAACATAAGGTCTTGATTTATGCAAAGATTTAGGAATAAAAAACTAGAAATTGAAGGCGATTCAATATCAATTGCCAATGCTATTAGAATATGGACTACCCCCACTTAGAAGCTAAATACACTTCTGGGAAGATCAATTGAAGTCCTAAAATATTTCAAAAAAATTAGTATAAATCATATATAGGGAGGCAAATCTGGAAGTAGACCCTTTTGCAAACAAAGGTGTAGGCAAGGTAATAGATGAAAAACTATGTTGTGATAACTCATAACAAGTTTAAGAAAAGGAAGCAAAGAAAATTCAAACTAGCAATATTAATCCTTAATGATCAAACTACATAGAAAATGATTCAACATAATAAAAACATGTTAATCATGATTTAAAAACACAAACAAAAATATTAATAATCTCAAGATATGTATCAACATGACAGGGTATGCACACGCACAATGATAATCACATTACACATAAAATGTCATGTCAGACTCATAAAAAATATATTATGGTATATTTAAATAAACATGTAAAACTTAATGGTTTTAGTAGTGCCCAAAATTTAGTAGTAAATATTTATTGGAATTTAGAAAAGCCAAGTTGCTAGTAGATAATCATTATAAGTACTGTGAGCGAGTATGTTATGAGAACACACTAGAATGTGTATTAATTATTGCTTTACCCAAGATAGATATATAGAGTTTTAAGCTCAAAACAAAATCATTCACTTTCATTTACATTTTCGAAGAGTAGTAATTCACTAGTGTTTCCTCCATTAGGTTCATGGATTCCCCCATTAGTCTCAAGTCAAAGAATAGGTAAATGGTGTTCATGGGTGAGATAAAGAATGAGAGATTCAGGAAAAACATGTATTACACAAACATTTTGATTGTTCAAGTAGTTCAAAGGATCATAGGGGGCCATTTTATCTACACTGATCACAAGTATAAGGTTAATACATATATACCTGCAGTTTTTTGTAGCCTTGGCCTTGCATGTAGAGGAAGAAAAAAGAGCTATTGAGGCTTGATGCCGGAAATATTTAAGAACAAAATTATTGGAGAAATTGATAAAGTTTTGGATAACATAAATGAGGAATTGATGTTTCCCCAACTCAAGCATTACAAAGTGATAGCCATTAATAAGAAGCCAGTCCCCACGAAGCCAATACTGGAGATTGATGATTTGGGTTACTTTGAATTTTGTAAACACGTTATTAAGATAAATTTAAATTTTATGTTGAAACTCATGAGAATTAAGAAGATGAATGGTGGAGAGTAGCTGAAAAATTACATGAGGGGGGACATGATTGACTTTAGTGATGAGAACAAAAGGTTGGAATTGAGGGAATTGAGCCTTTCTCCACTAATTATCAACAACAATGTTGAACCTAGCTCCCTTGCATCTTCTTATCTACATGCATGCACCTCGGACCAGAAAGACAAAGAAATATGGATGCAATCACAGTTCCTCGAGTTTGGTATAGTTTAGTTAGGATTATGTTTAGGTTTTCTATTGTATATTTTTAAATTTATGTAAGCTATATAATATCAAAGACTCTAGTCATTTTGAATATGTAGACAAACAAGGACATGCAGGAAAGGGCAATTTTATTTCCTGGCTAGATTTTGGATAATACTTAGTTCATACAATTTTGGTTATTGTCTTAAGAAGAATTAGTAAATTGGTTACCATGATGAAATGTTATATGAATATGATATAAGGATATTGATAAGTCTAAACTATATATGCTAAGTGAATATAGGAAGCCCTTTTTAGTAAGGTAGTTTTCTCTATTTCAAGATATTAAATTTTGGAAATTAATAAATGAGAATGATCTATGGATAAATTAAGGGCAAAGAGTAAACAAAGGAATAATTCTTCAAAGCTAAATAAAGGGGTATCTAGGTAAGAAAATTTGACATGATAATTTTATAGGACATTAAGCAATTTTCTTTCTTCTCTTTTCTTGTCCCCATAGAAAGTGAATAAAGCCTCACTGAGAATTAATGGTTTGGAAAACATTTTTATTTTGATTAGAGAGAATATTAGAAACAAAATAGTTTGATAAGTAGTTATGGACAACAATGATTTCAAATGTTTATGATAGTTTCCTCTATGATAAAGCTTCTAAATTTTGGAAACTTATGGAATAAGTTTGTATAAGACATGTTTTGTGGATAAAGTAAGGGTAAGGAATTACAAAGGAAGAAAGCCTCGCAATTGAATTTTTCCATGACATACATTACAAGTCATTAAATAATCTGTTTCCTTCTCCTATCTTTGTTTCCATGAAAAGTGAATACGAGTTATACTAATAATTAATGGTATGAAAAAACTATTTCAATAATTAGTCAAACTAGTAGAATTGAATAATGTGTTTTAAAGGCAGTAAAGAGGTTATAATCTAAATGGTCTACACTATTTTGATGTGTTAAATTATGGAAAACATATAGAAGAAGGAAGTAGTAATTTTCATAGATGTTAACATAAATTAATGAAGATTGGTTATAAGCCGGAGATGTTTTTATAAATTATTTTCTTTCAAGTATAAGTATTTGGTTTACACAAGATTTGACTTGATTATGAGGGGTGAATAGAAAGAACTATAAAAAATAAGTGAATTTAATAATAAATGGATTATTGAGGAATAACAACATAAGGGTAAATTTGCACACTCAAGAAGGGAAACTCATATTGTAGGAAATTCACAAATGGATTTGTATACACTTGAAAAATGGCCAAATTCAAACATTAATTAAATTCAATAAATTTAATTAATTTAATCAAAGATCCTCTACTTTGTAATTAAATTAAATATTTAATGATATGGTTCATCATCAATTAATTAATTCTTCCAATTAAATCAAAATCCAACCCATTAATGTCTAACCAACTCATCACATGACACATCATCTATGGCTAAATTAATTAATTCTTTTGAGTTGATTAAAATCCTAAAATCTCTCACTAACCACAAAAGGAAAAAAGATCAAATTCAACCAATGAGAGACAAGCTCACGTGGATCACCAAATAGCATTTTCTATCCTAGCCATTAAATCTCAACAATAAATCTCAACCATGATGACCTTATGGAAAGACATATTGTCAATTAGTGCCAAAACACTTAGTCATCATAGTGTTGACCGAGCCAGTAGTGCAACCTGAGAAGTTACAATGTAACCCAAGAAATGGCAGTGTCGACCGAGCAGACAATGGTAATCAGTACTACCCGAGTGATCAATGTAGCCCGAGTACACAGAGTAGCCCGAGTGGCAGAGTTTATTATGTTGCCAGAGTAACAGCACAATGCCCGAGTTCCAGTATATTTCCCGAGTGGATCACTAGACATGAGTAACGGTTTTGGGTCGGCTTAGCTTATATTGTTAGACATTAATTTATCTTATGGAATCTGACTTATAGTTGCATTTGATTTGGATAAGGTATAAATATAAAGTATTTTGTTTATCCAAATAAGAGTGAATAGATGTGTAGAAGTATGTATACGAATATGAAGTGGCAGATTGTTTAAGAGGCTACAGTAGTATAAGGAACAACAAAGACTCATTCATCACAGTCAGGTGATTAGTTTATATCATTGGATCTTATTTAGAAATTTAGAGTTTCATTGAAGATCATCTACTAGTTCATCCTAATAGGTGCATTAGCAAAATCCTCCAACAAGGTGGACCTAAGAGTCCTTTATAAATCTCCTAACAGAGTTGCATTACTTGATTGTATTGTACTAAATCCTTTCACAAGGTGGACCTAACAGTCCTAATTTCTCCTAACAGGGAAGGCCATCAGAAGTGGTCAATTGTAAGCTTTAACAGACTAAATTTATATAGCAGTAATAAATCTTGTGGGTACCAACCCCACCCTAGTTTTACTTTCTATTTGGAAGGTTTATGGGTAACCAAATATTGTGGATGTTTTATTGCTTTTCATTTCATGCATGAAATAAAATTAGACAATCTAATATTGGATTAAAAGGATTAAGTTTTATTTGTTCCTAATTCACCCCCCCCCCCTCTCNATTCCCCCCCCCCCCCTCTCAGTCACCTTGACTCAACATATTTCCAACAATTGGTATCAAAGCTAGAGGTTCTCTTTACAAAAGTTTAACATCTTGAGCAAAGATCAGAGGCAATGGAAATATACAGACTTGAGAAAGCAATTGAAAATGCAAAGATAGATCTACAAGTGGCCATGGATCAAATCAAGAAACTCAAGGGGCATCTCTCTCTTTTCCTGAAAAGAAGAAAAGATTTAGCAGTGCATATGAATGAAAAAAGTTACACAGAAGAAAGAATTGATGAATTATGAAAATAAATAAGTTCTGAAGAAGTAGATGTAGCAATTGAAGACATACTTGCAAAGAATCTCAATTTACATGAAGTCAGAAAATTGAAATGAGAATAAGAAATTCATTTAGTTAGAATATGTGAAGTCGTAGAACAAAAGAGTCAAGCAGAAAATGACAGATAAATGGCACAAGAAGATAAAATATTGATGAGTACAAGATTAGAAGAAAAAGAAAATGAAATCCATAATTTGTCACTTTAGCAAGCAGATATGATAAATCAACTCAATAATGTAAATCAAGAAGTTATCAATCTGAGGACAGAAAATGAAAGACTGCAGAATGATCTCAATACTTAAAAACAAACCAATGAGAGTATGACTAACTCACAGGGAAGCATGGATCAGTTTATAGAGAAAACTCAACTTAGACATCATGGATAGACTAGATTAGGTTATACTAAACAACATGAATCCTCACAACAAGGAACTCAAAAGAATATCAAACCTACTTGTAATCATTGTGGCAAGTTAGGGCACACAAAAAACAAGTGTTGGAGCAATGGAAAATCAAATTTTAATGGTAAATGCTACAGATGCAACAAACATGGATATAGGGAAAGTGAATACACTGAGAAACCTAAGATTGAAGGAAAATGTTTCAATTTTAACAAACAAGGTCACAAATCCTTCAAGTGCAGAACTAAGAAATGGAACCCTGCTGAGCAACTAGCTAAAGCAATTTTTGGTTGGGATTACAACACATGGAGCAGATGTTGTCACTGTGGTGAATGTGGGCATATTGGTGAAAATTTTATAAAGACTCACCTCAAAAAAAGGAATCCTACTAAGAGATTCTATGTATGTAAACTACTCAGTCATCTAAGCAAGAATTGCATGAACAGAGAAAAAGTGGATACTCGTTTTGAGAAAGGCAAAGTAAAAGTTTCTGAAATCAAAACTCAGATGAGTCAGCAGTGGGTAAGGAAATCTCCTGAGAGTTTAGATCAAAACAATGAAGGATCTAATGGCACCCAAGGCAGTGAATTGGGTGGATCTACCATCTCCAAATAAACATGCAAGAAGACTATTGGAACTGTGCATACAAGCCATCCTACATCAATTCAAGACATGATAAATTTAGTGTTTGTCAAGCTTCATTCCTGGCTATGCCAGCTACCATGTACGGAGCATTTAATGAAAACTCAATAGTAAAATCTCTTATAAAAGATGAATTCCAAGTGTTATTATTTACAAAGATTTCAGTTTGCAGAGTGATTCAGTGCCTTAAGCAATTCATAGAAAATTTGTATTTGAAAGTTTTAAGTTGCGATGTTTTATCAAACCTTTGAGCATAATGGCATCTACATCTAGCAAAAAGGTTAAGAAAGGATCTGAGATGTTGGTTAGGAATGCTATCTGTGAACCTCCTAAGTTTAAGGTTCATCCAACAGTTGCAGAGGAGATAGACCCAATGGGAGCTCATTCCCTAATTTATCCAAGGGTATTATTGATCAATAACATCTGAGCCTTCTATCATTGCACAATTCAACAACTAGGGACATTGGAAATGAAGAATGCATATGATAAACTTTGTGAAGCCAAAAATCTAAAGCCAGAACATAAACACCTAGAAGTCAAGGGTTTGACTCATATCATGCATATGCCATAGAATTTCTAGGTTAAGTGTATTAGGTTCATTCTGAGTTGTGTTCATGACATGCAGCTATGGTTGGAGAAACCAGTGAAGATTACCAAGATAATGGTACACCGTGTTATAGTGTATGCTATGCTAGACAAGTCTAAATCCACAAAAACCCTACCTCGGGATGACCTAGCTAAGAAGACTTTTGTTGAGTGGGACGATAGAGGCATGAGACTAAATGGAGTAAATGACATGGAATTTAAGTTTGGAATTCATGTTGTTGCTCACAAAATCTATAGTTCTAGCTAGCCTAACAGTGTACCATGTGAGGTTGTGGACTTGGCATACAAGATGGTCAAGAACAACCTCTCATTTGACCTTGCTGAGTTGTAGCTCATCCAACTAAACAAGAACATGGAAAGCATCTGGGCATCAAAGACCAATCCATGTAAGTTTGGTTCTTTTCTGGTCTGCATATTCTTTTACATTCAAAAGTTTTTCCCTTCAAAAGGCACAGTTGTTTAGAAGAAGGAAAGACCCATAATATATTAGATAAATGAGTTCATAGCTGAATTAGGAGACAATTTTGAGAGAATCATGGATGCATATTTTGAGGAATTCAGACGAAAGATGCATAATAGGTATAGAATTCCTAAACAATTGGTTGAAGACCACAAGGATGATGTTTGTTTCCTAGTAGTTGACTGTGACAAAGTATATATTCATGCAGTCAGACCTATGGCTGCATGGGCGAAACCTCTTGCATATGAGGTTAACATAGATGAGACCAATAATAGCATTGAAGCTCTTGTGAATGAGCATGTTGACCCCAAAGCACCATACTTTGGTACATATGAAGAAGCCAAGAGTATAATTTCAATAGAGGTTGAGATTCCTAAGATTTTGAAAAGAGGAAAGAAGAGGTTAGAGCAATTTGGAAAGAAGTATGGAAAGACTTCAGACTCTCCTCCTTCTATCTCAGTAAGCAAAGAAGATGAAATTAAGATAGAAGATGATATATCTAAAAAGGAAGAGGAAGAGGTAGAATCAGAGCCTCCTAAGAAGAAAAAGAGGCTAGTTCTCAAGAAAACACCTAAGGCCCCTACCCCTATCCTCACTACCAGCAAACCCAAAAGATCTAGAAGGAAACTCATATTGCCTAAGGAAGATGAAGAAGATGAAATAAAATTCAAGAATCCCCCAACTACCTTTGAGAAGAAAATTGAATCCCTAAGAGAAGGTAGTGGTATGATTTCTCTAAAATCACTGAATTATGCTTCCAGAACGAAGGATGAACAGAAGCAAATTAAGGAAGCAGTTATAGAGAAGATGACTAGATGGAAGTATGATCCATCTGAATTGAAGAGTCACATGCCTAAAGACCTAATCAAGGAAATATATGTTCCCTGGAGCAACGTAGTCTAAACAGAAAAAGATATTAGAGAACAGACCTTGAGGCAAGTCATGCCTACTATGAAAAAAAAAGAGGTAAAAGAGGCCATGACCAAATATGAAAGCAATCACACTCCAAGGTTCCAGACCTTTCAGGTATTGAACAAGAAGATAGAGAATATGGTTCAGGCTGCTACAAAGATATGGAAGATAGTCTTGGTAATCAAAGAAGAAGACAAGATAGAAGTACCAAGTACATACCACAAAGAAAAGACTGATGATGCAGATTTTCCTGAGGTAGAATCTATTGAAGCATCCAATGTAGAAAAAATATTAGTAGAGGTAATGGCATCCCTACCCCAATCACCTATACATATCATCCTATCTCTGAGAAAAGACAAGTCTACTGAATTTACAGCTGAACTAGTAGGGACCGAGCACCCGGCTCCACCTACTACTGGGCCAAGCCTGACCGAATCACAGAAGGTATCTGTGAATATTCCTTCAGTAAGCATTGATGCAACAGTTGATTTAGACCCTATAGTTGGTGCAAAAAATGTCAATGACCTATACCAACTAAATACTGAGGAGAAAACTGAGGAAGGAAAGGATATGGATGATAGTGGAAAAGGTAAGGAAATTGTTCCTTCACCCAATCCTAAGGACATTGGAAAAGGAAAAGAAATAAACACTGATGATGTTGATCTTGAGAAAGACATTGTGATTCCAAATTGGGATCTATCCAATCTGACAGTAGAGCATATGGATACACTAGGGGAGCTATGGAAGAAAAGAGCTACACAACAAAAGCTCCAAGCGGAAAAGAAGAGAAACAGAGTGTTGGAGGACATAAAAGGTATATTCCTAGATGCACTAGAAGTAGAATTAAATGAGAGTGATTCTATTATGGATCAACTTGTAGACATAGTCCACAAGTTCAATAAAGATTTAAGTGGTCAAGAAAAACTACTAGAAAAGGCAGAAAGAATGTTTGAGAACAAAGTTCTAGAGAATGTTGCAAGCAAGATTGCAATTGATCAAGTAAAGCTAAACTCTCTCATTATCTCTCTAGAAACTGCAGTAAATAATGTTGCTTCATTATTTGTAAATTTAAGTGATACTTCAAACTTCACAATGGAAATCAAGACAAAGTTGGCAAAGTTAGATACAAATCTAAAGGAAAGTGCAAATCAGTTGGCACTTAACCCGAGTTCAAGTTCAACACATTTTGTGAAAATTAAGTATCTAACAGACATGCAGGCTAAATTACTAAGGGAAGAAGCAAGGACAAGAGAATCTCTCGTAGCTATGTAGAACCAACTCCTTCCACACATGGATGTAATTCTGAAGAATATAGATCATGCCAAGACTCTTATTTATGACAACAACTTTTTAGTTGCAGAGCTTATGATGGAGCTATCAACAGAGATACAGATAGAGTTACACATCTTGAAGGTGTTTTAGGATAATTGGGACAATACTTTGTCTCAGATTTTAAAGGTACATAGTGATTTCCTATCTTATTTTGGTATTACCATATAGATATATTTTGGCATTTGTGTCAAAAACAAGGAGGAAATGTATATAGGAAAGATATATATGATATACATAAGGAAATACATGTACAGAAGAAAAGTAGAGAAGAGATATATACATAAGTGTTACAAAAATAATTTTGAAAAATAAAAAAAGAGAGTCAGTTATAACTGAGTCACAGAGCTATTTTCAAAACCTAAGCAAGTACCCAAGCATATTGTTGAAGAAGAAACTGACAGTGAATTTGATAAATCTGATGACAATGATATAGAGGTTATTTATGTTCCTGTGAAAGATTATTCTAATGAAGATGAGAAAATTTCACTTATTTCATATATGAGTAAAGGTGATAAATGGATAATTGATAGTGATTTCTCACATCACATGACTGGTGATAAAAACAAGTTTGAAACTTTAAATCATTGCAATGGTGGTAGAGTTAAGTTTAGTAATGATACACCATATCTTGTGAAAGGAAAAGGATCAATAAGATTGACTGATAAGATCACATGTGACAATGCTTATTGGGTCGAAGGTCTTAACTCTAACTTTTTGAGTGTTGCACAGTTGAAAAATTCTAGATATCGAGTTGAACTCCATCACAAAAAGGCTAAAATATTTGATGCTACTGGTGAACTAATTAGAAGTGGAGAACAGACAAGAGGTATTTTTTTCTATCTAGATCTATCTGATGAGACATGTTTGTTTACAAAATATGATGATGTATGGTTATGGCATAAGAGGTTGTTTCATGTGAACTTTGACAATTTGGTAAACATTAGTAATATGAAAAGAGTAAGAGGGTTACCAAGATTGAAGAAACCTGATAATGTGATGTGTAAGCAATGTCAGTTGGGAAAAATGAGAAAGTCTAGTTTCAAGTGAAAAACCTACACTTCTGATAATGTTCTAGAATTGGTTCATACTGACCTTTGTGGAATTATTGGTGTGCAAAGCTACCGAGGTGATAAATATTTCATTTTTTTTATTGATGATTACTCTAGAATGATTACTGTGATGTTTCTCAAACAAAAATCTGATGCTTTTCAGTTGTTTAAGTGGTATTTGGAAAAAGTTGAAATAGAGATAGGTAAGAGCTTGAGATGTCTGAGATCTGACAGAGGAGGAGAGTTTATATCTAATGAGTTCAACTAATCCTACAATGATAGAGGAATTAAAGGACAGATGTCTACTCCAATAAATCCCACACAGAATGGCATAGCTGAGAGAAGGAATAGATCAATAATGGATTGTGCTAGAACACTGATGATAGATAAAAAAATGTTGTACAAAATTACTGGAGAGAAGTTGTAATTATAATAGTCTAAACCTTCAACCGAGTACAACTCAAGAAAGGTACTGAAGCTAGACCTTATGAGTTATGGTATGGTTGTGCACTTAATATAAAATACTTTAAAGTTTTTTGAAGCAAATGTTCTATATTGAAGGACAACAAAAATGGAAAGATTGATGCTAAAAGTGATGAAGGCATATTCCTAGGTTATTCCACTAAGAGCAAAGCATATAAGTGTTTGAATTCTAACACTAAAAAAATTGTGGAAAGTACAAATGTTAGAATTGATGAATATGTAGAAAATAATGAAGTTGAATGAAGGCAATAACCTAAAGATTATAGATCTTTTGTATACATGAACGAAGAAGAGCCCAGAATTTTATCTAAAATAGATAAGAAGCTACCGAGAAACAGAGTGGTGTTGTCGAGCAACAACAAGAAACTATCAAGTCATAGAAAGAGGTTGCCAAGCATCAGGAGGCAACTGCCAAGGAATATGATTAGGAAGTAGAGACACAAAATGAACCTAAAATGAATTTGCATGATGAATCTGAAGAACAATAGCAATAATAAAGGAGATCTAAACTTGTACTAGAAAATTATGTAAGAAGACATCATAAACCAGATCAAATCATTGGAGAAAAACATTTTAATGGTCATGACTAGAAGAAAATTGAAAAACTAGACATGTTTACTATGTGAATTTGAGCCCAAATCAATGAAATATGCTTTGGATAATGAAGATTGGATTCAGTACATGAATGAATAAATTGAACAAATCAAGAAGATCAAAGCCTAGCTACTAGTACCTAGACCAAAAGACAAGAATGTTTATTGGAACCAAGTGGGCATTTAGAAATAAGTTGAATGAGTAAGGAGAAGTCATAAGAAACAAGGCTAGACTGGTATGCAAAGGATATGCACAAGAAGAAGGCATTGAATATGGTGAGACATTTGCCCCATTTGCTAGATTGGAAGGTTTTAGAACTCTTTTGGCTTATGCAGCATACAAAGGATTCAAAGTGTATCAGATGGATGTCAAATCAGCATTTTTGAATGGAATACTAGAAGAAGAGGTATACATTAAAAAAATCGATGGATTTTTTTATTCAAGCAAGAGGAATATGGTCTGCAAGATACATAAAGCATTGTATGAATTGAAGCAAACCCCTAGAGCATGGTATGAAAGATTATACAATTACTTAGTAAAGATTAGACTTACAAGAACTAATGACAAGAGTAATCTGTACTTAAAGTCTGAAAAAAGGTAAAGGGATATTGTTAGATGAAATATTTGTTGATGATATCATATTTGGAGGACAAGATGCTTTATGCCAAACATTTTCAAATAAGATGCAAACTAAATTTGATATGTCTATGTTTGGAGAGATCAAATTTTTTGTTGGTTTGCAATTATATCAGATGAAGAAAGGTATCTACATTACTAAATCTAAATATATTAAGGAGATACTAAAAACCTTTAGCATGGAGAAATATAGACCTGTAAGTACACCTATGGCTACTGGACAAACACTATCAAAGACTGATGAGACAACTGAAGTCAATCAAACCCTGTATATATCAATGATTGGGAAGCTACAATATGTTGTCCATAGTAGACCAAATATTGCATTAGTAATTGGCATTGTTGCAATATTTTCTGCAAATCCTAAAGATAGTCACATGATGGAAGTGAAAAGGATACTGATATATTTGAAAGGAATAGAGGACTATGGATTGTATTACAAGAAGAATGAGAAGTTTGAACTGAAAGTTTATACAGATGCAGATTGTGAAGGAAATGTGGATAATAGAAAAAGTATAGGTGGTGGCACATTCTTTCTAGGAAAGAGATTAGTCTCTTGGACAAGTAAGAAATAGAATTACATTTCTCAATCAATAGCAGAGGCTGAATATGTTGTAGTAGCAGTGAATTGTTCAAACATAGTATGGATGAAGCAATTGTTGAAAGGTATAAAGGAAAAAATCACTGATCGAGTTGTTATTTTCTGTGATAACACTTGTGTTGTAAATATTTAAAAGAACCCTGTGATGCACACAAATACCAAGCATATTTTCATCAAGTATCATTACTTGAGAGAGCTGGTACAAGACAAAGAATTAAGACTTGAATATGTAAATATAAAGGAATCATTGGCAGATATATTTACTAAAGCATTACCTAAGGATGCACATGATTATCTGAGAGGTAAATTATGGGTTATTCCCCTAGCCGAGGCTAACAAGGATCACATGGAGTGATTGCAGCAAATGTATTACACAGAATATCTGACAAATTGATGCAAAGGTTGTCACACTTTAGGAGTTGCCTAAAGTTGAAAAAAGTAATTCAAAATATATTGATTAGTCATAAGCAAGATGAAAAAGGGAGAATATAGTTGACACAGAGATATCTACATGGTGAAGATCTATGACTTTGGCATTTTTGTTAAAGAGGGAGATATACTATGAGAGAAATGTACAAAGGGAAATATACTAAGTGATAAGACAATGAGTGAGATAAAACAGAGAGAAATGTACAGAGGGGAATATACTAAGTGATAAGACAATGAGTGAGATAAAATAGAGACAAATCTATCCAAGAGGGAGCTAATATTTGTATTGGAGAGAATCGGAATGAAGCTAAGGATGTCAATGAAAATCTATTAACAAAACTTTTTTGGGGGGGGATTGGTTGGTAACCTTGCATGTGTTTTTTGCATGTTGTGTTTTCCATTAATGCCAAAGAGGGAGATTTTTGGAAGCTACAATTGAAACAATTGTTATATTTCCATTGATCTCAAACCTTAATGGGTAAGACAGTTGCTCTCTTATAAAGTACCAAATCAATTGATTGATGAAGAATATTTGAAAAGAGGAGATAACAAGAAGACCAAATGAAATGGTTGAGTTATGTGAAACTACAATGGTACTTGATGAGATTTCATGTTGTTAAGGTAATATGTTGTTTACCTTTAACACCAAATGAAGTTTGGATGACTACAAGTTTAGTCTTGACCGAGTAATAGAGCAAAAGATTAAGGAACTTATGTATGTTCTGAGTGATGTGAGTGTTAACTGAGCACCAGTACATGCAGAGAAGATTTAGTGTTGACCGAGTATTAGTATTTACCAAGTGTCATTAAATTATCAAGTTATCTAGTAATGATCGAGCGAAAGAACATAGTGATGACTGAGTGTCAGTATTTTGATAGTTTGATTAAGATTTGAGATCCTAGCTAACATAGTTGATTTCTTAGGATATGTGAAGTGTATTTAAGATAATGATTATTGTTGTGGAGAATTAAGTGATCATTTAATATATGTTTAACCATTTTTATGTATGGATTCAAGAAGGATTTTTTAGGATGTATTCTACAAGGTAGAAGGAAAAACAAAATGTTGGAAGGATTTGTTGGATCTGGCCAAACCCTAATATCTATGGTGATGATTAAGTGGTAAAGATTGAGCTACCTAATTAGAAAGCTATAGGATTAACCTATTTGTAGGTTATGTGTGTATGAGGTTTATTCAGTTGATTGGAAAATGTAAGAAGAAGACATAGAAGGTTGAGAAGAGCTGAGAAGGACTACACAGTGGCGATTGCTTGACATATTTCCAAGAAGATCTGAGCTTGAGATGACAATGGAGGCCAGTCAGTGAATTAGTATTTGAGTGAAATTGGATCTATATTTGCAAAGTGAGTTGTATGTTTCAGATCATAATTACTGTTACTTTCTAACCATTATATCGTCAAAATAATTTTAACCAAGGTTGTGTTAGAAATACAATATGGGAAAGCAAGATGCTGAGAGGGGGTTGAATTAGATCTTCAACTTTTATCTCTTAAAACAAACTAATCCACAATCATACATAAATGTAATTGATCTATCATCTAATAGCATTCATGATAGTAAATAAATAACACAAGACATAGAATTTTGGTAACCGAGAAACCCAATAAGGTAAAACTGGGGTGGGGATGACACCCACAAAATCTTCACTACTATAGCAATAAAGTGTGCTTGTTAGGGCTACAAGATTTGATCACAATATGTAATCTACCTGGTTAAACGTCTACCCGGTTAAGAGCTACAGATCATTACAATATACCTTGTAAAAGGATTTAAACTTACAACAAAGTAAGCACTTGGCTAAGAGATTTAGAAAGGCCTATTAGAACCACTCTGTTAAGAGATTTCACTTGATATACTTGTTAGAATTTTTCAAGATCTGATCCTTTGATATGCACTCTGATGCTGATAACGGATCTCCTCTTTTCAATACCTTCTCTGATCTAATAATCTGATATATCTTTACTCTGCTGCTCACTGCACTTTCACTCTGCTAGATCTATGCTTCCTCTATCAAAACAACATTCATACATCTCTCATGTACGCATACACCTTCTCTCTGTACTATCTCAATTATGGTAAGAATCAATCTTCATATACTTTACGGATCTAGAAATTAGATCTAGATCAACGATCAGGATCAAATTCTTATATCGCTTAGGAAATCCAATTTTCTGATTGGCTTCATGCCACGTAGTGGGATCAAATAATTAAATGTGTAATTATCCCATTGAAAATATTAAATGCTTAGATAAGTTGTCCCAAAATAGTGTACCTCAAAATTGGTGTCAATTTTGACATACATAACAAAATTTTCTTTCTCGGCACAAAAAGACTCTAGCACTCAGCATGGACTGAACGTGGTAACCATGTGACTTGGAAACTATTATCTATTTGGAAACAACTATTCTGGATAGCTCGGCCTATACTGGATAGCTCGGCCGTAGTGATGACCAACTAAAACTGCCTAGATAAATGACTAAGTGTGGGACACTAATGACCAGCAAAACTTAGAGATCAACAATCCCTCCCTTTGATATTAGTGGAAAAAACACTTATCATTTACATTCACAAAATTTGCCTAAGTACACAATGTACTCCCCCTTAGATTATACTTCATTCTTCATACATTATCTACATAATATACATGCCTTTAGCAAAGATATTTATACCTATTTTTGTACATCTTTTTCAGTTTCCTGACATGTTTCCCCCTTGTTTTTGTCACTGATAGCTATGGGGGTTAAGTTGTATTTGGCCAAAAATGGTTTATGAAGCTGTAAAATCAATGCAAAAGATGTATCTCAACTATCCTTAACAAACTTCATAACCTCCAACTTAACTTCCAACTCGATGGCTAAACTTATCAAACTATCTACAGTAGAGAGATGAGAATCTCTCTTGACCAATTCTTGTGTAGTTGTCAGTTCCTTCTGAATAAACTCCAAATGAGGTATCAAATTAGCCTAGATTGTTATTAGTTTGGCCCTGATTTGGCCATCTTTAGCCATAAGCTTGTCTAATCTCCTCTTTCCATGAGTCAATCTATCAAAATGGATGTAGCTAGAACTAGCATCCATGCTCAATGAAATTTTTGTTGACTTCATATCTAAATTCAACTTCTCAATAAGTTTTTGATTCTCCTTTGTAAAGAATGTATCATCACATAATATTTTGTATAACGAAAAGACATTATTTGCAACTTCCTCAAGAATCTCAACAAGAGAAGAAAGTTCAACCTATTTGGTGGCAATCTCTCCAGATATCTTCTCCAAGACTTTGTTCTCAAATATTCTCTTAGACCATTGCATCAATTTTCATTGGCCTCAATATTTTCATCAGTCAATTTCTGCACAATGTGAACTAACTGTTCTAGTATTGGTGCTTGCTGATTTACATCGTCCATATCAAAGGCCTTAACAAAAATATCCTTTATGTCATGCAGAACTTGCTTCTACTTTTGTTTCCTCTTCATTTCCTCTTGTCTCCTCTTCCTCTTTAATAGGTCTTGAAGGGTCTGAATCTGCTCATATGTCAAACTCCCAGGATCCCATTTAGGAATCACAATGACTTCATCTAATGTGACATTTAAGCTTGGTGACTTTTTCTTGTTTAACTTCCTCTTCTTGAGCTCTAGTGAGCTGGAACTCGGCTCAATTTCTGTGATATATTTTCCTTTGTCAGTATCAATTTCAATTGCTGCCTTCATCTGAGTCAAGATTTCTTGCAGATTAGGTATACTTTTTATTTTCGGTCCAATGGGAGTAGATGTTGTAGAGTGTGGTAGATCCACCAACACTTGTATAGCCTCTTGTTCTATAGGTTTATTTGCAATTTCTTCCATCTTATCTCCACTCTCTAAAACTATTTGTACAACCTCTAAAATAGGTGGATTAGTATTGATTACCTCCTTTTCTCCTTCTATCTTTGTCTCGGCCTCAGTTGTACGAATGGGTGATTGCATACCTATGTCTGCCGGCTCATTCAGATCCTCGACATCCACATTGTTGTTCTCTCCAAGTGTAGTGTCAATGGGACTATCCATTATCAAATCTACAATTTTCCCATCTCCTATTTCCATTTGTGGTTCTGTATCAGTTTCTACTTGATCAGTAGCAGTTTCTTCTTCCATTTCCTTCAGCTCTAAGGTGCCTTCACCTTTCTCATTGGCCCTCTTAGTGATTAAACCAAAGGTTTCCTTCCATATTCTGGTGCTCTATTGAAATACTCCTTAAACATCATTCTTCAGTATTGCATAGGCTCTTTTTTTAGGAATAAAATCCCTTTGATATTGTTCAATGAATTTTTCTATCTATTTCTTGGTTAGATTAGGAATAACCTTAGCTAGTGTTCCTTCTCTCATCTGTCTTTCGGTCATTAAAGAATACTGCCACTTTTTTGATAAAATATCATAAAGGTTTGCAAGAATAAGATTTCCTATTTCTATAGGTGTCATCTTGTACATACACATCATATCTAGCAATGCTTCCTGAATCTTGTGCTTGTTTTCTATGCTTTTCTTCTCATACTTGATAAATTTAAATCCTGCTAAACCAGCTGTACTCCTAATATTCTTGCATACCTCATCAATATTGGTCATTGGTTTATGTGATGCAGTAGGTATGTTGCTAGGTTCATCATTATCTATCTTCTCCTCATCTTCTTCTTCTTCTTACAAGATTAGTTTTCTCCTCGGTCTTTTCTCAAGCATGCTCGGCAGTGCCTTAGTTTGAACTTGTTCTCTTTCCTAAACTACCCTCACCAGCATTCTTCTTTGTATACACCTTTGTTGACTTGGCTTGTGCAGAAATAGTTGATTCCCTTGTCCTAGGCTGGTTAGCAAGAGGAGGGGTAGCCTTAGGTTTTGCTTGACTTAGTTTAGCTTCCTTGGCAACTACTAGTTGCTTCCCTTTTCCTTTCACAGTGATATCCTTTTCAGGTTCACTCTCTTCTTCTTCACTAGACATATCTTCTCCATGTCTTGTTGAAAAACCCATAGGTGCATCCTCTACTTCTTCATCACTCTCAATTCCAATCATCTTCTTCAAATTTTTGACAATCTTCTTCCTTTTCCTCTCCATAGCGTCAGCCTTCAAATCCATAAACATTTTGGACTTTTCTTCTTCATAGTTTCCAAAATGTTTTGCTACACTATCAATTTATTCTGCCAATAGAGTTGTTATAGTTGCAGATGTCTCATCAACATTCACTTCATAAGGTAATGGCCTTAGTCATGATACCCTCAGCACTACTGCCTGCACATAGGTGAAATCTGTGTCTACTAGGAAACAAACATCCTCATAATGTTTCTCAACAAGTGATCTAGGAATTCTACTCCTCAATCTCATCTTTTTCTTGAATTCAAAAAAATATTTTCCCATTACATTGTCAAAATTATCACCTAACTGTTGAATAAATGCATTGATTTTCTATGTGATAGGTCTGTCTGTTTTCCACACTATGTTTCCAAAAGTAGGAAATGTATTCTGTATGTAGAAAAATATACAAGTGAGTAGAGATCTGAACTTACATATTAAATTATTTGCCTTTCTGATTGAAGCAAGGTTCTGGGCCAATTGCATCAGTTAAAGCTCAGCAAGATCATAAGTATGATCCTTCTTCACAATCTTCCAAGCCTGGTCGACTGCAATGCATGAAACACTGTCTAGTCGGCTCAACTGATAAAACTTATGAGAAATAACCCTGACCACAAAATCAAGCTCCAAATATATGATAGTAGAGATCATCATCCCTCTTTTGTTCCAAATGCCTCCAATGAATTCTTCTATGTTTTCCTTACTCTGACATCCTCTTTCTGTCAAGAATTGGATAACTAGTTACACGATGGATGATTTCCTTTGTAATCTTAACTGGTCCATTTTCCAGCCATATGTTCATGTCATTTACATGACTCAGAACAATCTTGATCCATTCCATTCTAAAATCCCTCATAAATTCTAGGGCACGAGTTAACCCTCTCTCAGGTAAATGTTTGTGTTCATCTTTTAGGGCTCTATCTTTGCACAATTTGCTGAAAGATTCTCTAAGCTTGTGATCACCAACTTCACTTATCTTGCACATTTAACACGACCTAATATCATGAATCATGAGTACCTTAGGTGGAATCGATGATAGGGCTCCAACTAGATCACCCTGGATGGTGCTCTCAAGAACTACTTGGGAATTAGGAGTGCACAGGTGTTGCTCCTTACCAATTGAACGTTTAGCAACTCCTTCTCCATACTCTTCACTGTTGTGGAAGAAATAGCAGCCATGATTTTGAATAAAATAGGGTTTCAAAAGAATGATGAACAAAATACCTCGACAGATGTCAAAATTTGCACTTTTACTCAGGGTAGCCGACGACATGCTATAGAAGTATTTGAAATATCTTTGCAAAAATCAAGTTCACAAATTGCTCAAACACTCTGTGAAATTCTCAATCACAAGGTAAAAATAATTAATGAATGGCTCATTCCTTTATAGAATCCAAAGGTCAAAAGTTAGGTTTGCAATAAATGTTATGTCCGTTGAGTGAGTGCTAAACAGGTGTCCTCAGCAGACTCACAAAACTTGTCTATCTCTCAGTCACAACTCATACCAGTTCAGCATACACTAGAGAACTCAGTCTCAGTGTACAGTAACACAGTTGCTTGACACCTATAGTGCACATTGACTTTTCTAGGTACATATTTCAAAATTATGTCATGATGCATCTCAACATATGCAGATATGGACTTTTGCACTTTATATGTTAGGAACTGATAAAAGATATGAGATATAAACACAGTTCCTTACATACCTTTCTTGCTTAATTAGCGATGGTGTGATCACCTGATCCATTGGATTGGGTGACCTCGGCTTCAGTAGCTTCACTTCTGCTCGGTTCTATTTTTCATACCCATGTTTGATTGATCTATGCTCTAATTTCCTCAATAGTAGGAGCAGGTACCCTTATCTTGCAATCCTTCCTAGTGTGACCGATTTTTAGACAATTATAGCAGACTAGGCTTCCCTTCATCCAACTCTTAGATTTTCCTCTGAAATGTGTCTTTATGCAGTTTTTTGGAACATGCCCATACTCACCACAGTAATGACAACTATGTCATGTGTTGTAATCCCAATTGTAAATGTTACATTTCCTTGGTACTTTTGCTTGTGTATTTGATGTCCATTATTTTTAGCATTAGATCTGCAATCTTGTGCTCTATGTCCAAATTTTTGACAGTTGTAACAATACCCATTAAATCTAGGTGTGGGAGGTGCATTATTTACCTTTGTCCAACAAGGCTCACTTTTAATAGGGTGATTAAATCCTTTAACAGGGTCACATTTAACAATGTGTATTGTAACCTTTAACAAGGTTGGAGCCTCACAGAGCTCACTTCAAAAGAGTTAAAATTGGTAGCATGTTACTAGTGGATTTTCCCATATTGGATTTCCATGTTAAATCCTAGTGTCATATTTGTGTGAATTTTATTTGATGTGCTGTATTGTTAAGAGTTTTATATTTTGAAATTTGATTACTTTAGGACAGTGAACTGTAAGTTTATGTTAATGATTTTATGCTATAGATACTGAGTGGAATACTAAGTGTATCTAAGTTGGTTAAAGTGTTTATAAGTTCAATTGGTACATCTGGACCTAGGATAACTAATTCACACCCCCCCCCACTCTCAGTTATTATGAATCATTCTAACAAAAAATTTATTATCACTGTCACATTTCAAGTAAATATTATTATTATCACATGCTCTTTGAAATCCTATTTTGATTAGATAAGTGTGCAATCTCTCATACCATGCTTGTGGTGCTTGTTTCAAACCATATAAATCTTTATGTAACTTACACACCTTGTTCTTGTTTGCGTTCTCAATAAATCCTTTAGGTTGCTCAATGTATACTTCTTCTTCAAGTATCCCATTAAGAAATGCACACTTAAAATCCATCTAATATACCTTGAATCCTTTGTAAGTAGCATAAGCTAGAAGTATTCTAACTCCTTCCAATCTAGCAATAGGTGCAAAAGTCTCTCCATAGTCAATGCCTTATTCTTGTGCATAACCTTTGCAAACCAATCTAGCTTTATTTCTGATAACTTGTCCATTCCCATTCTGTTTATTTCTAAAAATCCATTTAGTACCAATAACTTTTTTTGTTGGAACCCTAATATAGGAAAGCAGTATACTGCGAAGGGGGTGAATCAGATCAATAAAAATTTTACACTTCTAAAACAAGTTGATTCCCTAAAAAAATTTAATAGATCTAACATCTAATCACATCCATAATGAACACATAACACAAAGATTTGGTAACCCAAAAACCCTTGAAAGGAAAACTGGGGTGGGGATGGCACCCACAAATCTTCACTACTATAATAATAAAGTGTACATGTTAGGGCTACAAAGTTTGATCACTTCTTATGATCTTCCCTATGAGGGTTTTGCCCTATTAAGAGCTTACAGACTTATGCAATCTACCTTGTTAAATGATTTAAACTTACAACTAAGTAAGCACTCTATTAATAAATTTACAAAGGCCTGTTAGAACCACTCTGTTAAGATATTTACCCTAATTCACTTGCTAGAATGTATAAATACCTGATCATTTGGTCTACACTTCAAATGATGATAATGGATCTCCTATTTCCAACTCTAAACTGATCTCTCAATCTGATATATCTCTTTATTCTCCTTCACTGCTCTGCTCAGTCACTCTGTCTTGTCTATGCTTCAGATATTGAAAACATGCATACACACCTGATCTCTACTCTTCACATCTACATCCACATCCATTCTTATATTTAGGGTTTGAAGCATTACATATATAGACAACTGATGAAACATCTAGATCAAGATCAATGATCTAGATTCATCATTGTTTCCTCTTAGGCATCCCTAATTTTGATTGGTTGCATTGCTTTCATTGGGATCAATAATCTCATAAATAGCATGTAATTAATGTATTAAATATCTTCAATAATCATTAAATGAT
This sequence comes from Thuja plicata, assembly GCA_018584345.1. NCBI lineage: Eukaryota > Viridiplantae > Streptophyta > Pinopsida > Cupressales > Cupressaceae > Thuja > Thuja plicata. The sequence goes on from MU227519.1 coordinate 7,204,345, forward strand.
TCATATAATTCAACCAAAATGTTTTACCTAGGTTTTTGTGTCATACCAAACACATATATCAAAATTGTTTCACGTGGCATATGTAAACTTTGATGCTCGGTCAAATCTATCACTCGACATTGACTCTTTTATGCAACTCGGCAATCATTCTGCTCAGCAACTACTGAGTACTCAGCGACCACTGATTTTCTTGGAAGTGACTACTTATCATTCAATACATAATATTACACAAGTCATTACATTTCTCAGCCTTAGTGGGATGGCTCGGTCGCAGTGATGACCGACCAACCTGCCTTGATTATGACTAATTTTGTGACACTAATAGACAACAAAACTTGGAGATCAACCATTTCCCCCTTTGACATTAGTGGAAAAAACACTTTGTCATGACTCTTCAGTCCCTTAACAAAAATAGTACTCAAGCATATCAAAAAAAAAAACTCCCCCTAAGATTGTGATTCGTTCTTCATAAAGACTTCACTGCATATACAACATAATCTTAAGTACATAACTCCAAAAAAAAATAGTATGTTATACCTTTTATACTCTCATCATTTTATTATTTTCCTTGTCTGGATCTTTCCCCTTTATATTATTTTCTTTATTTCCCCATTGTTTACATCTTATTACATTTCCCCCTTGTTTTTGTCACTCTTGTCTGCTAGGGTTGTAGGGGTCATACTATACTTGTTAAAAAATGGTTTATGAATTTGTAGGATCATCAACAATGCATTATCCCACCTAGTTATGATAGATTCCAAAACTTGTAACTTAATTTCTAGCTCAGAAACTAGATCAATCAAACTCTCTACAATATTCAGAGGTGGCTCCCTCTATGCTAATTCTTTTGCAGCTGATGACTCTCTATGCATGACCTCCAAATGAGGTATCAACGTGGTTTGAATTGAAATCAACTTAGCCCTTATTCTACCATCATTAGCCATGAGTTTAGCTAATCTCCCTTAGGTGTGAGTCAACCTGGTAAAATGAATAGAGTTGGAACTTGCATCCATGCTCAGTGAATGTCCTGTTGACTTCAAGTATGATTGTAGCTTCTCAATAAGCCGTTGATTCTCCTTTGTAAATAATTCAACATCACATGATTGTTTATACAAAGAAAGAGCATTTTCTATAACTTCCTCTAGGTTACTTACCATATTAGAAAGTGCAACTTTCTTTGCATTAAGCTCTTTTGCAACTTTCTCAAGTACTTTGGCCTTAAACTTTCTCTCAGACCATTGCATGAGCTTCTCATTTGCATCGATATCATCATTGTTCACCTTTTGAACAATATGAACCAATTTATCTATAGTACGTGATTTATCAATTATAACTTGAAGCTCAAATGCATCAACAAATATATCTTTGATATCATGTAATAACTACTTCTGTGATGTTCTCTTTTCAATTTCTCTTTCTTTCTCTTCCTTTTTAGTAAACTCTGCAAAATTTGCACTTGCTCATAAGATAAGTTATTAGTGTCCCATTTTGGAATCACTATAACTTCATCAAGTGTCACCTCAATGATCAGAGACTTATCATATTTCTTATGTGACTTCTTATTCTTAGTCTCTGGTGCGCTACTACTCAGTTTCTTCTCTACCTGTAATGAACTGGTGTCACCACTGATTGTGACTAACTCCTTCTGAGTGAAAATTGCCTGTTGTTCAGGTGTATCTAAAATCTTAGTTTCAATGAGTAGTAGCTTTATCAATGCTTGAAGAGCCTCTTCTGTTGTTCAGGTGTATCTAAAATCTCAGTTTCAATGAGTAGTAGCTTTATTAATGCTTGAATAGCCTCTTTCTCTATAGGCTCATGTTTCTCCTCGATCTCTATACTCTTATTCACCTATGTTTCTCCTTCATGAGGTCCAGAGATATCTATTGCAGACTTACCTGATTGATCTTATTTTCTCTTATCTTATCCTTCAATAACTTCAAATTTTTCCTTGGTAGGGGAATCTGGAATGTTAATTGTATTCTCACCCTGCTCCTCAGCATTCAAACCTTGTGTATCCTCACCAATAATTGTGATTGAGTCGTCAATTTCTAGATCATTTGTTTGTGTATCCTCAACCTTCTCCTTTATTTCTTCCTCAACATTATCAGGCTAATCAATGTCTTCTTTTTTATCAAGATCAACTTTTCTAATGTGCCTTCAACTTTTCTTGCACTCTTATCAACTAACAATCCAAAAATTATCTTTCATATTGTTTGGCTCTGTTGTACAACTCCTTCTACACCCTTCCTTAGTATAGAATATTGGTGCAATGCACCCATGACTATCTTTGTTTGATCCTAGAGGATCTTGTTTGTCATAAATGGATTGATCTTATAGGATCATCCTATTTTGGTTTTGGGATCCATGTGTGTATGGTCAAGGATCTCTTAGGAAACCTTATGAGCCTAGAGATGCCTAAGTCCATTTGGATCACCTAGTTAGGTTTATGTCTCTTTAAGCATGTTTTGTGTTTTTAGAGTCCTTAGTGTTAAATTCCTTGGATTCATGTTATTCTTATATTTTTATGTCAATTGGATAGGTTTGGTTTCATTCCTAAGGTCATTGAGTACAAAAAGATAAGTTTTGCCAAATGTTGTAAAAGTTGTCAAAAAGTTGCTCATGCAACTTCCAAAAGTTTCTCGAGAGTTACAAGATGGTAGCCCAATAGTCATAGGGAATTTTTGATCGATCCAACTTCACATCTGAATTTTTCTTAAGTATTTACTTTGAAGCAACATGGTTAGAGGTTCTGAGATGTAAATTTGATGCATGGGAAATGAAATATGAAGCGGTTTTGTGAGCATTTCAAAAATGTACGACCGTGTAAGGTGTGAGATTGGGAAACTAGGTTGATGCCTTGAATGTATTTTATGTTATTTTTACTCTGATATTTATTTGAATTCATTTGGTTTTGATTTGACAAGTTTTATTTGAAGTTTCCAAAAAGCAGTCCAGGAAGGAGTCTATTTGAAGCACAGTTTGCAAATGGAGTCCTAACTTGCATTCTATCCAGTGGATTTATCTAAGATCTTGGGAAATGAAAGTTAGGATGGTATATTTAATGATTCTAAAATCTCAGGAGATGGCTCAAAGGGTAAGGCCCTCATGTATCAAGCCCTAGGCTGAATATCTTAATGTATTCATCCTAGAATGAAGGAGAAGGAACTGTTATGTTTGTTAGAAAGATTAGTTGAGTGAATTAGGAGTGGATTTGAGTTTTAGGGAGTTATTTGAAGACATATGAAGCACTTTTTCAATCCCATGCACCCAATTTCTAGTACTTGATTTGAAATCCAAGCCTAATTAGGCCAATTACGTCTACAAACTTGGTGAGAGTTAGGAGTTGTTGGAGTGGAGTTGAAATTCAAGGCTTTGGGGTATGACATAGCTTCATAAAGGGTATCTATATATATCCTTGGTTTTCTAGAAGGTGATCAGGAGGGAAAGTTAAGTTGGAAAAACCTCCTGGATAGTACTACAAGGAATTCTAGGACAATCCTAGATAGGTACTGTACGGAAAGTGGAGGGATGAACCAAAGGGTGATTATTGGCCCTTAGGACATAAGAAAGGTTTACCAATAGTTATTTTGGGTTGGTGAAGTCACTGGTGAAGACTTCTAGGTTGAGGTCTAAATTAGGGCTAGTGTCCCTAAATCTCAAAAGTGTAAGAGTTTGAATTGGATTGTATCCAATTGGGAAAGGTTGGAAATTGGTTCTACCACCTTGGATAGGTAGAATACATTGTGTGGGAAAGGATCTAGGATCCTAGGAGAACCCAAGTTGGCTTGGGTTTGTTGTTGAAGGAAAAGGAGAAAGACCACACTTCTGGCTGTCACCTCTGCATTAGGTGGTATCAAAGCTTAGAAAATCTCTTGGGAATAAGAATGGCAGAGAAGACTAATGATACTGATGGAGAGATCCATATGAGGGTCACTAACATTGAGCTAGCCAAGATTTTGAGGGTGCATGCAACTAAGAGTAATAATATGGAAGCAGAAATAGAGAAATTGAAGAGTTCTCATATAAGTAGGAGTAATGGGGATGATTCAGAGTCAGACCAAGAAGAAGAAGAAGAAGAAGAAGAAGAAGAAGAAGAAGAAGAAGAAGAAGAAGATGAATGAAGAGAATACAAAGGTGCTGAAAGAGCAAAGAATATTATAAGCTTTGGAGAGAGTGGGTAGGAGAGATAACAAACTAGACCTACCAATGTTTATGGGCAAGATGGACCTTGAGGAATGCATGGATTGGGTGGAAGCACTGTAAAAATATTTTGAATGTGAGGATATCCATATCTCACAAAGAACAAAGATTGCTAAGTCCAAAATGAAAGGACCTACACTAAGTTGGTGGAACTTCCTACAAAGGGAGAGGGTGGAGAAAGAAAAGGGCCCTATAACCACATGGAAGAAGATGTTAAGAGAAATCAAGAAGCAATTTATTCCTGGAGACTATGAAGTAACTCTGCACAAGAAGTTACAAAATTTGAAGCAAAAGGATCTTGATGTGGGATCTTACACTCATGAATTCCACAAGGTCTCCATGAAGGCAAAGGCCCCTGAAAGTGAGAAACAAAAACTTTTTAGATACATGAATGAGATCAAGTACAGTATCTAGGATGAACTAAGTTTGTTTTGTCCACAATCTGTACACCAATGCTATCAGATGGATATGAAGATTGAAGAAAAACAAAGAAGGAGAGGCGAACAAAATAGTAGAGGAAGAGGAAATGGTTTCAGAGGTAGGGGAAGGTTTCAAGGAAGAGGATAATCTCCAAGACCACAGGGAGAATCCAATCACCAAGAGTATGATAGAGAGAAGAACAACAAAGGTAATTTCAAAGGGGGTAGAGGAAATAGCAAAGGAAGGTCAAGAGGTAGAAGAAACTCCACATTCACTGGAAAGTTTTTTCCCTACAATCAGGTTGGTCACCAATATTTTAGATGTCCAAACATGGCTGGTACATCAGGAGGAGATAGCAGAGTCCAACTCACTCAAGATGAGGATTTTCAAAGCATGACCTCCTACCACACCACTAAATCCATACCTATAGACCCAGAGCAAGGATAATGAATAATTTTCAATAGGACACTCCTAAAGATGCCAACTCCCAAGGAGCCCCCACAAAGGAAGAGTCTATTCAGAACTCACTGCAAGGTAATTGGTAAGATTTGCAAAGTTATTGTTGATTCTGGTTCTATAGAGAATTTAGTTTCTAATACAATGATAGATAAGATTGGTTTGAAGAAAATACCCCACCCAAGCCCCTATAAAGTATCTTGGCTTAATAAGGATCAACAAGCTTTAGTAGATGAGCAATGTTGGGTAGAGTTTCAAGTAGGAGAATATAAAGAAAAAGTTTTGTTCGAAGTTGTGGATATGGATGCATGTCATCTTCTCCTAGGAATACCTTGGAAATATGATGTTGATGCCCAACATGGGGGGAATAAAAATGTGTATACTTTGACTAAGAATGGGATTAGTTACACTATGACACATCTCCCTGATTTTGAGAAAGACAAAGCCTTAACAAACAGTGTTACCTTAGTGGGAGAGAAGGAATTTTTAAATTTCTTAAGGAGAGAGGAACACCTTGTTTTTTCCATCATAGTAAATCCCAAAATAGAGCCTAAGAAGACACCAAAAGGTCAAGAACCTCATAGAAGTGGTGGCCCCAAAGAAGTAGCAATTTTGTTGAACAAATACAAAGGGATAGTTGCAAACAAGAGTACTGATGTTTTACCACCATAGAGGGATATTAGCCACTGTATAGACCTCATACCTGGTTCTACCTTGCCAAATAAGGCTTCTTAAAAGCTTTCCCTTGACCAAAATGTAGAATTTTCAAGAGATTCAAGAGTTGATGGGAAAAGGATTCATTAGGAAAAGCATAAGCCCTTGTGCAATCCTAGCACCTAAGAAAGAGGGTACATGGAGGCTATGTACTAACTCTAGAGACATCAATATGATAACCATCATATATATGCTTCCTATGCCAAGGATAGAAGATCTCATGGACTGCTTAGGAGGAGAAAAATATTACTCAAAGATTGATCTAAAGAGTGGGTATAATCAAATTAGGATCAGAGAAGGGGATGAGTGGAAGACAACTTTCAAAACCAATGAGGGGTTGTTTGAATGGGTAGTGATGCCCTTTGGCCTCTCTAACTCTCCTAGTACTTTTATAAGATTGATGAATGAGGTCCTTAAGCCTTTCATAAATCACTTTGTTGTTGTTTATTTAGATGATATATTGATCTTTAGCAAAGATAAAGAAGAGCATTTGTTACATCTAGATATGGTAATGAAGAGGCTACATGAAGAAAATTTGAGGATAAATGTGGAAAAATGTGTGTTTATTCAAGAGGAACTGATATTTCTTGGCTTTGTCATCTCCAAAGGTAATTTGAAAATGGATCCTTCCAAGGTGGAAGCCATACTGAATTGGCCCACTCCAAAATCTTTCAGTGAAGTCAAAAGTTTCCATGGGATAGCTAGTTTCTATAGGAAATTTGTGAATAATTTTAGTGGGGTGAGTGCACCAATGATAGACACTATCAAAGGGGGAAGGAAAAGCAAATTTGTATGGACTGATGCTGCAGACAAGTCCTTTGAATACTTGAAGACAAGAGTCTCTCAACAATCTATCTTAACTCTCCCTGATTTTCACAAGGTGTTCACCATTGAGTGTGACGCTAGTAAAAGAGCTATTGGGGGTGTTCTCATCCAAGAAGGGAGACATGTGGCATTATTCAATAAAAATCTTAATGAAGCTAAGAATAAATACTCTACCTATGATTTGGAGATGTATGTTATGGTCCAATCTCAGAGAAAGTGGAGGCATTACTTATTGCCAAAATAATTTGTTGTATTTACTGACAATCATGCTTTGATTTTTCTTAATAGATAGGAGAAACTAAACCATAGACACCTCAAGTGGATGGAATACTTGCAAGCATTCACTTTCACTATAAAGCATAAAAATGGAGTAGCTAACAAGGTAGTTGATGCATTCAGAAGGAAGAATTTGGCTATACAAGAAGTGGCCTTGGAAAGTATAGGTATCTCTGTCCTCAAAGACATGTATCCCAATGATGCAAACTTCAAAGAAATTTACCAAGTTTGATTGGAACTAGGAGATAGATATCACACCGAATTTGCAGAATATATGATTTAAGAAGGATTGTTGTTTAAAGGGATTCAATTGTGTATCCTTGATTGTTCCATGAGGGAGAACATAATAAAATAAAATCATTGTGGATGTTTATCAGGCCATTTTGGTCTTGACAAGACACTTGAGCTAGTAAGAAGGTTCTACTTATGGCCCAAGATGCAGACTAAGATAAGGAGATTTGTAGAGAATTGCCTAGTGTGCCAAAAATCCATAGGCACCAGTTCAAATGCAATATTGTACACACCATTACCCATCCCTAACAAACCTTGGAACTCCATCAACATGGATTTTGTATTATTTCTTCCAAGGACAAAGGCTGGTTATGACAGTGTATTTGTGGTTGTAGATAGATTCTCAAAGATGGCCCACTTCTTACCTTGTAAGACTACACATGATGCCTCAAGTATTGCAAGTTTATTCTTCAAGGAGATTATGAGACTCCATGGTTTACCACTCACCATTGTTTAAGACAAAGACCCCAATTTTGTGGGACATTTTTGGCGTACCCTATGGAAGAAACTATTGGAGATTTACATCTGGCAGTTAGTCGTTTGTATGTTTGTTATTGATGACAACATATAATATACAGCAGTGTTCTGTATGTACTTATCAAAATGATTCTATTAACCCTTATGTGGTTATATTCATGTTGTAGACATGTTTTTGAGGCTTTGTTCATACACACAGGATCAGATTTGATGTTTCAGATAAGTTGTGTTAATCTATTATTGGCAGTTACAGTTTCTAGAGAGTATCTGTTCAGAGCCGATGTATTTACCGTGTTTCTTGAGTTGCACCTATCTTCTAGATACGCCTGTGTATATTCATGATTAGTTATGATTTATTCATGTTTGGTTAAGAGAAATTATCTTGTTTCATCAGGATCGTGTTGTTTGAGATAATTTGGTGAAGCCGACTTTGTGAAGTGTCATGTCTATTTAGTTTATATTGCGCGGTTGTAATTATGCTTGCATGGTTAGTTTAGCTAACAAGGATCTTATGAAGATTTCCTAATAGGTCCCATGATCTCATACTTTGAGGAAGATACTTATAGTAGTTCATTTGTAAATGCTAAGTGTGAATGATAAGAAAAGAAACAGAAAAAGTACAAAGCAGAATATTAGTTGTGTTTCATTCATCAAGGATCTATGTGAAGAAGTAGTGGAAGATTACAATACATTGGAACTGATCAAGATAGAATTTCTACTCTACAGTTCATCATTAGATATAGTTCACATCTATTCTACAGAAGGTTATAGCCTTCACCATTGAAGTAGTGAGCTTTTGGACAGTGAGTCCTCACCCTTAACAGGGTTATTTATAAAAGACTCCTAACAAGGTCAGACCCTTAACCAGGTCACTATACTTATTACATTGTAAAGAACAACTCCTAACAAGGTTGCAAGATCTTCTAACATGGATTATTATAAACAAGTATAGTTCATTGTGGGTGCTAATTCCCACTGGGGTTTTTACTATTTGGTTTCCCCGTAACCAAATTGTGGTGTTGTCTATTGTGTTATCTGAATGTGCATTTACTTTATGGTATTCTAGAATTAATAGAGAAAAGAATGAAATTAGTTGATAACTGATTCACCCCCCCCCCTCTCAGTTATCCTTTGGGACTATTCTAACAATTGGTATCAGAGCCAAGTACCTTGAAGAGAAAGCCTAACAGCTTAAGGTAGATCAGATGGCATACTTTAGAAAAGAGAGTCCTAAGTTCGATGGAGAATTGTTTGGATTGGAAGAACAAAATGATAACACATCTACAGTGTGTTGGTTTTGACATATTTGAGATAGCCACACAAGAATTTGTTATTCCCTCTCTAAAAGACCTTGCAAGAGATGATGCTACTAGTAAACAAAAGGATACATTCACAACTAATGCAGTTTCCAAAGAAGACCTTATAAGTGCACTATCTGACAGTGAATTATCTGAGATCAAGAAAGTAGACAAGGCATACACAATATGGAAGTATTTAGAAGACATGTTTGAAGGAGATATCCAAGCAAAGAATGCGTGCAGGAAGACATGGAAAAAAAATACAAAAATCTTGAGATGTTAATTGAAGATAACATCAGAGCCTACAATCAGAGGATAAATGAAGCAGTTTCTGGAATTAGAAATAATGGTGGAGAAATCTCAGAAGAAGACATAGTGGACAAATTGATGACTACATTGACAGCAAACTATGAGAGCAAGATCAATATTCTAGATGAAACCATGCAATTTTCAAAGGACTTCAAGAGAGAGACTTTGATCAGTAAAATCTCTGCATTTGAGATATCAAGAGTGAAGACTGAACCCAAAAGTGAAACAACCTTCAAAGCATCAATACATGGTAAGAAAACTTTACACACTTCTAATGAGAAAGAAGAAGTTGATGAAGAACTAGAAGAAATTATTTCCATGATTGCTAAAAGAGAAAAGAAAGGCAAAGGAAAGTATGAAGGACAACTTCCATTCAAATTTTTTTCATGCAACAAGATTTGTCACTTTGCATCCAAGTGTCCCACAAGAGTCAAGAAGTTCAGATCTGATTACAAACCTAAATATAGAAAGGAATGCTACCATGCTGAAGAAGGTGTAAAAGATGAAGATTCAGGAGAGGATGAAATTGGAGTCATTGCCCTTAAATACATGGAAAAATTGCTTGAGGAAATGGACATTGAAGATGAAAAGGAAGCACAGGAGTTAGCCCTAATTTCCAAAGTAGACATTAGAACTGACTACATCATTGACAGTGAATGCTCTCACCACGTGATAGGTGATAAAGATAGATTTTTTCATCTGGACATGTACAAAGGTGGTATGGTTACATTTGGAGATAACACTCCTAAACCTATCATAGGTAGAGGATCTATCACCCTGGATGGAAAGAACAAGATAGATGATGTTATGTATGTTGATGGATTACATCACAATTTATTAAGCGTTGGACAGCTACTTGACAAAGGTTATCATTTGGAATTCAAAGACAACAAATGCATTATTAACAACAAAGAAGGTGACATGATTGCATCTGGATCAAAAACAAAAGGTAATGTTTTTCAGCTCAATTCAGATGTAAGTTGTTTTGTTGCAAAAGTGGATGACATCTGGTTATGGCACAAGAGACTCTGTCATATCAATTTTGACAATATAGTAAAGATAAGCAATGTCAAGGTAGTTAGAGACCTTCCAATTATTGCAAGACCAGTTGACACAATGTGCAGGGAATGTATTATGGGAAAGCATGTAAGGATCTCTTTCAGAAGCAAGCAGAACTCAGCTGAGAACAAGTTAGACCTAGTGCATATAGATTTATGTTGTCCTACTCAAACTAGATCATACTACAGAGAAAGGTATTTCATTTTGTTTCTTGATGATTTTTCAAGGATGATGTGGGTTGCATTCTTAAAAGAGAAGTCTGAAGCCTTTGATAAATTCAAAATATTCAAAGCTAAAGTTGAAAATGAATCTGGATTAAAACTAAAGTGTCTAAGATCAGATAGAGGAGGAGAATTCACCTCTGACCAGTTTTATGACTACTGTGAAGAACATGGAATCAAAATATAGTTGAGTGCACCCAGAACCCCTTAGTAGAATGGGATTGCAGAAATAAGGAACATGATCATTCTTGATACAACACACACTATGATGATTGAAGGAAAAGTTGCGAACACCTATTAGAGAGATGCAGTCAATACAATAGTTTATACTATCAACATAACACAACTAAGACCAGGTGCAGATAATACACCTTATGAAATTTTATTTGGTAATGTACCTACAGTAAAATACTTCAAAATCTTTGGCAGCAAGTGCTACATCAAGAGAGATGATGGTGTTGGTAAGTTTGATGCTATAAGCGATGAAGGTATTTTCCTTGGTTACTCTACTAAAAGAAAAGCATACAGATGTTTCAATTTGAGATTAAAGAAGATAATTGAAAGTACTCATGTAAAGATTGATGAGAAGTTCATGGTTCAAGAA
>MU227519.1:7218596-7249207 GCA_018584345.1 Thuja plicata
TACTTTATGGTATTCTAGAATTAATAAAGAAAAGAATTAAATTATCTAATAACTGATTCACCCCCCCCCCCTCTCAGTTATCCTTTGGGACTATTCTAACAGAAACTTGGAACAAATATAGCTATGTCATATGCCTACCACCCTTAATCAGATGGACAGACTAAAGTCATCAATAGGTCTCTAGGAAACTTGCTAAAATGCCTGACAAAGGAGTATAAAGTGTCATGGGATTCAATCCTCCAACAATCAGAGTTCTCCTACAATGATTCTGTTAACAAAAGTTCAGGACTTAGTCCTTTCCAAATTGTCTGTGGATCCCACCCTAGAGGTGTCTTGGAACTAAGAAACATTTAGGATTTTGGCCAGAGGAGTGCCCAAGCTAAGGATTTTGCAGAGGTAATGAAGACCATTCATCAACAAGTGAATGATGAACTGCAACAAACCTCTGAGAAGTACAAACAAGCTACAGATGCCAAGAGGAGAGATGTCCAATTCAAAGTTGGAGATATGGTTATGGTTCACCTGAAGAAGGAAAGACTACCCAAGGAAAAGTACACCAAGCTGATGATGAAAAAGATAAGCCATTTCAGAATATTGAAGAAATGTGGCAATAATGCATACAGAATTGAATTACCTTCCACCATTGTCTTATCTCCCATTTTCAATGTAGCTGACCTATATCCATATAAAGGTCATGTCACTGATGTCTCCATTGTAGGTGCTCAAGATCTTCCACAAGACAAGGAGCTACAAGATTTACCAAAAACACCAACACAAGAGATTGACTCCATACTGGACAAGAGGATAGCCAAACAAACTAGGAGATCCACCTTCTATGAATACCTAGTCAAATGGAAACACCATTCAGTGGAAGATTCTACTTGGTTAACACCTGAAGATATTAAGAAGACTGGTTTCAATCTAAAAGATCTCCCAACTCAAGGGACTTGAGTTAATTTTGTCTTAGGGAGTATGGTGCACTGCACCCATGACTATCTCTGTTTGATCCTAGAGGATTTTTTTTGTCATAAATGGATTGATCTTAGAGTATCATCCTATTTTAGTTTTGGGATCCATGTGTGTATGGTCAAAGATCTCTTAGACAACCTTATGAGCCTAGAGATACCTTAGTCCATTTGGATCACCTAGTTAGGTTTATGTCTCTTTAAGCATGTTTTTTGTTTTTAGAGTTGTTAGTGTTAAATTCCTTGGATTCATGTTATTCTTATCTTTTTATGTCAATTGGATAGGTTTGGATTCATTCCTAAGGTCATCGAGTGCAAAAGACAAGTTTTTCCAAATGTTGCAAAAGTTGTCAAAAAGTTGCTCATGTAACTTCCAAAAGTTGCTTGAGAGTTGAAAGATGGTAGCCCAATAGTCAGGGTGTTTTTGATTGATCCAACTTCACATCTGAAGTTTTCTTAAGTATTTACTTGAAACCAACATGGTTAGAGGTTCTGAGATGTAACTTTGATGCATGGGAAATGGACTATGAAGCGGTTTTGTGAGCATTTCGGAGTTGTACGACCGTGTAAGGTGTGAGATTGAGAAAATTAGTCAATGCCTTGAATTTATTTTGGGTTATTGTTACTCTAATATTTATTTTAAGTCATTTGGTTTTGATTTGACAAGTTTTATTTGAAGTTTCCAAAAAGCAGTCCAAGAAGGAGTCTATTTGAAGCACAGTTTGCAAATGGAGTCCTAACTTGAATTCTATCAAGTGGATTTCTCTAAGATCCTGGAAAATGCAAGTTAGGATGGTATATTTAATTATTCTAAAAGCTCAAGAGATGGCTCAAAGGGTAAGACCCTCATTCATCAAGCCCTAGGCTGAATATATCAATGTATTCAGCCTAGAATGAAGGAGAAGGAAGTGGTATGTTTGTTAGAAAGATTGGTTGAGTTAATTAGGAGTGGAATTGAGTTTTAGGGAGTTATTTGAAGACATTTGAAGCACTTTTTCAATCCCATGCACCCAATTTCTAGTACTTGCCTTGAAATCCAAGCCTAATTAGGCCAATTAGGTCTACGAACTTGGTGAGAGTTAAAAGTTGCTAGAGTGTATTTGAACTTCAAGGCTTTGGGGTCTAACATAACTTCATAAAGGGTATCTGGATATATCCTTATTTTTCTAGAAGGTAATCAGGAGGGAAAGTTAAGTTGGAAAAACCTCCTGGATAGTCCTACAAGGAATTCTAGGACAGTCCTAGATAGGTATTGTACGGAAGGTGGAGGGTTGAACCAAAGGGTGATTCTTGGTCCTTAGGACATAAGGAAGGTTTCCCAATAGTTATTTTGGTTTGGTGAAGTCACTGGTGAAGACTTCTAGGTTGAGGCGTAAATTAGGGCTAGTGTCCCTAAAGATCAAAAGTGTAAGAGTTTGAATTGGATTATATCCAATTGGGAAAGGTTGGAAATTGGTTCTACCACCTTGGATAAGTAGAATACATTATTTGGGAAAGGATCTAGGATCCTAGGAGAACCCAAGTTGGCTTGGGTGTCTTGTTGAAGGCAAAGGAGAAAGACCACACTTCTTGTTGTCACCTCTACATTAAATATACTCTCAACTTTGGATTGAATCTATTCCTATGTTTCTCCATGAATTTGATTCTCTATTTCTATGTTAATTTAGGCATTATTTGGGCTAATGCCCCTTCTCTAATCCGCCTTTCAGTCTTAAGAGAAAACTACCATCTCTCATCTATCTTCTTGAATAATTCATCAAGGACTAGATTCCCAATCTCTAAAGGTGTCATCTTGTATGACGCTAGCATATCCATCATGGCTTCTTCTATCTTAGCCTTGTCCTGGGTACTCAATTGTTCTAACTTAATGAAATTGAATCATGACAAACCTGTTGAAATCATGATACTGTGACAAATCTCATCAACATTAGTAGGATGTTTATGTGTAGAAACTTTTAAATTGTTGATGTCCTTTGTATCTGTCATCTCTTCATCTTCATCATCTTTACCCAATATTTATTTCCTTCTCAGATTCCTCTTAGGTTTGCTTGGATCAACTTTAGTTTGTACTTATTTCCTTTTCCTTGAGCTCTCCTCTTCGTCTTTCTTTAGTAATATTTTCTTTGGTGGCTTGGTTTTTATTGTAGTTGTTGATGCCCTGGTTCTCGGTCTAGATGTGGTAGGAGGAGTAGGTTTCCCCTTTGAACTCCTCTTCTTAGTTGACTCGGTAACCATCACTTTCTTTCCCTTATTATCCACTTCCACATCTACATCTTCACTCTCTTCTAAATCACTAGATAGGTCCTCACCTTGACCTTGTGTGATTTGTATTAGTGCATCATCTTCTTATTCTTGTTCTCCAAACATCTTATCAAGGTTTTTCACTATTTTCTTTATTTTCCTCTCCATGGTTTCAGCCTTCAATCCCATGATTATCTTTGATTTAGCTTCTTCATACTTCCCAAATACTTCAACCTTCTTATCAACTTCCTCTGCAAGTAATGTTTTGATTGTTGCAGATGTCTCATATATATTTACTTCATAAGGTAATGGCCTCAACCATGCTACCCTTGGTACTATAGCTTGTACAATGGTATAGTCAGTATCAACTAGAAAGAAAATATCATCATAATGCTTATCTACTAGTGATACAAGTATTCTTCTCCTTAATCTCATCTTCTTTTTTAATTCAACAAAGTAGTTACCCATAACATTATCCAAATTCTCTCCTATCTTCTATATAAACTCATTAATCTATTGTGTCACTAGTCGGTCTTGACTCTATACTACATCTCCTATAGTAGGAAAATTATTCTGAACATAGAAAAATATGTAAACTAATAGGGATTTGAACATACACATAAAATTATTTTCCTACCTGATGGAAGATAGGTTATCAGCAAGTTGAGTCATCTGTAGCTCGGTAAGATCATATTTATGATCATTTTTCAATATCATCCATGCCTAATCAACTGCAATGCAAGGAACACTATCCAATCTTCTCGACTGATAAAACTTGTGAGCAATCACTGTAACTGCAATGTCAATTTCAGGATCTGTCATCATTGAAATTGTCATTCCTCTCTTGTTCCACTTGGCTTAAGTGTTCTTTTCAACCTCTTCTTTACTCTGACAATGCATTGTCCTTTTCCCTTGCATAATAGGGATCTAGTGACACGGTGGTTTATTTCCTTGGTAATCTTCACTGGTCCATTCTCCATCCATATTCTCATATCATGAACTCTACTTAGAACTTTCCTGATCCATTCAAATTTGAAGTCACGTGGGAAATCTAGGGGCACGAGCTAACCCTTTGTCAGCAATGTGCTGATGCTCAACCTTCAATGCCCTATTTTCACATAGTTTGTTATATGCTTCCCTCAACTCAAAATCTCCAACTTCACTTATCTTACACATATAGGATGCTCTCACATCATGTATCATAAGAAATTTTTGTGGGATGGATGACAGGGTTCCTGAAATATCTCCCTTCACTGCAGTCTTAGGTACAACACAAAAATTGGGTGGTGCACATGCGTCACTCTTGACTAAGTGAACATTATTCAATTCCTTATCTTGTCTCTTCACTCTAATAGATGAACTAGCAGCCATTTGTTAGATTAGGGTTTGTGAAATGAACTCTAGGTAACTTGGCAACAATGAATCTTCAACCTCTGAGTATTTGTTGATGATACACAAGTGGAATCTTTACAAACTTCACTCAAATCAATCTTTGAATTGCTTATGAATCTCTCTATAAAATTTAATTACTTTGTGAAATGAAAATGAATGAAGAAATCCATTATATACCCTCAAATGGTCAAATTAGATCTTCATTAAATGTTCCATATAGTGGTAGGTGTAAAACAGTTGTCTCAGTGCTTGAATATATAGCTCGGTTAAATAATTCCATCACTCGGTCAGAATAGTGACTTGGTCAGAATAGTGATTTGGTCACTACTGACACTCAGTCAACATATCAGCTCGGTCGATATGGGAGCTTGGCACATACTAATACAGATTCTTGACATCAAATATGCATATCTATTCTTTTCTTAGTTCTTGTTTCATATCTATCCTAATGCATCTTAACTTATGCAGACATGGACTTTAATACATCTTATGTAAGGAACTAGTGTAAAATATAGCATTGGAGAAAACAAATCCTTACATACTTTCTTTTCTTAACTGGAAGTAGTGTGATTACTTGATCCATTGGATTGGGTTTTCTCAGCTTCACTAGGTCCACTACTACTTGCTTCTTCTTTCTTTCTCCATGTTAGATTCATCTGATTCTTTATTTTCTCAATAGTAGGTGTCAGGGCTCTGGTCTTGTAGACTCTCCTAGTATGACCAATCTTGTGACAAACTATAACAGACCAAACTTCCATTCATCCTACTCTTGGATTTACCTCTAAAGTGTTTCATTATACAATTTTTTGTAATATGACCATATTCAACACAATAATGAAAAATGTGCCTTGTATTGTAATCCCAATTGAATGTGTTACCTATCCTCAGTGCATTTCCTTGTTTCTTGGATGTCCACTTGGATTTTGTATTGGATCTACAATCTTGAGTTCTATGACCAAACTTCTGGGAATTATAACAATGTCCTTGAAATATAGGTGAAGTAGGTGTATTTCTAGTCTTTGACCTGCATTCATGTGCCTGATGTCCATGCTTCTTATAGTTAAAGACATATCCATTTAATTTAGGCTTTGTATTGGACTTACCATTCTTTCTTCAGAAAAAATTTTCTATGTGACTTGGTTTCCCACAATGATGACATGTAGGTTTGTTGTTCTTCGACTTTGCATTCCTTTATTCTCCACTCTTTGATGATTCTCCTTCTTCATTGGATGATAGGTGCTCAGTATGGCCTAGTCCAGAGGTATCACTATTCCTTCTTGGTTATCTCATTAGCTCCTCAAAGTATCTCAAGGCTTCATTAGGTTTGTTTATCCCCTCAATGAGTTTTCTTGTAGATTTCAACTCTTTTTTTAGTTGATTGTTCTTTGATCACAAATATGTAATTTCAATATCTTTTATGTTCACCTTTTGATTTGCAAATAACAGTTGTTTGACCATGTCCAAGTGATTGTTTGTGAGCTTCTACACATCACTTGTTCTTTCATCAAGTCTAGTAGACATTTGTCTCTTGTCTTCTTCTGCCATAGTCTTGTCTTCCTTAGCTTTCTTCTTCTGATCAATCACCTCACATAGTGTTATTGATTGAGTTTCATGTTCTACCTTTAGACTTTTGACTCATTCTTTCAGTGTGTTCTTCTTCTCTAATAGATTTGTAATTGTTGCATTACTTTCTTTGGAATCTCCATTGTCAAATAGTACTTTAGTGTCTTTTTCTTTATATGAAGTGTCATTCAGCTGAGTTGCCCATTCTTTCCTAGCCTTTAAGAATTTCCTTAATTCTTTGCTTGTTGTCTCAAGCTTCTGTAGTGCCAGCTAGATATCAATATTCTAATTTTTAATGACCTTTCCCAACTTATAAACCTCTATCTCCAAGGTCTTAACTCTCAAGTGGTTAGACTTCTTCTCAAAGCAAAAATCTTTGATACCAATTGTTGGAAGTCTAATATGGGAAAGAAGTATACTGAGAGGGGGGGTGAATCATATCAATAAAACTTTACACTTCTAAAACAAACTTATTCAATCATGTAAATATAAACATTAAATAAAATGTTGTAATAGATCTAACATCTAATCACATCCATAATGAACACATAACACAAAGAATTGGTAACCTAGAAACCCTTGAAAGGTAAAATTAAAGTGGGGATGACACCCACAAATCTTCACTACTACAGTAATAAAGTGTTCCTGTTAGGGCTACAAAGTTTGATCACTTCCGATGATCTACCCTATGAGGGGTCAGCCCTATGAAGAGCTTACAGACTTATATAATCTACCTTGTTAAAGGATTTAAACTTACAACTAAGTAAGCACTCTATTAAGAGATTTATAAAGGCCTATTAGGATCACTCTATTAAGAAATTTACCCTGATTCACTTGCTAGAATGTATCAATACCTGGTCCTTCGGTCTCCACTTCAAATGTTGATAAAGGGTCTCCTCTTTCCAACTCTTGATTGATCTCTCAATCTAATATATCTCTTTACTATCCTTCACTTCTCTTATTGGTCACTTTGTCTGGTCTATGCTTCAGATATGAAAAACATGCATACACACCTCATCTTTGCTCTTCACATCCGCATCCACATTCTGATGAACTACAACTGATTGTATGTTTGAAGTCATTTTTTTTATGGTCAACCGAGTTACATATATGATGATATACATTAATCAGTTAATGTATTGTCATTGATGTCAAATTATTTGAGTATCATTATTGTGACAAACATCTATTATGGATTGAAGATATGGAACAAACAAAGTTTATGTGGTGGGTAATTGAAGAGTTCAATGTACACCCAGTAAATACAGTGTATACTGAGCATAGTGATAACCAAACTAGGGATCACTGACACATCACGGTATTGACCGAGAAATTTAATCAAACCGAGGCTGACTAAAATGATGAGCTATAAATTGATGATTCTAAGGTAAATGATAAGGTTTGTTATGATGATCAAACAGTTATAAAAATTCAAAGAAGATCGGACGATGAAGATTGAAAAGTGTTTTTAACACAACTTCGAGGAAGGTTTAAGCGGCAAAATCAATGATGGAGATGAAGCGGAAAAATCTAAAGGATGGAAATTAAATGAGTTATGATATCTATATAAGAGACAAGAGATTCATTATGAATCACATGAGGCTATGATGCACATAGGATAATTTCATGCATGACTGATCAAACTGGTTAAAGACAGAACCAAGCATTTTCTACAGACATCACCGAGCGACAGAGGAAAGAGAATTAACCGAGCATAATAGAGTACAAAGAATCAAATGAATTGAAGTGAAAAAATTGATCAAAGGTATTATGTACTTAGCATAGACCTAAAAATATACAAACAGAGTTGTATATGAATCAAATCATTGATGTATCAATTTAACCATTGTTACAGATAAATCTCTTAACTGAGTAGGAAATGAAGTCTTTATTATGACATTCTAATAAATGTTGAGTGTTTTCTTGTTGACCCCATAGTGAATGATTATTCAAGAGAGAACTATTAGTTTTAAATCCTCTAATTAGGTCACATTTAATAGTGTGCATTGTAACCTTTAACAAGTTTGGCTCTTAGCTAAGCTCACTTTAGAAGAGTGAAATATGTTGGGTTACCGATCCCAGGTGGTTTTTCCCTTAGCAGGGTTTCCACATTAAAATCTATGTGTTAATGTGTATGATTGTTTTGAATTGTTATTTTAATTTACACATTACTTTATCTACTTTGATCGATAATCACAGTATTGATTTACTGCTACTCAGTATAGGACTAAAAGTTTGAGATTACAGTATACATTTCACCGAGTTGAATTATATGCTTGAAATTGTTGTTATATACATATGGGAGAATTTGGGACTTTAGGATAATTGGGATCTAACTGATTCACCCCCCCCCCCTTAGTTATTCTAACAATTGGTATCATAGCCTATAGTGCTTAGAAGGAAATTTTTAAAGGACTTAAGCTAAATATCACAAGACATATAAGAGAGATGCAGCGAAGCTTAATAAGGAGAAATTCTCAACATAGAAGAGAGGAATGAGACTATACCTATCTGGGATTGGAGATGACATAGCAATATACCTGGATAGTGAATTCATCCTACCTACTGGACCTTTGAATGTTAGTGAGATGAAAGAGAAACATGAACACAATGTTATAATGGTAGAAATTGCTTCTTCACTTACTGATGTTGAATTTGAGGATATCAAGACATGTACATTAGCCAAGAAGATGTGGGACAAGATTACACTAGTTTATGGTGGAGATGCAAATGTACAAAGAGCTAAAGTTGAAAGTCTCTGAGGAAAATTTGATGACATGTGAATGAAAGAAGGAGAAAACATAACACGGTACAGTACTTGACTCAAGGAGGTTGTGAATGCTATTTGAGGAGTAGGTGGAAATATTGATGAAGACACTATTGTGAGTAAGATTCTTATAACTTTATTGCCTATATATTCTATAAGAGTCTCTACAATACATAAAATGAGAGAAGCACCTGGAAATAATATTACTTTTGATAGTCTTGTTGGTAGATTGATTTCTTTTGAGCTGAAAAATTTTGACAACATTGTTGTACCTACTATAGAATCTGAATTTATGTCTACTTTGAAAATTAGTAAATCTGGTAGAAAACACATTATAAGAATTAACATTGATAGTGACAGTGATGATAAGGAACTTGATGAACTTGAAGCATTAATGGTTAGAAGATTGCACAATGGTAAAGGAAGATATAAAGGTAAACTACCGTTGATATGCTTTAATTTTAAAGAGAATGGACACTTTGCTACCCGATGCCCTAACAAAAAGAATGATGAAAGAAATGAAAGATCTAATGACAGAAAAGATGACCAAGAATATAGAGGCAACCGACACTATAACAGAAGGAATAGCTGAGATTACAAAGAAAAAGGCAAAAAGGCTTGTTACATTACTAAAGATAAAGATAATGACACTAATTCTGACACTAATGAAGATATTTAGATAGTATTTGTAGCTTTGAAAGAAGATTCAGAAGAAGATGAAAGGTATGTTGAAACAACACTTATTTCTAAAGTTAGAAAACATGAAATTCGGGTTATTGATAGTGGTTTCACACATCACATGAATGAAGATAAAGAAAATTTTGAATTTCTTGAGCATTATAATGGTGGTTTGTTAGAATTGGAAATGATACACCTTGTCAAGTGAAAGGAAAAGGTACTATAATGTTGAACAATAAAATAAAATGTGAGAATGCATATTGGGTGAAAGGACTTAATTATACTTTATTGAGTGTTTCAAATTTGAGTAACACAGGTCACCGAGTTTCATTTGAAAATAGAAAAGCTAGAATCTATGATGGAACGGGAAAGTTGATCGACATTAGTGAACAATCAAAGGTAATCTATTCTATCTTGACACTACTGAAACTACTTGTTTGATGGAAAATAATGAAGATGTATAGTTGTGGCATAAGAGGCTTTGTCATGCAAATTTTGACAACATGGTTAAGATTAGTAAGAAAAGAAAAGTTAGAGGCTTACCGAGCTTATCTAAACCTGACCATGTAATGTGCGAGAATTGTCAAATGGGAAAAATGTCAAAATCTAGTTTAAAGAGCAAGAATTTTTCATCTAATGATATTTTGGAGATATTTCATACAGACCAATGTGGACCAATGAGAACACAAATTTATTATGGGGACATATACTTTATTTTATTTGTTGATGACTACTCTAGAATGGTGACTATCATGTTCTTAAAAGAAAAATTTGAAGCATTTAAGATGTTCAAATGGTAAAAATCTATAGTGGAAATAGAAAGTGGTAGAGAACTGAAATGTTTGAGATCTAATAGATGAGGTGAATTTGTTTCCGATGAGTTCACTAACTTTTGTAATGAGTATGGAATTAAGAGACAAGTTTCTGCACCAAGGACACCATAGAAAAATAGAATTGTTGAAATGAGAAATAGATCAATTGTGGATTGTGCTACAACACTAATGATTGAAAAGAATGTTGCACAAACATAATGGAGATAAGCTATAAAAACTATTGTATACACACTGAAAAGAGTACAATTGAAGAAAGATACAAACAAGACACCTTATGAATTATGTTATGGTTATACACCTAATGTGAGTTATTTTAGAATATTTGGAAGTCGTTTTTATATTCTAAAAGATGATAGAAATGGAAAATTTGATTCAAAAAGTGATGAAGGAATATTTCTTGGATATTCTACTAGAAGCAAAGCTTATAAATGTTTGAACAAGACTTATAACAAGATCATTGAAAGTGTAACTGTGAGAGTTGATGAATTTGCTGAGAAGGCTGATGAGGAAAGCATGAAAGAGCCAGAAGATTATAGTAGATTTGTCTAAATTGGAGAACTAGACACTTTTCCTGCGTAGATACCTAACATTATTGTGCAACAAGGTAATGTTACCGAGCAATAGGAGGCACCAACCGAGAATCAAGAAAATGTTGCAATTGAAGATCATGATCAAGAACACAATGAATCTACTGGAGAACACAATGAAGAACAAAGAATTGAACATGTACTTGAAAAATATGTAAGAAGACATCATCCACAGAATCAAATTATTGGAGATAAAAGAGTTGGTATGATGACACAAAGTAAGTTGAAAGACAACACATGTTTGATATGTGAATTTTAACCTAAAAATGTTAGAGATGCACTTGAAAGTGAATAATGGATTATTGCAATGAATGAAGAAATTGAGAAGATACAGAAGAAAAAAAAACATGGACATTACTACCGAGATTGAGTGATAAGAATGTCATTGGCACCAAATGGATATTTAGAAACAAATTGAATGAGAATGGAGATATAACCAAAAATAAAGCAAGATTAGTATGCAAAGGGTATGCACAAGAAGAAGGTATTGACCATGGAGAAACTTTTGCACCCGTTGTTAGACTTGAAGGAGTTAGAATATTACTTGCATATGTTGCATATAAAGGATTCAAAGTATATCAGATGGATGTTAAATCTACATTTTTGAATGGAATACTAGAAGAAGAGGTATACATTGAACAACCTAAAGGATTTGTTGATCCTAATTAGACAAACATGGTATGTAAGTTACACAAAGCATTATATGGTTTGAAGCAAGCACCGAGAGCATGGTATGAAAGACTGCATTCCTATCTTATTAGTATTGGATTTATTAGAACAAGTGATAACAACAATTTGTATTTGAAAGGAGGAAACGATGATAAGACCCTTATTGCTGAAATTTTGTTGATGATATTATATTTGGAGGAAATGATAACTTATGCACATCATTTGTTGATATAATGAGGAAAGAATTTGAAATGTCAATGTTTGGAGAGATCATTTTTTTTCTTGGCTTGCAAATTTTACAATAGGCTGAAGGCATATACATTACTCAATCAAAATACATCAAGGAAGTACTGAAGAAATTCAAAATGGAAGAATCTAAACCAGTTGGAACACATATGGTGACAGGATGAAAATTGACAAAAGACGATAAGACACCTGACATAAATCAAACATTGTACAAATCTATGATTAGAAAGTTGACGTATTTTGTAGACACTAGACTAGACATAGCACACATAGTTGGAATTATTTCAAGATTTTATGCTAATCCCAGAGAATCACATATGACTGTTGTAAAGAGAATTTTTAGATATATGAAGAACACTGAAGATTGTGGCCTATGGTACAAAAGGGAAGGCAAGTTCAAACTGAAAGTTTACATAGATGTTGATTGAGTCGGGAACATTGATGATAGATGGAGAACTACTGGTGGAGAATTCTTTATAGGTGAAATATTAGTTACTTGGATAAGTAAAAAGCAAGGATGCATATCTGAGTCAACTGTAGAAGAAGAATATGTTATTGTTGTTGTAAACTATTCAAACATTATATGGATTAAACAACTTTTGAAATGTATGAATGAAGAGATCACTGACCCAGTGATAATTTATTGTGATAATACTATTGCAATAAATATTTCAAAGAACCTTGTGATGCATGCAAAAACAAAGCATATATCTATAAAATATCACTACCTAAGGGAACAAGTACAAGAGAAATAAGTTATACTGGACTATGTACAATCAAAGGAACAACTTGCTGACATATTCACTAAACCCTTACCAAAGGATACATTTGAATACTTGAGGGGTAGACTAGGGGTTCTTCCCTTGTCTTTCAGTCATTAAGCTGACTAGGAGGTTGCATCAACCTAAATGTAATCAGAATAGAAATCATGTTGATGCAAAGCTAAACTAGACTGACATATCAGTACATTGCAAGGTACTTATTTTACTGCACCGAAAACCAGAGATATTTTTTTCGCCAATAGAGAGCTGTATATTTTATTTTTGGCAGTGTTTTCAAAGGGAGAGAATGATCAATGAAATATCTATCCATTAAAGGGATAAAATGAGAAAAGAGAAAGAGAGAGAAATGACATATCTATCTACAGAGAGAAAAGAATCAAGAATAGAAGAGTCAAATCCCCAAGGAGAGTCTGCATGGCGAGTTTTAAATACTAAAACATTTTATATACTCAGGCTAGGGAGAGCTACAACATGTTGTAGTTGTAGAATAAAATTTTGGTATTCTATGGCATTTTTTATTGTATATTTCATATTGTGTTTCCATCAATGCCAAAGGGAGAGATTGATGAACTACAACTGATTGTATGTTTGACATCATTTTTTTGATAGTTAACCGAGTTACAAATATGATGATATACATTAATCAGTTAATGTATTGTCATTGATGTCAAATTATTTGAGTATCATTATGGTGACAAATATTTATTATGGATTGAAGATCTGGAACAAAAAAAATTTATGTGGTCGGTAATTGAAGAGTTTAGTATACACTGAGTAACAATGAACACTGAGTAAATACAGTGTATATCGAGCACAATGATAACCGAGCTAAATGATGAGCTAGGAATTGATGATTATGTGGTAAATGATAAGGTTTTTTTATGATGATAAAATGGCTATGAAAATTCAAGGAAGATCGGATGACAAAGATTGAAACATGTTTTTTACAACTACCGAGGAAGGTTTAAGCGGCAAAACCAACGATGGAGATGAAGCGGCAAAATCTAAAGGATGGAAATTAAATGATTTATGATGTATATATAAGAGAAAAGAGATTCATTATGAATCACATGATTCTATGATTCGCACATGCAAATTTCATGCATGACTGATCAAATTGGTTAAAGATAGAACCGAGCATTTTCTGGAGACATCACCAAGCGACAGAGGAAAGAGCATTAACTGAGCAGAACAAAGTATGAAGAATCGGATGAACTGAAGTGAACAAATTGATCAAAGGTATTTTTTAGAATGATAGAAAGGTGTCTACTGAGAGGGGGGTGAATCAGTACCCTTAAAATATTTCAAACAAATCTTTGTAATCAAATCTTCTGTTGTAACCGACTGAGTAGATAACTTTCACCAAACATGAAATATCACTGCTGAAATGTAAATGCATGTAATCCAAACAATAAACATACATGAAATTTAAGTACACATGACACTAACATTTGATATCGCAAAAACCCCCTTTTAGAAGGTAAAAACTGCGGTGGGGATGATACCCACAAAACTTCACTACCGCGGTAAATAAAGTAGTATGTTAAAGCTTACAAAGATTGATCATTTCTGGTGACCTTACCCTGTTAGGAATAACAATAAGATCAATTAGATCTATCTTGTGTGAGGATTTAGAAACATAAAGTATGTGTGCACTTTGTTAAGAGATTTATACAAAGACGGTTAAGTCTACTCTGTTAGGAGATTTTAGAATTATTATAATTGTCAGAGAGTAACAAAGTTGTGTGATCTGAAAAAAATTAAAATATCCATATTGTGAATACAAATCCTTTAAGTGCAATGAAATTACCACCACACTGTTAATGATAATACCTTCTATACTGCTTGGTAGCCTTGTCTCTGTTCTAAAAAATGAATACTTGCAATGTAGTCCTTCTCCTAAAGACCCTTGTCTAATCTCAGATGTCTGTAGTATGGTGGCTACTTGATCATTACTTGATCAAAATACATTTTTAAAATGATATCTTAACATTACATATATAAAACTTCTTGACCTAATTAGGGTTTTACAATATCTTACAAAACCTAAGATCAACGGTGTACAAAGTTTACCTTGATCATCTAAACATAGGAGATATAAAAAATTAATATTGTGAATCTATAATTAATGTTCTCCTCAATCATTTCAAATTGTTATCCAAGTCGGAAAAAAGTTGTTACCTAAATTGATGTGCCATTACAAACTTTTATGTGACCGCTAGTTAACTCGGTAAATATTGTCTCTCGGTGCTCGATGTCCTCTATGTATCTTGGTGCATACTATGTGCTCGGTGTACACTGCTACTCAGTAAGTCTATTTGTTTGGTGGTCATTGCACTCAGTTAAATTTTGTGCGTGATCAGTGCACTCGATTAACTCAACACTCGGTGATCATACCAACTAGTCTTGTCTGTGACTTTGTTACCAACTATCCATTTGAATGCTTGAATACTAATGACAACCTTAAAATCTCATTTGTAGTAATATTCTCCCCCTTTGGCATTAGTATCAAAAAATTGTATATGTAGATGTAGTATAAACACAAAAACTTATACATATTGACTCCCCCTTTGTACATGCTTTGTATATACATATGTTTCCCATTTTTTAAAAATTAATAACAAAAAGAATAAACTTAAAACTTGTAAAAAATGTTAGGATGGGCCTTCTGTAGATTTTCCATTAACTTCTCCCATTCCTCCTTTAGATTCTCAAGGGTTAAAATCTCTAGGTTCAGTTGAGCATGCATATCATATATGCTCTTGGTAACTGATAGCTCTGGGGTGGCAATCAAGTTCTTTGTGAGTGTCACATGCTTTTGCATCATAACTAAATGTTGTAGTAACATAGCCTGTAGCTCAGTTACCTATTCTCTTATCTTGTCCTCTTCCTTTTTCAGATCAATTCTCAACCGCGATGTTTGTAGAACCTTGGTGTAGTGCATTTTCAATGCATGTTGCTTGGTTGAAAGACTGTTGTCACTATCTTTTAGATCTTCATCTAATTTCTTCATTTGTTCACTAAGCTTGGTAGTGAAGTGATATAAAGTGCATAACTTCTGTAGAATTGTAAGTGCCTGATTTATAACCTATTCTAGCCATGTTACAAATTCTAACAGAGTTACTTTGTTTATTGCCACTGCTTGGCTAATCTTCTCAATAACCTTGTATTGAATCTTATTTTCTTCTCTCTCTTCTAACTTATACTCGACATTAATGTCTTGATCATTTATTGCCTTGGTGAGCAATGCAAGTTGATCAATGATGGGGGGTGATTCATTGATATTCAAGTCAAGAACAACTTGTTGTAGAATTTCCTTTGCATTCTCTATCACCTGTGCATTTTTATGTTCTTTCCTCAGCTTATCTTGTGTTGCTTTTCGGGTGCATAGGTCACCATATTTCCTAGGTGATTCAGGATCAAGTGTCTTTGGATCACAGTTAGGGATGTCTATGATTTCATCTAAAGTTACTGCATCCTTTCTCCCTTTCTTCTTTTTCTTCTTCTTCCCTTGTACACTTGATCAAGGAGATAGTGTTAGTGATAGTTGAACCTTTTGCTCAGTTTCTTGCTTTTATGGCTAGGTGGGTGTGATGCCTTGTGAAGGTGCCTCGGTAGTTGACCTGGTGTCAATAGTAGAAGTGTCTACCATATTTTCTTTGTTACCTTCACCTTTTTCTATAGCATCAATGGTATCTTGAGGTGCATCACCTTGTGTTATTGCTCCACTTTTCTCAGTCTCTTTACCTTATGTATCAACCTTGTCTTTAGTTGTGTCTATGACCTGCTCGAGTGCCTTCTTTTGTGTTTCACTCTCAATGACAATAGCTTGTACCAGAATGAGAAGATTACTTGGTACCATTTCTTAGGTGACCTCTGTTGTATCTTGTTCATCTAAGGTCTCAGTGGCTCCGATTAACATTTCATCTTCCTTTGCCTTATCATTAGGATCACCTTCAGTTATGTCATTTATTGTGATCTCTAGATGACCTAGATTAGTCAACATTTTAGGAATACCATCCCATACATTATCAATAATTTCATCATCAATATTTATTGGTTCTATGGTTGGTCGATGTCCCTCGATATCGATTGTACATGCAATGTCCTTTGTTTCCTCGGTTTCCTCGGTTGGATTCAACAGATTGTTCCAAAACTTGGTGCTCTCTTCATCAACTTCCTTCAAATTCCCTTGAAGTATATTCAGTGTCTATGCTTTCTTTGGGAATTTCTTTGCATACTATTGCATTATATCATCAATTTTTTCTACTATGAAATCAACCTTAAGTAGAGTGAGAGTTGCCTCTCTCATCTGTTTCTCAGTGTTGAGTGCATAAGTCCATCAAGCTGATATTTTATCATACAATTCTTGTGGAATGTAAGTAGAAAATTCAGCATGGACCTGTTTGAAATTGATCATAATACTTATGAGAGCTTCTTCAAGTTTATCCTTATCCTTGGAAGTCCTAACCTTAGGATGTCCTAACCTTCTGTTTGTCTTGATTGCTTCTGCAATTTCATCAATAGTCTTCGGTGATTTTTTCTGCACAACCTTAAATTGATCAGTATTATCATCAGAATCATCCTTATCATCCTTATTCCTTACATACTTCTTTCTTTGTCTCGGTGCAGTAGTCTTCAGTTTCCTTGTCTGATAAGTGAATTTTGATGATGGCCTTGTTATCTTTGCAACTCCTTTCTTCAAAGGTGGTGAATCTATTGTCACCAGTTGTGATCTTGTCTTCGGTGGAGACTCATTATTTATGTCTTTCCCCTTTTTGGCCTTAGGTGCCTCTACTTGTGCTTCATCAGACTTGGTGGCATTAGCATCTTGTTCTTGTTCTTTATCTTTACCGACTGAAGTCTGCTCCTCAATATCATCAACTAACTTATCCAGTTCTTCATCGGTGAACAAATTTGCATTTCAAGGTCTTAATAATCTTAGTCTTCTTCCTACCCATCTTTTAAACTTTAATTCCAATTGATATTCTGGTTTTAGGTTCCCCATATGTGCCAAATCTCATGGCAGATTTGTCAACTAGTTCTTTGAGTAACTTTTCTATAGCTTCAGAAGCTAAATCAATATCTAGTTCATAATCCATTGGCGGTAGCCATGATGTCCTCGATTGTACTACCTTGAAAAGAGTAGTGCCAGTGTCAAATACAAAGCAAATGTCATCCTTGTATTTCTCTACCAACTACATTGGTATTCTTGTTCTCTTTTTCATCCTTGCTTTGAACTTTATAAACTAGTCATTCATAACAGGTTCAATGTTCTTGCCTAGGTGATGTAGGAGCATCCTGGGGTAGTTGGCAATCATGTGTCACCAAAAACACATTTTGGTTTGATTTATGTTTTAGTAGTTAACTTGATTGGAGACCTGAGGTGCTCGGTCACTTTGGTGGCAGTTTTCAGTTGGAAGAAGTATTGCTTCAATGTTAAACTCGGTGACTGGACTCAGTGGAGCTCGGTGTTGCTGCGATATTCTACTTGGGGTACACTACTCGGTTGTATTATCTTGATGTGTGCAGCTCGGTGGTGTCTTTCTTGACAGCATATTACTCAGTGGTGTCTATTCGGTGGAGTTATTCTCGATTGTATCCTTCACCGAGTGGTCTAGCTCTTGGTGTGTTTTTTTACTGATTGGTTGTTGGGGTTCACCGAATTGTGCTTATAGATTAGGAAGACATTGGAGATTGCATCCATGATTTGAGGGGGTCATTGGGATTGTGATGAGTTTTGAGGCATGTGGATTTGTGGCATTGAATCTTGTGTGGACCTAAATCTAGGTTGATGTGTTCTCATATGTATTGTTTTATTATTTGTAGCTGACTGGTGCATTTAATATTTGTTCATTGTGGATTGTAATGGCCGACTGGCACTTAATTATTGTTTACAATCTGACTTGTGGAAAGTGTGTATAAAAGGGAGTTTCATTTCATGTTTAGAGAGAAAAATAGAGAAGATGATGGGAAGATAGATAGAGGATAGCAGAGTAAGCTAATAAGCTAAAAGATTGTAAGTTGTTGCAGATAGTTGTAAGTGGGTAGACAAAGATTGCAGAATGCTTGGTGGCTTGCGAGCGCAAGTTCAAATCTGGTTTCTTCCACTTAGTTGTAGGGTAGACAAATAATGTTGGATCCTATAAGATCTTGTTGAATTTTTTGATGTAATTAGCCCTAACCGAGAAGGCCTTACAGACCGGCATGTTGCATGTAATTAGAATGATGAGATAATATAAGTTGATATTTATTTATCTTGTGTTGTGTTGTTTCCACTGTGTTGTTATTGTTGTTGGCTGCAAGTTTGGACAGTCCTTTATTGGATCCTCCAACCTTGGACTACATCAAGTGGTATCATAGCTGTTGGTTTATTTCTTGTAGAGCTTAGGGTTTTCAAATATCTGTAGATATACCTCCGAGAAGATTGGACCCTAGGGCGATTGTAGATCTTTCTAAGGAGGTGGAAGCAAGTATAATAGAAATATTTAGATCGAGGATGGTGACAATGAAGAATGAAATCATAGAAGGGATCATAAATGTTGGATTTCATAAAGGTCTGAGAATGGATGATGGTTATGAAGAAGTTGCTGAAGATTTTGAAGCTGCTAGATCTAGTGGAGATGACAGAGCCAATCAGATAGAGATACCTGGAGGAGATAGATATGATCAGTTGTACAGATATGGAGATCACTTGAGTACAAGATACTGAATGGAGGTTTCTAATTTCTTAGGTACATTGAAGCCCGAGGACCTAATTGATTGGATCGGTGAGTTAGAAGACTAATTTGAGTTGGAATACATTGAAGATCCACTTAGAGTGAGGTTGGCATAGACTAAGTTGAAAGGGTATGTTGCCTTATGGTGGAAAGAATTGAAGAGGGACCAAGAAGAAGAAGGCAAAATGAAGATCAATCGGTGGAGTTTGATTGTGGCAAAGCTGAAGGCTAAGTTCATTCCTGCTAACTATGAACTTGAGTTGTTTAAGAAGTTGTAGAATCTGAAATTGAAGGAGATGACTGTGGAAGATTATACTGAGGAGTTCTACAAATTGACTATTTGGTTTGGGCATAGAGAACTTTCTAAATAAAAGGTGGCAAGATATTTTAATGGTCTAAAATTCAATATCCAGGATGAGATTGATATGTTGAAGATTGACTCAGTAGAAGATGCTTATCAGTACGCACTGAAGGCAGAAGATAAGTTGAAGAGAAGACATTTTGGTAATTCCTGAGGGAAGGAGAAACAAGAGCAGACGGTAAAAGATAAATGGAGAATTGAGGATGACTGAAACATGTTGAATCAAGGATAAAGATAGGTATAAGTGTATTCAAAGGCACTTGTTATAATTGTGGAGAAGAAGGACATCAGTCATTTGAATGTCCCCATGCAGATAAGAAGTTTGGTAATCACCAAAATTCTATGGTGAATGAAATTACTAAAAATGAACCTGAGGTAGAGGGTATGAACCTTATGCTTAGGAGAAATTTGTTGTCCTCAAAGCAAGATGATTCTTGTTAGAGGAAGAACTTGTTCAGGACTGTGTGCAAGTCTGGTGGTAAATGTTGTAAAGTGATTGTTGATGGATGAAGTACTGACAACCTAGTTGCTAAGGAGATGGTTTAGAAACTTGGTTTGAAAAGATTGAGACATCCTTGTCCTTGTAGGATAAGTTGGTTACAAGTTGGTCATGCAGTAGAAGTGAAGGAGTAGTGCTTGGTGATTTTTTACATTGGTACTTGTAGAGATGAAGTATTGTGTGACATTATGGAGATGAGTTCTTGTCATATTTTACTCAGTAGACCTTGGCAATATGATAGAGAGGCTATTCTTGATTGTAAAAGAAATTCCTTTACTATACTGAAGGATGGGAAGAAGTCTATTTTAATTCCTTTGAAGGATGTAGAGCTCAATAAGAGGAACTTGAGCATTGGTAGTAGATCAAAAATGGTTACAGTGGATGATGCAGATATGAGTGTGCAGAGATATGAAGATAAATCAGCAAGTACTAATGGTAAAAGGAAGCAAAAGAAGAACCAAGGGAAGAGTGTGTCAATTAAGGACTCGGAAGACATATTTATTAGGAACCAGTTTGGGATCTATGTGTTGAATCCCAACAGATGTTCATCTAGCTTCTGAGAACATCTTTTTTGCACCTAGGGTGTCTGATGCAGGAGCATTTTAGGGTATTTGGTAATCTATTGATGGGACTTTGTGACCGGTTCTCCCAACATATGTAAGTTGTCACCGGGTACCAGGGTACCAGCCAACTTTGCCTATAAAGGTTGTCTAGGGAATAAATTCTCCAAGCCTTCAAGCACGTAAGAGTCAGGTCTCGACAGTGTGGGAGCTTAGTTGGGAGTGTGACTATTTTGTTCAGGGGGGATATTTGGTTTTCTTGGCTCATCTTCTCCAGGGATTTTGGAAGGTCGGGGTTTCCTACAAGAATTTGGACTATCAAAGATATTTCAAAAGATATGCCAATGTTAGAATTATTCCATTCTATCTATAATTATGCAGATACATTCAAAACATCAACCAAGCTCTAACATGCTACACTAAATATTGAATACACACAAAACCATTAGTTCATATATATCCAATAGTGAGCGGAAAAGAAGATCGTTAATCTACTTAAAAAATTAGAGCACATTAGAAACATAAAGCACAAAAGAACGTTAATCTAGAGGTCAGAATGCTAACAACATCATTGCCAGAAATCCTCTATCTTCATTAACTGATTTCCAACAAGCACTGGTGCGTACAATAATGGCTCCAAGGGAGCATCTATCTACTGAGAACTTCTAATAACTAAGGAGAATTGAGCTTTGCAACTACAAGAAGTAAAATTTTGAAAGTGCTATAGCTGTGGACTGCAAAATCATCAATTCTGTCGACCCTTGGAATGAGGTCAGACTTGTTATTTATACACGTGTTTTCCCTATAACTAACCTAACTTATCTTTACACTCAATAATAAAATATGATTTTCAGTGGCTGATACTGCCTGCAACACGCTACAACAACCTCGAAGAGAGAAGAGGTATGACATGTCAGAAGAATAAGAAAAGAAAAGAGGGATGGAAGAATCGGCCTCAAGAAGAGAGTCAGGGGGAGAAAAGAAGAAATATGATCCCCCAGGGATCGAGGCTACATGCCTCATCAATGAAAAAGTGGCTCACTATCTCCCATGTACCAGGTGTTATGCTAGAATGGTGCCTTGGGAAGACCATCTATCATAACCATCCCTCGAGTTGACGTGTCTTGCTGGGGTCACCTATTTTTTGACACCCTTATTAACTGCTTGATAATGACCGGTCGGCTCCGAGGAACCTGGACGCGAGTCATCAAAAGAATGCAAAACTATGGATTCGGGACTCTGGGATCTCAAAGCTCGCGCTCAAAAAATAAAGAATTTTCAAAGTATGCTGCTAGTGAAAGTCTCTGGAATCCAGAGAACCTTATTGCCCTTTACTATTTTTAAATGCTTCCAAAACTTGGCCTATGCCTTCCTCATCTATATCCTTAATGTCATCCCATCGGCAACAGACAGCCTCAAGATTCTCTTCAACTTCTCTGGCCCCATTCTGGAATTCATCCACTATCTTTACAGCATCATGTGCCCGAAGCATCATCTTAGATAATCTTGATAACCTTCCTCCATCAAAGTCCCCGGCAGACTGATATAGGGACTCCATGAATTCATTGCACTTACTAAGGACATATTCCTCCAAGGTGCATGTTCTGGTGGTGAAGGGGTCAACTTGTGACACCCTTACCACAAATGCCTTGTATAGGCCCAAAGGATACTGGGCTGCAATTACTTTCTCTTTTAGGGCCTTAACCAGTTCCTTGCATACCTTAATCTTGAATCCAAGTCTGGAGTACCGGGCCCGAAGGGTGTCATATGATTATTCCCCCAAAACTTGCACCTTTGTGATGGCTTCCTCCCCAGTGTTGAAGATCTCATCATACTCGGCCTCCCATTTTTTATACTTTTCCAAGTCTTTCTCCCACAGGATAGTGGAGACGTTCACCTGACTAAGGAGATTACTGATCTGATAGAGATCCAGGAGCAACACCACTAAGAATTACCTTACGATGACTATCTGATCGGTGATCCACCCATCCACAGCCTAAGCCTTCTTCTTCATGGCCCTTAGAGCATCCACGTCACCCTATGCAAGTGGTAATCTAGAGACAGAAGCCTCCAGGTGGATCTCGGCCAAGGGCTGTGTGAGTTCCACAAGAAGTGCGAGGAGATTTGCATTGGTCTCTCTTTCCTCCTTCAACTTCTAGGAATTTTTGTCATATTGGGCCTCTACTACTTTGGTGGCCTCCTTTAGAAGGTCCAACTCACCTTGCTTATCTCTCCTCCCCAATGTTACCTCTATGATAGTATAATCTTCAAGCTTTACCGCCACTGTATCTGCATCTAAGGGAGGTGTTGCGATTGTCGCAATTGCACTTCTTGCTGGACTGGTCTGGGGGGTATGGACTGTCTAGGCCTTCTTAGGGTTCTTGGCCTCTGCATTCCAGGCCATCATTTTGGCCAAGGAAAGTGGAACACCTATTGCTATCATTGGGGCCTTTCTCTTTCTTGATTCCACAGCCATTGAGGTGGCGGGGGCGGCTTTTCTATCAAGACCTGGGTATCAAAACTCCCTTCGGAGTCTAGTGGTACATTCCTGGTATTTGCACTATCATCGGGCTCTTTCTCTTTACCCCATTCCTATTCCCTCTCCTATTCTCCAGAGGCTTTGGTATTTTCTGCCATGTTGGCATCCTCTTTCGTGATGTTTGGGGTTTCTCTTCCGCCAGTGTCAATATAACCTATATTTTTAGGGATTTCCCCATCTCTCTTAGCATCAGATGAACTAACATTTGTATCTTTGGGGGGTTCTCCCCTCATCCTATTGCTTTTGCATTTCTTACTCGGCATCATTCATCAGGATATCTTCCTCCATTGGAATTTCTTCTGGAGGTGGCAGAGACATTTGGCCTAGGTTCAATGTTTGGGCCACTGTAATTACCTCCCTGAATGTACTCTGCGGCATTTGGTCACCCAGAGTAACCGAAGCCATTTTGAGTGTGATGAATGGGGTTACAGTTGATCCCATGGGTCCAGTTTCCCCAGTCATCAATTTTTCATCTTTTGTTTGCCTTGGTCCATCCTCGGTCTCTTGGACCGGTGTTTTCTCTTGCTCATCTTGCTCCTTTTGCATTTCTTCCCAGACTTCCTGCTCTATGGTAGCTTCTTGCTCTGGGACTTCCTTCTCAGTGGGCATTTCCTCTTTTTCCTAAGTGCCGATATATTCTACCGCATGATCTATATCCTCATGTAGGTTCATGAGCTCATCTGTCCCAAAGACATCATCAAAATCATCATCCGGAGGAGAGATATCTGAAATGTTCTCAAGTTCAAGGGAATCTGAACTTACATCTACTGGGGGAATGTTAAGCATACCGAGGCCTTCATCTATGCTTGGGGTGGGGTTCACCTTCTGCTTCTTCTTCCTTTATAATCGGGCCCCAGCATCTAGAATACTTGTAGACTCCACCTCGACAAAAGTCTTTTTTCTCATTAGTGTGGCCAATGACGGGGATCCCGTCAAGCGAGCAGCCGCTATTAGAGTTACGAGGAGGCCCTGGGAAAGTTGTGCACTTATCTTCTGGCTTACCAGCCTCAACGCCTCCATTTTCTCTTGTAACTATGTCATTATGGGGAGTGGACCCTAGGGAGGTACCTTGGCTGGAGTATCCTCTATCTCCTTCCCCTTTCTTGTGTTGGGTCCTACAGCTCTGGAGGTCGGGGCAGTCCTCCGAAAATTTGTCCTTTCTGAGTGCTCTTGGGACACACCCACGTAAAATACTTGTGGCTATTTTCTATAATGGGGCAGCATACTCCCTCGATTGTTAAATCTTCTAAGGTGGCCCAATCCACTAGAGGGAGATCCAACTTATCTAACCCCTGCTCTTTGTACAGTGGGTCCTCGAGTGACCCGTCATCTGAAAAACCCTTCAGGAAACCCCGAAGGTTGAGGGCTTTCATCAAGCCTTTAGAAATCCATGAATGTTGGTGGGCCCAAAGATCAAAACTATCCTGGCAGTCCGCCAAGAAATCTTCAATATCAACTTTATGTGATGGGGACGCCCGGGGAAGTGCTAATGCTATCTTACCTAATGGATCAAAATTGTTTCTGGTATGGTGGAATTCCACCAGTCCCAAACTCCTTAGTTCACTTTCTGCCTCTTTTTCTACATCCAGACTGCAAGAATAGTTCCCGCAAGAGATTGGGAACAGAACGTTGGTAACCTTCTTCAATGTGAAGAGGGCATGCAGCTCTAGAATTTGTTTGTAGAACTCTAAAAGAATAATTCTATCCCCACAATATCAAGGAAGAAGATAGGTTTTTCCAGAAAAGTCGGTCACCCAAATATACATGTGTTGCTAGAATTGAATAAATTAATTTTCATAAGAACTCACCAAGTTCATCGCCTCTTGCGATAATCAGTATCCGGAGTCCCGAGTAAGTGTCAAAATGTTTTGGTAAATGAAGGCATAATTTACCCTGCAAAAATCTAGGAAGTTTCATTCCCACTGGACCTAGGGATAATGATCCCATGGCATCAACTGACCCAGGTCATTCCCAAGAATTCCCATTGTCTACAAATCCTGGAAGGCAGGTCTCTTTTGGGCCAGTGCCCATAGTACGTAGGATGTCATATGAAACTTGGAGATCTGGAGGACACTCTTCAACTGTGTTTCCACATGGTTGGCGATGATGGTAGCCCAATTGAAATTCTAACTATGGGTGGTGATGCAGTAGAGGAAGTAATACATCCATGCTAAGAAATCATGGGCATGGGGCTCTCCAAAGAGCCTGCATAGGAATATGATGCCTGCTTGTATGGGTTCTTTAAAATCCCCGTGGGGGATCTCCAACTTCATCTTTTTATAGTCCCTTCTTGGGGACTTCAGCCAGTGGGTGTTGAGATGTTTTCAGGAGAGAAGGGAAGCTCCCTCGAACTCCTATAATGATGTGGCCTGGGTGAGAACCGTGGATCCCTTAAATTGAGGGATCCCCAACCCTGAAGCAAAATTTGTTGCATCTAGATTGATGATAGTCGCTGGATAGTATAACGGCTAGGGATCGGTGAGCAGAACAACCTGAGTGGAGGCATTGTAGAGAGTCACCAGTTGGAGTATCAGCTTTGGTGCTTGTACCGAATAGGGAAAACTTGCAACTTTGATGATCCCGGAGGTGACCAAGTATTTTCCCATATCATCTCTGGCAGTCCTCTGTTGGTAGATGGCTTAGACCAAGTCCTGTATTTCAGCCCAAAGTCTGGGCTCTATGTCTGTTATATCTTGCAACTTAGATTCCACCTTGGACTCTACAAGAGCACCCTCCTTCGAGTACTTGGAAGTTAGTGGCAGCTTGGCCAGCATCTTTTTAGCCTTTTTTTTTGTAGCTACCCAAGTGGAGGTAGTTGGCAGCTCTGGGCTATCAGGAGGAGCGATCACTTCAGACATTTTGATCAATCTATCTGCAACTTGCAAGACCAGAGGACCATCAATACATATGATAAAAATAATATTTTAAGGACTCCAGGGAATTCACCACCATTTTGCACCTGCTCAAAAATGTTAGCATGCATCGAAAATCCTAGGATGTTTAAAGTTAATAGGGACCGGATTTTGACAAACACCCAAAGGCTCTAGGGTATTGGTTTAGGTGAAAAAAATGGGATGAAGACCCAGGGGCTTCTCAACACTTAGATTTTGGAAGAACTAGCCATTGTCAACGTGACCGGTGGAGATCCGTACTTGGCTGACATGGGTCATCACGTGGTCACACGACATGTGGCGTAATGATATTAATGGTGACAAGTGGGATGACACAAGGGAAGTAAATGCTAGATGGGATGGGATTTGAATGCCTACTAAAATTAATCTTGTCATTAAGAAGACATGCCAGAGGAGAGAGAAAGCTGCCATGTTTTGAACCAGCGAGGTGCCAAGTTTGAGCCGTGACAGATACCTCTCTGATGAGCTCAATAATTGGTTTAATGTGATGGAGCGTGGTGAGCTCAACATGGATGGAAGGATATACATAGAATATACACTAAATACATAGGAAATGAAGTGCAATGAGGGCCAAATCACAACTCACAGGCAGACCACAAAAAATGAATGCATATACAAGAATGTACAGGAAGACTATAATATATACATAATATACAGAAGCACTTATAGAATTCTACAAAATATACAGGATATACACTAAGCTACAACTACATAGAGGGCAGACAACCCTCTAGCAGGGCCAACCCACCAACAAGAGGCGACAAGAAAGCAAAACCAAAGACAAGAAACAAAAGCAAAAATGAAAAGAAAATGAGACTAAACAAATGAGAACCAGAGAACTATAAAACAGAAAGAAGAGAGTCTAACACCTACCTGGGAACATAAGGAATGTGGGAAAGATGAGCACAGGGGCACTCTATAACAAGTTCACCTTCAAGAAACTGTGATAAAGCACTGTAAATCATTATTTGATCATTGGTAATCACCAAAGAAATCTGCACTTAATCATTTCGAATCGCCTTAATCGCTATGGTAATCACTCTGAGTTTTTTAATTGTGATAAATGTGAAAATGACAAGTAACTTCTATTTATACCCTTAGGGTAAAAATGTCTTGCATTCTCTCTGCAAACTCTGGAATAAGAAAACCTCTGGACTCCAGGCCTGGGGATTCCATGCGGTCATATCTTCTCACAAAAGAAGACATGATGACAGAGAATCCCAGAGTCTGGAATCTGGCTGACTCAAGAACAAACAAACTCCAGAACTGGATCCCAGAGACCAAGAAGACAAGAAAAATAAAGGCAACCCTCATGGAAGAAAATCCTGGAGGGAGAACAAAGGAAACAAAAGAAACCAAAGGGAAGAGCAAAAGAGAAAAAGGGGGGACCCAACATTTTGCCTACAAAATGTAGTGACGGGTATGCAGGGCATAACACAATCCTGTGTCACCAAAAACATGTTTTGGTTTGATTTCTATTTTAGTAGTTAACTTGGTTGGAGACCTGAGATTCTTGGTCACTTTGGTGGCAGTTCTCGATTGGAAAATGTATTGCTTCACTATTGAACTCGGTTACTGGACTTAGTGGTGCTTGGTGTTGTTGTGATATTCTACTCGGGGTACACTTCTTGGTGGTAGTTGCTCAGTGTATGAAGCTCGGTGGTGTCTTTCTCAGTAGCATATTACCTGGTGGTGTCTATTTGGTGGATTTATGCTCAGTTGTATCTTTCACCGAGTGTTTTAGCTCTCGGTGTGCTTATTTACCGACTGGTTGTTGGGGTTCACCGACTTGTGTTTATAGATTGGGCGGACATTGGAGATTGCATCCGTGATTTGAGGGGGTCATTGGAATCATGCTAAGTTTTGAGGTATGTGGATTTGTGGCATTAGATCTTGTGTGGACCTAAATCTGGGTTGATGTGTTCTCCTATGTATTTTGTTATTATTTGCAGCCGACTGGTGCATTTAATATTTGTTAATTATGGATTGTAATTTCCGATTGGCACTTAATTATTGTTTAAAAGCCAACTTGTGGCAAGTGTGTATAAAAGGGATTTTAGGTTGATGTTTAGAGAGAGATATAGAGAATATTATGGGAAGATAGATAGAGGATAGCAGAGTAAGATAATAAGCTAAAAGATTGTAAGTTTTTGCAGATAGTTGTAAGTGGGTAGACAAAGATTGCAGATTGCTTGGTGGCTTGCAAGCGTAAGTTTAGATCTGATTTATTCCACTTAGCTATAAGGTAGACAAATAATGTTGGATCCTGTGAGATCTTGTTGAATTTGTTGATGTAATTGGCCCTAACCAGGAAGGCCTTACAGCCTGGCATGTTGCATGTAATTGGAATGCTGAGATAATATAAGTTGATATTAATATATCTTGTGTTGTGTTGTTTATGTTGTGTTATTCTTGTTGTTTGCTACAAGTTTGGACAGTCCTTTATTGGATCCTCCAATCTTGGACTACATCACTAGACTTGTAATGAAGTCACCGATTTGCAGTGTAATCGGTTGGTTTGTCTTCCATTTCACATTACCGATGGAGGGAAAAAAATTTGTAGATAAAAGAATGTACATAGTAGTAGAGAACAAAACTTAAAAGTGTTACATCATGTTGATCAGATTATTCTAATGTTCTCTTCAAGTTGTCTCTGCAATAACTTAGCTAGGTCAAGTTGTAAACCCTTCTTTACAATCTTGTATGCATTATCAACATCTCCACATGCAATTTTGTTAGGTCTTCTTGACTGGAAGATCTTGTATTCAATAACATACACACCAAACCTAAGTTTAGGATCACTGATGGAGTTGATCCATAAACCTCTACCATCCCTCTCGGCTCCTGTTAGCTTCTCAATCTTGGTTCTAGGCAGGTGCCTTAGGGATTTTGATTTATCCATTGTAGGATACCTGGTTACTACATGTATCACATCTTTGCTTATCTTCTTTGATTCATCCATCTAAAGCTTTCCATCATGAACTTGACTTAATATAATTTGGATCCATTCAGTTTTGAATACCTTCAGGAAATTTAGGGCATTGGTTAACCCTTACACTTCTAGATGTTTATGATCATCTTTCTGTTTACCATTTGTGAAAAGTGACTGGTATGTTGATATAAGTTCAAAATCCCCTATTTCATTGATCTTGTAGTGAATGTATGCCCTAACATCATGAACTAATAGAACCCTAGGTGGTATCACAGAGAACGTTCCTTTTTCATCGGGTTGAGCTGCAACCTGAGGATGTATCTTGTAATTTGGTTATGTGCATGTAGAATTCTTAATAAGAATTACCTTTTTCTCTTTATCCATATTTTCCTTCATGGTTCATGATGAGGACGCCATTGATTTTGATTTAGGGCTTCCATGAAAGAACTCAAATAACTTGGTAAGTGCAAATGTGTACAAGTTCTAACCTTTAACTGCTCTAAATGTGCTCAAAATCACTGTAAAATCCCTCGAAGTGCTCTTCTATATTTTTTCTCTCAATTTATCTAATCTATTTTTTATCATTGTGTGAACAAATAAGTTCACCTTGATCAAATTTATATCAAATAAATTTATTCGGTGCAATAAATGCATGTCACCAACCAGTCGGTAGACAAAAAAAATGATCAATTAATACTAATGATACTTCAGCTCGGTGAGTATACCAAATGATCGGTTTCCTTAGTAACTCAATTGTCTCACACGTATTCACCAAATGACATTACTAACTCAGTACATATTGTGTGTAAGAAAATACACCTTCATGAAATTAAGAATGAAAGCAACAATTCTATGGAAAGATAAACAAGTTAATCTAAGAATTGAAACTAACAAATACTATATCATCTCATGGTTCTCTATCCAAGCTTTGTTAAGAGAGCTCTCAAGCTTAATCTCTCTCAAGGACAATCCTAGAATGAGATATGTATGAAATTTAAATGCTCAAATCTAACTAGAATGCTCAAAATGCTCAACAATGCTCCAAGATCATAAGAGAAAATAGCAAATGCTCCTAAACATGATATGCTAAATGAAATGCAAATGATAAAACTCTCTCAAAAGCTCTCAAATTCTCCTCAATATGCCTATAATAAGGATGCTTTAGCTCTTGAATTCTTGGATTCCAAACACAAAGGAATTTGCTTGTATTTATAGCATTTTCCACAGGGTAGGGGGTAAAGTGAATTGATCATGATCAAAGTTTGGTTAAGTCAAAAGCTTTGAGGTGTTTGCAAATGGAGGGAAAGTTGGTTGGTTGTCTCAAAGAAATTAGGAATTAAATAACTCCATCATTTAATTAAATTAG
>MU227519.1:7260572-7276249 GCA_018584345.1 Thuja plicata
AGGAGTCTTAAAGGCTATGTGATCTTCATTATTTTGAGGTCCATCCACCTTTATCACACCATTGTCTATGAGATCTTGTACCACATGTTTGAGACATAGGCAATCATTGGTCTTATGTCCCCTATTTTGATGATAGTCATAATGGTTGTTCTCATTCCACCAGTTTGGCTTGATATGTGGTTTGTAGGGTTGAGCCCTTGGTAGATCGATAAGCTTATTTGCAATAAGTGTCCTTAACGCATTTTCCAATGGTTCACCCAAAGTAGTGAAGGCCCTCTTGGGTGTAGGTGCAAAGAA
Organism: Thuja plicata; assembly: GCA_018584345.1. Classification (NCBI taxonomy): domain Eukaryota; kingdom Viridiplantae; phylum Streptophyta; class Pinopsida; order Cupressales; family Cupressaceae; genus Thuja; species Thuja plicata. The sequence goes on from MU227519.1 coordinate 7,260,870, forward strand.
CGGTTTAGGCTTGGAAGCCCCTTGATTGTTCCCAAAGTTGTTATTAGTGTTGTTGTTGAAGGGCACTTTGGGTGCTTGATTCATGTTATTGGCTTGAGCTGAATTTTGAGTGAGGTTTAAAGGGATAGCTTTTAAGGTATTATCCTCCACCACTCCATCGTTAACCACTCCTTTATTGTTTTTTTTATTCCTTGTCCAATATCGACTGTTGTTGCTGTTGTTGTTATTTCAATTTTGATTGTTGTTGGAGTTATTGTTGTTGTTGTTATTTTTGTTATCTTTGTAGAGTTTAATTTCTCTACTTTTCACCAATACCTCTTCTGTCGTCACTCCATTCTCAATTAAGTCTTGGAATGATCTAGGGCATTGTAGCCTTAGACAATAGTTCATTTCATGATTCAGGTTGTTCACAAAGATATCCATCTTTTCCTTTTCGGGTACACTTCGAGGGTATCTATCAAATACTGCCCTCCATTGTTGTAAGAAAAGTAGGAACCCTTCTCCATCTCTTTGTTTGGTATTGCATAGATTTAGCATTGTAACCTCAAGTTTGATGTTATAAGAATAGTGGGTTACAAATTTAGAGGCCAATTCCTCAAAGGTCCTAATACCAGAGGGTAATTTTGAAAACCACTCCATTGCCATGCCTCCTAAACTTCTAGGGAATAACCTCATGAGGTAAGTTGTGTCATGCATGAACTCTAGACTTAGGGCTCAAACTTCCCTTAAGTGATCTTGGGGATCAGATGTTCCTTCATATTTATCATATTTCGGATAAATAGCATTGGTTGGAAATGGTATCATGACTAAGGATTTGTCAAAAGGAAAAGGACACAAGGCTTCAATAGAAAAATATTTAGGAGCCCCACCTTGTTTCAATGTTTCCAATTGTAGTCGAAAAAGTTGAAATTGTTTGTTCATAATATCAATGGGATTAGCCTCTGCTTCTTCTTTCTTAAGTTTAGTAAAATCATAATCATATGGAAGCTTGAGACCTGTTTGTGCTAGGTGTAGGAAGTACTTCTCCTTGTCCTTCTCCAATAATTTGTCCACAATTTTCATGAAGAAAGGGATTTGCATAGCCTCGGTAACCTTTTCATCGGTTAATTCTTCCTCATTTGGGTCCATATTGCCCCCATTGTTGGTGTTATTCATTCCTTGATTATTAGGGTCTATGTTCATCCCTCCATTGATATTAGTGTTTGATCCTTTATCGTTAGGATCAAAATTTCCTTGTTTGGTTAGGTCCTTGTTCACGTGATTAATCTGATCAAGATCTATGACCGAATGGAAAAGATATCCTCGGTTCTGTTTCTTTGATGGTTTTGTGTACAAGATTTGCGAAAAAGGGATCACCTGGGAAGGGATACTCTTGTCTCAGATTAGATCTATCTGATTGTAGGGTAGCTTTTGTGTAATGGGATTGAGTGAAAACTGACATTAACATACGTCAAAATGAGGATCCTAAGTTTTCAAACTTCTTCAAAGATCAATCCGTGCATGAATTTGCGAAATGCCCAAAAATGGTGGATTCTCATCAGGACGGGTATTCTCAGTGATAAAACATCCAAAAGGGTATCCAAAAATCAAATTTTCTTTCTCTTAAACTTTTGGCAGATACCCACTATTTGCATTTTAAAATTTCCAGGTGGATCTTACCTGTGTGTAGGTAGTCGTTTATTGATAATACGCGGTTACTGGAAAATCTCTATGCGACACTCTGCAGTTGGCAAGCGGCGTTTCTTTGTTGTTAAGCAGTTTTGAAATATTGTTACGCGGTTCTTTCCAGTGAACACGCAGTTGTTTGATGTTTGCACGCAGCGTTTTAACTTTGGCAAGTGGCCCAGCTTTGTTTGTAAGTGGCTCTTTAATGATTGTACACGGTGTTTTGCTGATCAGAACTGATTTTTTTCAATTTTAATAGTGTTTTCAGGATTTAAAATATTAATGTTTGTGATTAGATTTATCAAACAGTATTCTTGCATGAAAACAAAATACAAACTCAACACACACATAAGATTTGCATCATGTCCCTAAAACCACACTAAAAGTGTATGTTCCGTGAATGTTTCAACAGGTTTGTACAAGAATATATTCCAAGCAGTCTACCTTAGCCTCAACAAATTTGGCTTTTAAACATGGCTCTACAAAGGTAGGTCTACTACTTTATGAGGTCTCAACCTATTTTGGTCTAAACCTTGACAAGATCCTTTACCCCTTTGAGGGCTTCCCACATGCACAAAAGTACAATTTTGCACAATCCCGAAGGACTACTAGAGGAAGTGAGGATAGTGTTTTAGTCACTTTCTGATTAAGGAGAAGTGCATTATTTATAGTGGGTCTGATGATATTGTGGTAAAGGAAAGTATCTCCCACTTTGGGTCATTCCCTATCACCGTCCTCGTAAGGCAATTCTTGGGAGGCAGGCCCTTTAAAGCTCTAATTAGCTAGCATGTTCATAAAAAGCGAGAATTGAACTTGGTCCAACAAGTTTGGGAGTTTGATTCACTCAAAGAGTGAAGAGCATATCCCTATTGTCTTCCTTTTGTTCCAAACACTTTAAACAATTTTGTTTGTTTTCAACCCCTTAACAAGGAGGTTCTTAGAATGGAAATGTGTGGTTCAATTAACCCTTCCTTTCTTTTGACTAACCAAACTTGACACTTTTGGCTTTTTTATCAACTTCAAAAAGTTGAGAGCATATACCTGATGTCTTGTTTGAATAAAAAATAGTAAGGTGTCCTTATTTATACTAGATTCAAATGAATTTCCACAAGTTAAGTAATGCAAGCTTGATTAGATAAGTACCTGATTTTGAAGCTAGCAAGGCTAGGCGCATTTTTGAGTGTTTTAGCTTATTTTTACTCGCCTAGTGGCGATCGTTCCTACTCCATCTCCTCCAACAAAGTTAGTCAACACAAAGAACAGCAAAGTGAAGAAAACTTGAAAATCTTAAAGACACCAAAAACCTCCTAAAAGCTCCTTTAAATGAATGATTTATGGATTAAAGCTTTTGAAGAAAGTAAGGATGAAAATTATTCAAAGAGTAGGAAATTTTGCCTTATATGCGAAGAACACCTTAATATAATGATCGTATAAATGTTCCTCTTCAAAAAAGCTCTCTAACAAATTTGCATTATGAACCTCTTTATCGTTTTTAATTTTAGCTCTTACCTCTTTGCTAGGCCTTGAGATTCTTTTCTTTGGTTTCTGCACCTTGGGGTGATTTTTCATCTGCAGAACAAGAAAACACAGAGAATTATGAAAATGACAAAAAAAACCAAAAACTGATTTAAAGTAAAAGTTTCTACATGACATTTTACAGCTAAACAGCAGCTATAAAATATTAGTAAGCGGTACTTTAAACTTTAGAAGCGGCTTTCGACATTTTCTACGCGGCGCTTAAAATATAACAGGCGGCAAAATAAACAAAGCAAGTGGCGCAGAAAGTATAAAGAGTGGTCAGAATTTGTTGATAATCAGTTGTTCAAAGTTCATAGGTGGTGCACTTTATTTGACAGGTGGTGCACTTTATCTAGCAGGCAGTCTGATTTATCTCCCATGCGACAGAAGAAATAAAGGCGGAGATGATTCACACTTTTTAGGTGGCATTTTGATATTTGTAAGCGACTCTTTGTAGCGTATACGCGGCTCTTCTCCTATTTTCTACAAGAAAAACACCAAAAACCAAGAAAACAGACCAAATAAAATGATAAAAATGTCAAATACAGAGGCTTAGAGCCCCACGGTGGGCGCCATTATGTGTGTAAGAAAATACAGCTTCATGAAATTAAGAATGAAAGCAACAATTCTATGGAAAGATAAACAAGTTAATCTAAGAATTGAAACTAACAAATACTTTATCATCTCATGGTTCTCTATCCAAGCTTTGTTAAGAGAGCTCTCAGGCTTAATCTTTCTCAAGGACAATCCTAGAATGAGATATGTATGAAATTTAAATGCTCAAAATCTAACTAGAATGCTCAAAATGCTCAACAATGCTCCAAGATCATAAGAGAAAATAGCAAATTCTCCTAAACATGATATGCTAAATGAAATGAAAATGCTAAAACTCTCTCAAAAGCTCTCAAATGCTCCTCAATATGCCTATAATAAGGATGCTTTAGCTCTTGAATTCTTAGATTCCAAACACAAAGGAATTTGCTTGTATTTATAGCATTTTCCCAAGGGTAGGGGGTAGAGTGAATTGATCATGATCAAAGCTTGGTTAAGTCAAAAGCTTTGAGGTGTTTGCAAATTGAGGGAAAGTTGGTTGGTTGTCTCAAAGAAATTAGGAATTAAATAACTCCATCATTTAATTAAATTAGCCATGGAAGGGTGATTGGGTTGAATTTGATCCTTTTTTATTTGAACTATACAATTGAAAATTCAATTGCATAATTTGATTAATCCCTTTAGGCTTGAATTTTAATTATTTGATTATTTAATTTGATTTGAATTTTGTTCCTTTGATTTGATAAATGTCCATTTGATTTGCATTGAGATGATATTATGAAGCATTTGGCTGAGATTTATAATTTGAAATGTTTGAGATAGACCTGATAAATTTTAGGTGTCTACACATATTAACCGACTTAACTAGATCAAGGTAATCAAAAATATAATACCATAGTGCATCTTAATTCATACTAATTTGGCATTTGTACAATAAATATAGAAACTAATGTAAGATATGGCTTTTCAGAACATAGTTCCATACCTTCTTGTATTGCTTAGGTGGAGGTGGTGGAATCACCTAATCCATCAAATGAGGTGTCATCGACTGTTGTGCTTGGTCCAGCATTATCATTTGATTCTCTCCTCCACATTTGATTTCTAATTCTCATGATTTCTTTGAATGTATTCCCATTTCCATAATTATTTATTTTGTCTGCATAATCTCTTCTTATGTGACCAATCTTATGACTGTGTGAACATGCCATACCAGAGTTTGACCAATTCCTAGACTTAGTTCTCCATTGCCCCATACATTTTTTTGCTATATATCCATATTTACCACATGTTTTGCAACTAGCCCAAGTGTTTTAATCCCAAGCATAGGCATTATCTTCTCTTCTCGGTTGATTTACCTTTTCTTGTCCTTTGGGTTTCCATATTTGCTTCGTATTAGTCTTGCATGCTTGTGATGTGTGACCATACATGTTGCAATTTTGACAATATTTATCCATGTAGGGTTTCTTCTATTGTTTTTTAAAATTGGATCTACATTCATGTGCTTGATTTCCATGCTTATTACAGTTATAGTAATTTCCATTAAATGTAGGAGAGTTTCTAGAAATACCTTTTTCTTTGCTCCTGCAAATGTTTGATGTGCGTCTTGGTTTTCTAGAGTGATGGCAAGAGGGTTTCTTAGGCTTCAGATTTGAGTACACATTCCTTTGCTCAACTTGATTTGGCGATTCTCCTTTCTTGGTATACCCTAATCTGGTATTGATGTTCAGTCTTCTTTGATTGTTCAGAAATTCATCCATCTTCTTAATACTTTCTTCAAATCTCTTAATCACCTCATTATCTTGTTGTAGAATCTTCAATTTATTTCTTATTTTCTCATTTTCTTCTTTTAATACACCAATATCTTCTATTTTCTTAGCAAGCTCAATATTTTCTCAGTTTTCCTCATGACTCATAGCAACCACTTGATTGGTGATCTCAAATTAATGTTCAGTAAGTCTCATTATCTCAAATTCGTTTTCTTGTAATTTTGCAGTCATCTATCTTTTGTCATCAACAACCATGTTTCTATCTTGTTCATATTTCTTTTCTTCATTCAATAATTCAACCATTCTAACCATTTTGTGTATCTTGGCCAATCTATAGTGCTTTCACTTGTTTAGTAAGTTGTTGATTGCTCTCAGATAGATTTTATATGATTCCTTTAGATGCATCAGATATGCTTCCAGATTCAGATCCAAATGTGTCAAATGGGTCATGAATCTCTTCTTCCTGATAATCAGTCTCATGACAACGAAGTTCCATGTCCTTTCTCTTAATCAACATCTCCCTGAGTTTCTCGTTGGCTTCTTTGTATTGTTCGACATAGATCTGCAATTGTAACTTCTGATTTTCAATATTTTTATCAAGGGTATACCTTTCCATTGTAAGACCTTTTCTCTCTAGTGATTAAACTTTATAAACAAGAAAACTGGCTCTAATACCAATTTTTGGAATAATAGAAAGGTGTGTACTGAGAGGGGAGGGGTCAATCAGTACCCTTAAAAACTTTCAAATAAATCTTTGTAATTATATCTTCGATTGTAACCAACTGAGTAGATAAATTTCACCAAACATGTAATGTCACTACTAAAATGTAAATGCATGTAACCCAAACAATAAACATACATGAAATTTTAAGTACACATCACACTAGTATTTGATATCATAGAAAACCCCTCTTAGAAGGTAAAAACTGCGGTGGGGATGAGACCCACAAAACTTCACTACTACAGTAAATAAAGTAGTCTGTTAAAGCTTATAAAGATTGATCACTTCTGGTGACCTTACCCTATTAGGAGTAACAATAAGATCGATTACATCTACCTTGTATGAGGATTTAACAACACAAAGTATGTGTGCACTTTGTTAAGATATTTATACAAAGATGGTTAAGTCTACTCTGTTAGGATATTTTAGAATTGTTACAATTTTCATAGAGTAACAAAGTTGTGTGATCTAAACAAATTACAATCTCTATATTGTGAATACAAATCCTTTAAGTACAATGAAATTATCACCTTATTGTGAATGATAATACCTTTTGTACTGCTCAGTAGCCTTGTCTCTATTCTAAAAACTGAATACTTGCAATGTAGTCCTTGTCATAAAAACCCTTGTCTGGTCTCTGATGTTTGTACTATGGCGACTAATTGATCATTACTTGATTAACATACATTTTTAAAATGAAATCTTAACATTACATATATAAAACTTCTTGACCTAATTAGGGTTTTACAATATCTTACAAAATCTAAGATCAATGGTGTACAGAATTTACCTTGATCATATAAACATAGGAGATATAAATAATTAATGTTGTGAATCCATAATTAATGTTCTCCTCAATCATTGTAAACTATTATCTACGTCAGCAAAAAGTTGTTACCCATTCTCGGTGTTCTTTGTGTATCTTGGTGCATATTGTGTGCTTGGTGTACACTATTGCTCGGTAAGTCTGTCTATTCGGTGATCAGTGCACTCGGTTAACTTATGTGTGTGATCAGTGCACTTGGTTAACTCTGCACTTGGTGATCATACTAACTAGTCTTGTCTGTGACTCTATTAGCAACTATCCATTTGAATGCTTGAATACTAATGACAACCTTCAAATCTCATTTGGAGTAACAGGTATTATGTACTTAGCATATTAGATCTAAAAATCTACAAACATAGTTGTTTTTGAATTAGATCATTTTTGTATTAGTTTAACCATTGTTACAGATAAATCTCTTATGCGCGTGATCAGTGCACTCAGTTAACTTTGCACTTGGTGATCATACTAACTAGTCTTGTCTATGACTCTATTAGAAACTATCCATTTGAATGCTCGAATACTAATGACAACCTTCAAAGCTCATTTGGAGTAACAGGTATTATGTACTTAGCATATTAGATTTTAAAATCTACAAACATAGTTGTTTTTGAATTAGATCATTATTGTATCAGTTTAACCATTGTTACAGATAAATCTCTTAACTGAGTAGGACGTGGAAGTATTTATTATGACATTCTAATGAATGTTGAGTGTTTTCTTGTTGACCCCATAGTGAACTATGATTGGTCAAGAGAGAATTGTTAGTTTTAAATCCTCTAACCAGGTCACATTTAACAGTGTGCATTGTAACCTTTAACAGGGTTGGATCTTAACCGAGCTCACTTCAGAAGAGTGAAATATGTTGGGTTACCGGTCCCAGGTGGTTTTTCCCTTAGGAGGGTTTCCACATTAAAAATATATGTTTCAATGTGTATGATTGTTGTGAATTTTTTTTTTACTTTACACATTACTTTATCTACTTTGATCGGTAATTGCAGTATTGATTTACTGCTACTCAATATAGGACTAAAAGTTTGAGATTACAGTTTACATTTCACTGAGCTGAATTATACGTTTGAAATTATTGTTATATGCATTTGGGAGAATTTAGGACTATAGGATAATTGGGAGATAATTGATTCACCCCTCCCCCCCCTCTCAGTTATTCTAACACATTCATGCTTAGATTTAGTGTTTGAAACATTCCATATATAGACAACTGACGAAACATCCATATCAAGATCAACGATATAGATTCATCACTTTTTCCGCTTAGGCATCCCTAATTTTGATTGGTTGCATTGGTTGCATAGGGATAAATGGTCTCAGAAATAATGCATAATTAATGCATTAAATATCTTCAACAATCATTAAATGATTCATAGAAGTCGAAAAAAATGGTTTACCTAGGTTTTTGTTCCATTCCAAACACATATATCTAAATTGTTTCACTCGACATATGTAAACTCTAATGCTCAGTCAAAACTATCACTTGACACTGACTCTTTTATGCAAATTGGCAATCATTATGCTCAGAAACTACTGAGTACTTGGCAACCACTGACTTTCTTGACAGTGACTACTACTTGATTAATACATAATATTACACAAGTCATTACAGTGCTCGGCCTTAGTGGGATGGCTCGGTCATAGTGATGACCGACCAACCTGCTTTGATTATGACTAAGTGTGTGACACTAATAGACAACAAAACTTGGAGATCAATGTATACTTCTTCTTCAATGTATCCCATTAAGAAATGTAGACTTAACATCCATCTAATATACCTTGAATCCTTTGTAAGTAGCATAAGCTAGAAGTATTCTAACTCCTTCCAATCTAGCAATAGGTGCAAAAGTCTCTCCATAATCAATGTCTTCTTCTTGTGCGTAACCTTTGCAAACCAATCTAGCTTTATTTTTGATAACTTCTCCATGATAATTCAGTTTGTTTCTAAAAATGCATTTACTACCAATAACATTTTTATCTTTGGGCTTGGGTACTAATGTCCATGTTTTGTTCTTCTCAATTTGATCATACTCTTCTTTCATTGCTTTCATCAAATCTTCAGTATCTAGTGCTTCCTTAACTTTATTTGGCTCAAATGTAGATATCAAACATGTATTGTCTCTTACCTTGCTTCGGATCATCACTCCAGCATCCTTATTTCCAATAATTTTGCTCAGGGAATGGTTCCTCCTCACATACTTTTCCAAAATAGGCTTGGTAGTTCTTGGTTCTTCAATATCAACATTCGATTGTAGAACTCCTTGTTCATCTTCCTCCTTGGTAGGTGCTCTTGGTAAGGTATCAAGAACATCAAGTTGAACATATACAAACTTCTCATAATCTTCTGGTTCCTTCTTACTATCTTCATCATTCATTTATGCAAATTCATCAATTATTACATTTGCACTTTCCACCAGTTTTTTAGTAACCTTGTTCAAACATTTGTAGGCTTTACTCCTTAAAGAATATCCTAAGAATATCCCTTCTTCTCCTTTTTAATCAAACTTTCATTCTCTAGAATATTTCAGAATATAACATTTTCTCCCAAAAAATTTATAGTAACTAACATTAGGTTTGTGTTCATACCATATTTCATAAGGTGTCTTGTTGGTACTTTTCTTCATTTGTACTTGGTTCAATGTATAAAAAATAGTACTCATAGCTTCTCTCCAAAAGTTCTATGAAACTCCTTTTTCAATCATCAATGTCCTAGTACAATCAACAATAGATTTGTTTCTTCTCTCAGCAATCCCATTCTGATGTGGTGTACTTGGTGCTGACAACTGTCTCTTAATTCCATTCTCATTACAAAATAGTGTAAACTCATCATAAGTAAAGTTACCTCCTTTGTTAGATATCAGACATTTCAATTGTCTTCCAGTTTATTTTTCAACTTGGGCTTTATACCACTTAAACATTTGAAATGCATCAGATTTTTCTTTTAAAAACATTACAGACATGATTCTAGAATAATTACCCACAAATAAAATAAAATATATGTCTCCATAATAGCTTTGAGTCCTCGTGGTTCCACATAAATCTGCATGTACTAAATACAAAATTCCTTGTGTAACATAAGACTTTCTTGCAAAACTAGATTTAGTCATCTTACCTATCTGACATTCTCTACACATAGCATTCTCAGGTTTTTCTAATCTCAGTAGTCCTCTTACTCTATTCTTCTTACTCACTTTGATTAAGTTGTCAAAATTAACATGACAAAGCCTTTTGTGCCATAACCAAACATCTTCAACATTAGCAAACAGACAACTCTTCATAGAAGTATCAAGATAAAATAAATTACCTTTAGATTATTCTCCAGTAGCAATCAAATTATCCTTCTGATCAAATACTTTCACCTTTCCATATTGAAATTCTAGTCGGTGACTTGTATTGTTTAGATGTGCAACACTCAATAGATTATACTTTAATCCTTCAACCCAATAAACATCATCACATATTGTGTTATTCAGTAGAATTATAGAACCTTTTCCTTTCATAGGATATGAAACATCATTACCAAATCTAACATAACCTCCATCATGCTTTTCCAAGGAAATAAACTTAAGTTTGTCACCAGTCATGTGATGTGAACAACCACTATCTATAATCCATGTTTCATTCTTACTTACTTGTGATATTAGGGCTCTAGGTTCTTCTTTGTTAGAATCATTTTTAATAGAAACATAAACAAATTATTTTCCATCATCATCACTTATTCCTTCATTAGCAATATGACAAGATTTGTTACCTTTGTTTTTGTAGTCTCTGTATCTCTTGAATATGTTTTCTCTTTTGTCCTTATCTATGTTATCTTTCTTTTCCTCCTTATATTTCTCTAGATAGCTAGATCTAAAGTGACCAATTTTATCACAATTAAAACATTTCAAGGGTAATTTACCTCGGTATTTTTCTTTACCTCTTTGTAGCCTTCTAGCCAACAAATCTTCAAATTCTCTTTCATTCTCATCACATTCAGTAAATAACTCTTCAAGACCTTCAGTGCAACTATAAAATTTCTCACTAGCACTGCTCAAATATCTATCTCTAGCAGCAGCTTCCCTAGCTTTTCCAATATTTAAAGTATACATAAATGCAAATTAAATCTTAGAAGTAGCAGACAAACTATTTTCAAAGTCATTTAACTCAAATGCAGTTAACTTACTAATAGTAGCATCCAGTGAAACATTCATCTGGGGTATAGATCTTAGCTCTTGTATAGTATATACATGAATATCATAACTCAGTAGTAGGGTTCTCAACGTCTTTCTTGTAACATCATCCTCTGTTATGATCCCACCATCTCCTCTAATAGAATTAACAGTCTCCTTAAGTCTTGTACTATATTGTATTATGTTCTCTCTTTCCCTCATCCTCATAGAGTCAAATTTACCTCTCAAACTTTCTTCTTTAGCCTTCTGAACATGTTGATCTCCACCATAGGTCAAAATAAGCTCATCCCACATTTGTTTTGAAGTAATGCAACCATCAAGTTCATCATATTCTTGGTCAGTAAGTGTAGAAGCAATCTCAATCATAACTTATGTGCGTTATTGTTTCTATCTTTGCTCACTGATAGTCAAAGGTGCAGTTTTTGGTGCTACATACACATGCAACATCATCCTACTTTTCCATGTAGAGAAATGATCCTTATTCAGCTTTGGTTCTTCCCTCTTATACATCTTTAGATCTTGAATCAAGTCCATTTAAACTTATCACTTTAGAGTAACTTGGCTCTGATACCAATTGTTGGTCTATTGAGAGGGGGTTGAATCAGACAAATCAAAACTTAAACACTAAAAAACTTAACTCACTGATTCAATCAGTAATACTGAATATAGTAAATAACCAATTCACCAAATAACTCAATAACTTAAACAAAAATACATCTCATATATGTAAATCAATCATTCAAACTTAGCAACATCGGATTACCTCATATAACTCCATATTTAACTCGGTTGACACCTTATTTAATGAGGAAACCCAATTTGGGAAAAACCTCTATGGGAATCATAACCCACAATAAAAATGTACCCTTCTAAAGTACTCTCAGTTAAAAACTTATCCTGTAAAAGATTTAAAACACATTTGCTAAATGTAACCTTGTTAGGGGATTTTCCTCAAATATATTAAGATCTTCACCCTATTAGGATTGGCCTTGTTAGAGGTCTTTAAACACTCTTTTGGAATGTCACCTAAGTCTAAGTTTTACAAATAGGACTATTAAATCCACTCGGTTAAGAGATTTCTCTATTACAAATATTAATAAGCAATAGTAAACTTTGATCTGTAAATATAGAAACTACATTTTCTTGTGTATGATCCTTTATGCTCAATTGAATACTGGAATCACATACTCCATTGATCTCTTTCTCAGACTATAGATTCTTCTATCTTTGTTTCTTTGTTCTGCTCAGTAAATGTTCTTCTTCAGCTTCTTCTTCTTCTTCTTTGTTCAATTCGTCAGCCTCTCTGTATTCATAATTCTCTGTTTGTTTCTCATTCTTTATATAGACACACTTTTGCCTCTTAATCTCCTTAATTTAATTTTCCTTCATTTGCGCTCAGTTGTTTGATCATTTTCTTCATATTTCATAACTCATTAAACCATTTCACTTTTACCTTGGAACTTGTACTTTTCCTAGAAATCTTCACAATTTAGTTTAACTGCTTGATCTTCACCTTAGATCTTCTCATTGAATTTTCCCATCTGTAGATCTTATAACAAACATCATTTAAGTCATTTCCTCATCTAGATCATCATTTCTTCACATTAAATTTGATCTTATCATCATTTATTATCAATTTCATGTACTCGGTAAAACTTGTTTTGCAACTCAGTAACTGATTTCATTCACTACTCGATGTCTAAATCATCTTCGATGCTCAGTGCTTGACTTTCACTCGGTGTTTAATAACTGTAACTGACTCACATAACATTCTACTGACTGACTCTATCTAGCTTGGTAAAGTAACTCTTTCAGTCATAAATTTAATTATTTGCAGTTTCCGACTTGATCAAAATTGTACCGATTTGATTGTTGGAAATACAATAATGGGAAAGCAAGATACTGAGAGGGGGGTGAATCAGATCTTCAAAATTAAACACTTAAAATAAACTTGATCCACATTCATACATAAATGAATATAATGTAATCTCAGATAGCATCCACACAATGAAATAAGTAACACATAACACAATAACTTGGTAACCCAGAAACCCAAATAGGTAAAACAAGGGTGGGGATGACACCCACAAAATTCTCCACTACTCCAGTAATAAAGTGTACCTTTTAAGGTTACAAATGTTTGATTACAAAATGTAAACTACCCTGTGAAAGGTCTACCCTGTTAAGAGTTTAAGATCATTACAATCTACCCTGTTAAAGGATTTCAACTTACAATGAAGTAAGCACTCTGTTAGGAGATAAAGAAAGGTCTGCTAGTACCACTCTATTAAGAGATTTTCACCTGATAAAATGATTAGAATGTCTCAAGTATTGATCCTTTGTTATGCACTCTGATGCTGATGATGGATATCCTCTTTCCAGTACCTTCTATGATCTCATAATCTGATATATCTTTACTTTGTTGTTCACTGTGTTCTTGCTCTGCTTGATCTCTGCTTTTTAACAAAATAACCCTCTGTGCATTTTACTTCAAAATTCATTGGCCACACATCATACACACTTCTAAAGTAGGGTTCAAAAGCAATCTAATATACTTGTTCAAATCTGATAGTGAGATCTAGATCAACGATCAAGATCTAATATCCATACCTTGATGGTATTACAATTAATGTTTACAATGAGTCATGCATAGGATAAAACAATTAAATGCATAACTAACTCCGTATAAGAATATTAAATGCATACATTAGTTGGCCCAAATAGCTTATATAATTCAGCCTGATCACTTATCCTTAAAGTTTGTATCATTCCAGACATGTATACAAAAACTGTTCTGCTCGGCACTTGATTGTCTGTCACTCGGCACTTAACATCCCTATATCCTTTTCAGCTCGGCAATGTAACTCGGCTTGGTAATGTAACTAGGCCTTGCATAGTTTTAGCTCGACCACAGTGATAGCCAACTAAAACTACCTAGATGAATGACTAAGTGTTGGTCACTAATCATCAATAGATCTTAGAGGTTAACAATCTCCCCCTTTGATATTAGTGGCGAAAACACTTATCATTACTTCCATTCATTTCATCAAAATATTGCCTAATTATACAAAGTACTCCCCCTAGGAATATACTCAGAAATAATATACAAGTTTACATGCCTTCAAAAATTATATACAAGTGTACCTGTACTGTACTGATGTATCATTCTGAATCCTTTCAGATTTCCTTACTCGTTTCCTTACTAACTTCCCCCTTATTTTTGTCACTGATTGCTGGTGGGGTTAAGTTGTACTTATCCAGAAATTGTTTATAAAGCTACAAGGTGGATTCAAATGTAGTATCCCATCTTTCCTTTGCAATCTTCATAACTTCCAATTTGATTTCTAGCTCGGCAGCTAGACTCACTAAACTCTCTACAGTCGATAGATTTGCACTGCTATGTGATAACTCCTTTGTTTTTTAGAGTTCCTTCTAAATTACCTCCAAGTGAGGCAACATGCTTGTCTGAATAGTTATCAATTTGGCCCTTATTCAACCATCTTTAGCCATAAGCTCAGCTATTCTCCTTTGTGCATTTATCAACTTATTAAAATGTAAAGAACTAGATGTAGTATCTTTACCCAAAGGAGTACCAGTTGATCTTAAATCTAATTGTAGCTTCTCAACAAGCTGTAGATTATCCTTTGTGAAAAATTCAACATCACATAATTTTCTGTACAAAGAATAAACATTGGCTGTAACTTTATCTAAAGTTTCTACAAGAATAGAAAGTTCAACCTGTTTTGTGGCAATCTCTTCTGAGATCTTCTCTAGAACTTTGCTCTCAAATCTTCTCCTGGACCATTGCAGAAGCTTCTCATTGCTATCTATGTCCTCATCAGTTACCTTCTATACAATTTTAACTAGCTAATCTATGATTGGAGCTTGAGGTGTTTCATCCTCTAAGTCAAAAGCCTTTATAAATATGTCTTTGATGTCATGCAACACCTGCGTTTGCTTTTGTTCTATCTTCATCTCTTCCTGTCTCTTCTTCCTCTTAAGTAATTCTTGAAGAGTGCCTATATGTTCAAAAGATAACTCATTGGGATCCCATTGTGGAATCACAATGACTTCATCTAATGTTACATCTAGAATCTGAGACTTCTTCTTCAAGATTTTCTTCTTCTTCAATTCTGGAGAACTTATGCTCG
>MU227519.1:7276362-7320469 GCA_018584345.1 Thuja plicata
TGCATTGCCTCTTCTTCTTTAGGCTCATCAATAGTATCCTTCATCCCTACTCCACTATCTAAAACTATTTTCACAACCTCTAAAATAGGTGGATTCTATGAAGTTACCTCTTGTTCATTTGTTTGTTGTTTCTCTTCACCTTTCTTATCACTGCCAAATTCAATTATTTCATCAGATGTTGTGGCCTTCCCTTCTTCTGTATCAATTGCCTTAATAAGTGAGTCAGTTTCTTTACCACTCGGCATCTCTTGTTCCTCAACATTCAAATTGCTTGGATCATCAACTATATAATCCAAAGGACTGTCTGCAGTCAGATCAATAGATTTTGTTGCATCTAATTCATCTTTGGTCTTGTCCTATTCAATGGCAATTTGACCTTTTGTTATCTGTGGTTCAGGGGTAGTCTTGACTTTAACTTCTTTTATCTTTTTCTCGTATGTCCCCTCACCAGATTTCTTATCTTTTGGAATGAGAAGACCAAAGATCTCTTTCCAAATCCTTGTGCTTTGTTGTACTACACCTTCAATGTCATTTTTTAGAACAGCATAGCCTCTGAGTTTAGGAACAAACCTACTCTTGTACTCCTTAATAAATTTGACTCTTTGTTTTGAGGTGAGCTCAGGCTTTACCTGGGCTAGTGTTCCTTCCCTGGTCTATCTTTCTGTGGACAGTGCAAATTCCCATTTTCTTGATAGAATAAAGTTCATATGGCACATGATTTCCTATCTTTGTAGGAGTTAATTTGAAATTACTCATCATGTCCAAGAGTGCTTCCTATACTTTGTGCCTATCTGCAATTTTCAACTTTTCATACTTAATGAACTTGAATGTTGCTAACCCTACTGAATTCCTCAAAGTGTTGCATACCTCATCAATGCTTGCTGGCTTCTTGAATTGAATTGTAGGTATGTTGATGGGTTCATCAGTTTTTGTCTTCTCCTCATCACTATCTGTTCCAAAAGTTAGTCTTCTTCTTGGTCTTTTTGTTGGCTTACTCAGCTCAGCCTTAGGAGCAACCTTTGCTTCCTTTCCAAAACAACTTTCTGCAACTTTTCTCTTGCCATACACTTTAGTTTGTACATCTACTGGGGAAGTGAGAGTAGATGCTCTAGTCCTCGGATGATTAGCTACAGGAGGTGTAATCTTAGGTTTGGCTTTGCTCTTCTTGGTTACTATGACAATTGATGGTTTCTTGCCCTTAGCCTTCTTAGTAATCTCTTATGATGCACTTACTTCCTCCTTTGTAGAAATATTCTCACCTTGTCCAATGGTTAGGCCTAAAGGTGCATCCTCAAGTTCTTCATCACTACCTAAGCCAACCATTTTCTTGAGATTTTTCACAATCTTCTTTATTTTCCTCTCCATAGTTCCTTCATTCAAACTTCTAGAAATTTTAGCCTTAGCTTCATCAAAATTTCCAAATCTCCCTATTGTAGTATCAATTTCCTCAGCTAGGAGTGCAATGATGGCATTTTATGCTTCATCAACATTGATTTCATATGGAAAAGGTTCTAAGCATGTTACCCTAGGAGTCACTGCCTTGATATAGGTATTATCTGTATCAACTAGAAAACAAATTTCCTCATAGTGCTTCTCCACTAGTGACTTAGGAATCCTAGTCCTTAATCTCATTCTCTTTTTGAATTATATAAAATAGCTCCCCATAATGCTATTGAAATTGCTTCCTAGTTTCTCTATACATTCACTAATCTGAACTATTATGGGCCTATCCTTTTTCCAAACAATGTTTCCCAGTGTAGGAAATGTATCCTGAATGTAGAAAAATATACAGACTAGTAAAGAACCAAACTTACATGATGAGCTCTTAGCCTTTCTAATTGATGCTAGGTTCTCAGCTAGTTGTGTCTGTTGTAGCTCGGCAAGATCATATGTGTGACTCTTCTTCACAATTTTCCATGCTTGATCAACTGTTGTACAAGGAACACTATCCAATCTGCTGGACTGATAGAACTTATGTGCTATTACCCTTACTCCAAAGTCAAGTTCTAGGTCAGTAATTGTAGAGATATTCATAACTCTATTATTCCGTACTGCTCCAGTCTTCAATGTAATTTATTCTTTGATGTTATCCCTCATGGTCCGTTTTCCATTTACTACAGGATATCTAGTCACTCGATGAATCATTCTTATGGTGATCTTGACTGGTCCATTATCTAACCACATGCACATGTCATGAAATCAACTAAGGATAACTTTTATCCATTCATCTTTGAAACCTTGGGGAAAATCTAGGGCACGATTTAACCCTTTGTCGGCTAGATGTTTGAATTCTGCCTTCAGAACTCCATTGTCACACAATTTACAGTAGGATTTCCTCAATTCACTATCTCCTACTTCACCAATCTTAACCATATAACATGATCAAACATCATGAATCATGAGTACCTTGGGTGGAATGGATGAGAGGGCTCCCGTTAAATCACTCTGAATCACACTTTCAAGAATGACTCGAAAGTTGAGAGGTTCACATTCATCACTCTGTATCAATTGAATTTTCTCTGGTTCTGCCTCCATACTCTTAGCTAGTGCGGAAGAACTTGCAGCCATAATTTTAAATTAGGGTTTGAAGGATGTAAAACAAAGTACCTCAGCAAGTAGCTCTTCACACTATTCACTGTTCACCTTAGGATTGCCGATGGCACACTGGTAAAAATCTTCGTAGCTAACTTCGTTAAGATCAATTCTACAAATTACTTCAATCGCTTCATTAACCAGTAAAAATTGCAAGGTAAAACTGAGATGTTGACTGTTCACCCTTTATAAGCTTCAAAACATCAAGGTAGGTGAGCATTGAATGTTCTACCCATTGAGTTAGTGCAAGCCAATTGTCCTTGGCTTTAACACAACTTGCATCGCACTCAGCTCACTACACTTGGCCTTCATAAAATTTCACTCGGCCAACACAACTCGGCACTCACTAAAGAACTTGGCTTTAGTGTCCATGAATTAGTACTCAACACCTATTAGTGTAATTTTCTCATCTTGGCATTTGTCTTCAAAATATGTCCTGTGCATCTTAACATATGCAAATACAGACTTTTGTACATTTCATGTTAGGAACTGATGTAAGATAAGAATTTTTAAATACAGTTCCTTACATACCTCTTTCTCTTAGTTGGAGATGATGTGATCACCTAATGCATTATATTGGGTGACCTTGGCTTCATTAGCTTCACTACTACATGGTTTAGACTTCTTAACCCATGTCTTGTTCATTTGTTCCCTTATTTTCTCAACAGTAGGAGCAGGTACCCTATTCTTGCAATCTTTCCTTGTATGTCTAATTTTTAGACAACTATGACAAACTAGGCTTCCATTCATCCAACTTTTAGTTTTACCTCTGAAATGTGTCCTTATGCAATTTTCTGGAACATGTCCATACTCACCACAGTAATGACAACTATGCCATGTATTGTAATCCCAATTGTCAGTATTGCCTTTTCTTGGTGATTTATTTTGTACCTTTGATGTCCACTATTGTTTACCTTTACATCTGCAATCTTGTGCTCTATGACCTTATTTGTGATAGTTATAGCAATTTCCATTGAGTCTAGATATTTTGCTTTCCTTTGCCTTGCATTCACGTGCTTGATGTCCAAACTTATTACAGTTAAAACAGTAACCATTAAAGTTAGTTTTTCGGATTGGACTTACCATTCTTGCTTCAGCAAATGTTTGTTGTATGACCTAGTTTCCCATAGTGATGAAAAACAGGTTTGTTGTTTCTCAGCTTTGCATGCCTTCTTTCACCTATCTTAGATTATTCTCCATCTTCAGTGGTTGTATGTTTTCCAGTGTGACCTAATCCAGAAGAATCTTTAGGTCTTCTTGATGCTTCCACCAGTTGTTCAAAGTAGCTCATAGCAGCACTCAGATCATTCACTCTACTATTAATCTCTTTCTCAAATCTCAATTCATCTTTCAATTGACTGTTCTTAGATCTAAGATTAACAATCTCCAAGTCTTTCCTGCTGATCTCCTGATTTGCAAGTAGTAGTTGATTTGCCATGTCCACTTGATTGACTGTCATTGTTTGCACATCATGTGTTCTTTCATCAAGTCTGGTAGTCATCATTCTCTTTTCTTCTTCTACCATAGCCTTTTCATCTCCGGCTTTCTTTTTCTTTTCAACAACTTCACACATTCTTATTGATTGGGCTTCTTGTTCCTTTTTCATATTTTTGACTTCTTCACATAGTGCACTGTTCTTTTCCAGTAGATCTGTTATTGCTGCATCGCTCTTAGTAGAATCTCCATTCTAAAATAGATTTGTGGTGTCCTCTTCCTCATAATGAGTGTCATTCATTTGTTAGGCCAAATATTTCCTTGTAGCCAAGGACTTCTTTAATTCTTGTCTTGCAGTCTCAAGCTGTTGTAGTGCTAGCTGAATATCAATCTTTTGATTCTCAAAGACTTTACCTATCTTGTAGATCTCCATCTCAAGATCTGTTTTCTCAAGCTGATTATGACCTTTTTAGAGAACTAAGCTCTGATACCAATTGTTGGAAATACAATAATGGGAAAGAAAGATACTGAGAGGGGGGTGAATCAGATCTTCAAAATTAAACACTTAAAATAAACTTGATCCACATTCATACATAAATGAATCTAATGTACTCTCGGATAGCATCCATGCAATGAAATAAGTAACACATAACGCAATAATTTGGTAACCCAGAAACCCAAATAGGTAAAACTGGGGTGGGGATGACACCCACAAAATTCTCCACTACTACAGTAATAAAGTGTACCTGTTAAGGTTACAAATGTTTGATTACAAAATGTAATCTACCCTGTGAAAGGTCTGCCCTATTAAGAGCTCAAGATCATTACAATCTACCCTATTAAAGGATTTCAACTTACAATGAAGTAAGCACTCTATTAGGAGATAAAGAAAGGTCTGCTAGTACCACTCTATTAAGAGATTTTCACCTGATACAATGATTAGAATGTCTCAAGTATTGATCCTTCGTTATGCACTCTGACACTGATGATGAATCTCCTCTTTTTAGTACCTTCTATGATCTCATAATCTGATATATCTTTACTTTGTTGTTCACTGTGTTCTTGCTCTGCTTGATCTCTGCTTTTTAACAAAATAACCCTCTGTGCATTTCACTTCAAAATGCAGTCGCCACACATCATACACACTTCTAAAGTAGGGTTCAGAAGAAAGCTAATATACTTTTTCAAATCTGATAGCGAGATCTAGATCAACGATCAAGATCTAATATCCATACCTTGATGGTATTACAATTAATGTTTACAATGAGTCATGCATAGGATAAAACAATTAAATGCATAACTAACTCCGTATAAGAATATTAAATGCATACATTAGTTGGCCCAAAAAGCTTATATAAGTCATCCTGATCACTTATCCTTGAAGTTTGTATCATTCTAGACATGTATACAAAAAGTGTTCTGCTCGGCACTTGACTGTCTGTTGCTCGGCACTTAACATCCCTGTATCCTTCTCAGCTCGGCAATGTAACTCAACTCAGCAATGTAACTAGGCCTTGCATAGTTTTAGCTCAGCCATAGTGATAGCCAACTAAAACTGCCTAGATGAATGACTAAGTGTTGGTCACTAATCATCAACAGATCTTAGAGATTAACATTGATAACATCAAATATATAGTAGAAAAAACTATATCATCATTGTCTGATCTGTATATGTCACCCATTTAACTTCTCCTCTTAAGATATTATAACATAATAAAAATCAATTAATCAATTGCTTGACATCAATGACAAAACAACAACTGATCTAACCATTTCTACAATGATATTGGTATCACTCAGTCTTCATCATCTCCATCAGATATTCATTAGTTAATCAACACATGGATCCATGAAATGCAAGCGGTCAGATCAACATACCATAAATGCTTTAAATTCCCATATCTTGGTTAAAAAATAAATATTAGTGGTGATCTCAATCCATTTCAATATTGCAACAACATGAAGCCTATCACAGATTCATTAATACTACATAACAGAGAGTCTTCTACATTATATAACTTAGATATGGAAACAAGGGAAGAAGTTTCTAGCTTAAATGTATCACAAAAGGAAAAATATAAAGAACCTAGTTATTCTACATCACCTAAGGGAAAAGAGAAAGAAATTAGTCCATCCACATTATGTATAGGAAAAGAGAAAGAGCCAAGCTCTTCTATATTAAACAAAGGGAAACAGAATGAGGATAATACATCTCATTGCTTGAACATGGATACCCTAATGAAATTCTTTGAGATTAAACTACAACTTAATGACAAGGTATTAGGAGAATATTCTCTATTAGTGACAAAATTTCATATTTTCCCTTGATCTTATGGAAGGCCCATTAGGATTAGAAGAGAGATATCTAATAGTTACATGAAAATATGATTAATAAAATAGAGGAATAAAACACACACAAAAATAAGGCACAAATAATTTAATGTGGTTCACCCAATCTTGGGATACGCCCACCAAAAAGAGAGTCCAATCTTATTATCCAATAATTTCAACTAATTATAACCAGTGATCCCTTGCGGCTCAATATCACTAAAAATGCTACAATACTTCTTCACTCTAGCAAGCCATAACCCTAGCACCATTTTTCTTATATAAAAACCATAACCCTAAAAATTGATGGAAGATTTAATCGGGGGAAATGTTTGATGAGTTAACCTAGGGAAATGCTTGATGAGTTAACCCCAAAACACTTGACAAGTTAACCAAAAAAAATTTACCTTACCCCCGAACCCCATGAACTAGCAAGGCCGTCTATATCACAAACAACAGAATCACAATATCTTTAAATCTATATTGATAACTTTGTAAGAGATAGTACATAATTAGGAGATCATAGTGAAGACTATGAAATATTGCAATGGTTGTATAAATATGAAGCAAAATCTAATGGAAGAATTCAAAATATAGACATTCCCACACATCAATATGGGAATGGATTTGAAATCATGCAAAAAATAGGCTATGAAGGAGTAGGACCTATTAGGAAAAGAATCAAATGAATCATAGAACCCACTATAGCCACTTTCAAAACAAGCTAATAGAAAATAGGAGTAGGGTAGACCAAAGAAGAAGGTACACAAAATCTCTATGAAAAGTATGTTGATGTGATTCATTCCTATGCACCTACAAAATCTCAAAGGAAAAGTTCGCAAGATAGAAGGGTGGAAAATCAAAGACAACCCCATATACCCACATTATTAGAGGGTCAAATTTTAGGGTATATATTACAAGAAAATAGATCATAATACATTGAGGAATACTTTAGTGAGGACGAATAGACTCTTATCATGATAGATAATCTTGAGGAAACTCACATTATAGAACTCGATGATACTATGTATGAACGTGACGACAATAATATCAAGACCCTTAACCCAGTTGATCTAAACCAAATTTGTGACCCCTTACCATTGGTACACCCTAAACTTATTGACTAGGAACAAACCGGACCTATGAAGATGGACACCTTTTGTACTGACTATTCTTTATCCCTATATCTTGATGTGGTTGAACCAACTTCCACTAGTGAATACTACCGTGATGTTCCGACTCAAGAGGGTGCCAAGTCTCTCAGACACAAAAATAAAGAAATAAATCAAGAACCTAGTGGTGAAAACTACATTGTGGAAGTACTAGCTTTGGAAAAAGATAAAATAAAGGATGCATCCAAAGGTAAAACCCTCCTAGAGGTGCATGAGGATGAGAGACTTGACACACTCCCTGGGCATTATCAGGTCAGATCTTCTATTCTTATTGAACCAATAGAGAAAGTCAATATTGGAATCTAAGAAACACAAAAGATAATACATCTAGCTGAATCTTTGATGGGAGAGGAAAGAAAAGAGTTCACTAAGTTTTTATATCAACTTTTGTTGGTCTTATGTTGATATGCCTAGATTGAATCTGAATCTAATTATGAATCATCTCAACATTTCTCCAAGAGTTAAAGTAGTAAAATATAAATTAAGTAAAATGCATCACCATATAACATTACGGGTGAACGTAGAATTGAAGAATCTATTAGATGTCAATTTCATTCTCTTTATAGCTTATGTTGAGTGGATCTCCAACATTGTGCTTGTATCAGAACTAGATGAAAGCATCAAAGTGTGCACTAATTTGAGAGATCTTAATAGGTTTGTCCTGAAGATGATTTTCCATTAAAAAAACATAGATACAATCATGGAATTAACATCAGGATACTCTATTTTCTCTTTTATGGATGGATTTTTTAAGTACAACCAAATTAAAATTGCACCTGAGGACTAGGACAAAACAACATTTACATGTGCATGGGGAACATTTTGTTGGAATTTTATGTCTTTCGGTTTGAAAAATGTTGGATCTACTTATCAAAGGGAAATTACTACAATATTTCATGACATGATGCAAACCTTCATGGAAGACTATGTTGATGACATATTAGAAAAATCATATACTAGAGATGTTCATCTTGAAATCTTGGGTAAGATCTTTACACATCTAGAAAAATTCACGGTCAGACTAAATCCCAATAAATGTACATTTAGCATTACATGAGGAAAACTCTTATGCTACATTATGTTAGCTAGAGGAATTGAAGTAGATCCATATAAGGTGAAAGCTATTATGGAAATGGGAGCTCCTAGAAATATCATTCAATTGAGATCACTATAGGGAAGACTACAATCTGTCAGAAGATTTATAGCTCAGATAGCGGAAAAATGTCACTCATTCACATAATTGCTTCACAAGGATACATCCTTCAAATAGGATAAGAAATGTGATGATGCTTTTGATATATTAAGGAAATATCTTATGAATCCACCAATATTGATGGCTCCAATAGTAGGCAAACCATTATTGTTATATATCTTAGCTACATAAAATTCATTAGGAGCACTTTTAGCACAACAGGATGCAAAAGGAAAGGAAAGAGTTATTTACTACATCAGATGGACCATAGTGAAATATAGACTCAATTACGCATTCATAGAAAGGAATTGTCTAGCCATCATATTTATATCTCAGAAGTTAAGACATTACATGTTGACACATCCTATAAAAATTGATAGCAAAGACTAATCCTCTTAAATATCTTCTTAGCAAAGAAACTCTTACATGAAGATTAGCAAAATGGGTCATGATATTGAGTGATTTTGACATTGAATATATGGATAGAAGAGTCATCAAAGGAAAATTAATTGCATACCAGATAGTTGAAGCACCAATATCAAATAACATACCAATATAGATTGAATTTCCTAATGCAGATATCCTTACTGTTACAACACATTCCTAGAAGCTATATTTTGATGGATCATACACTCAGCATGGGTCGGGGGAAGGAATATTATTTGTCACCCCTCAATGATATACTATCCCAAAATCATGCAACCTCCTATTTACTTGCACAAATAACATATCTAAGTATGAAGTAGTGGTGATTGGTATAAAAATGGCTCTTGAATGGAGAATAACAGAATTGTGAGTCTATGAATATTTTCATCTAGTTATCTATCAAATCAATGATGATTATAACACAAAGGATGGAAAGAAAATTCCCTACAAAAGAATAGTTGATGATTTCAAGAATTACTTTGTCCAAACCACATTTGCACAAATGCATAGAACAAATAATAGAGTTGTTTATGCAATGGAAACCCTAGCTTCATTACTACAACTTCCTGATCAACATGCATGACATGAATTCCTAGTGGAAGAATTCATAAATCCTGCACATGATACTCCTGATTCCAATATCATATTCTTACTTTTGGATCCTAACTCTACATGATATGGCCTTATCTATTCCTACCTAAAAGAGAGTACCTTGCCTCCCAACCAATCTCAAAACCAGAAAATGTGACTTTATCCAACAAGCTTCCCATTATAACTTGATATCCAACACCATGTATCGAAGAGGTCTTGATGGAGCTTTACTTCGGTGTCTTGAGGGTGAGGAATCTGAAAATTCCTTGTGAGAGATTCATGAAGGTATTTATGGTTCACATTTTAGTGGTTTAACCTTGGATAATAAAGTCTTAAAATTTGGATATTATTGGTCGATTACAGAGAAATATTCTTTTTAGTTTGTGAAGACATGCATGCCAAGTTCATGGGAACTTGATTCATGCACTAGCTCAAGAACTACAAGCTCTCACTACACCATTGTTTTTTTTATCAGTGGGGTTTTTTATTTGATAGGGATGATCTATCCACCATCTTCCAATGGGTGCAAGTACATCATTACAACTACAGAATATTTTACCAAATGGGTTGAGGTTGTACCTCTTTCAACTGCTACTAGAAAGCAAATATCCATGTTTATTATGAACCAATTATATGTATATATGGTATTCCTCATGCCATTTTCACTAAGAATGGTAAACCGTTAAAAACTAAGGATATAGAAAAACTATGTGAAAATTTTCATATCATTCAACACTTCTCCTCTATACACTATCCTCAAGGTAATGGTCAAGCAGAAGCTTCAAATAAAAACATCTTGAAAATATTGAAGAAAATAGTTGATGATTCTGGAAGGTATTGGCATATTTAATTGAACCTTGCATTGTGGGCATACCAAACTAGTGTAAGAACACCAACTGGAGCCACATCTTTTTCTCTAGTCTATGGATCATGAGGCAGTTCTACCCCTAGAAGTGGATATACCTCCTCCAAGAATCTTTATACATAACATCCTATTAGATGAAGACTATAGAATGTCTGAATTACAAGAGATAGAATTAATTGATGAGCATAGACAACAAGAATATGATCATTTAAAAGTCTATCAAAAATACATGTCAAGAAGTTACAATAAGAAGGTGAAACCTAGGTAATTTCAAGTGGGTGACCTAGTGTTGAGAGAAAATGCATGAAATCAACAAGATAGGGACAAAAAAGGAAAATTTGAAGGAAACTAGCTAGGGCCCTTTGTTATAGTATCAACATATGGATCTGGTACCTAAAAATTATCAACAAGTGAAGGAGACCTATTTCAAGAACCTATTAATAGCATTCATCTCAAAAGGTTCTATACTTGCCAACTTGAGTTCAAAATTTGTACATTGGTTTCAAAATCTAAAAAACACCTAAAAATTAGAAAAAGATCTTGAAAAAATTGGTTACCTTGGTGAAAAACTGGTAAACATGCATCTTGATAATATCTAAAAAAAATCAAACAAATCAAAAATACAAAAAAAAAAGAGAAAAACATCAAATAAAAAGAAAAAAAAATCAAATATGATAAAAATTTGCTATAAACACAAGTGGTGAAAACCTAAAAAATAGACACTAGTTGTATCAAGTTGGCTCCTTGATCTATCAAGTGCATCACATTGCATCTATCGGCATTCATCATGCTTGTACATATTCATAATAAAAATCCATTTGCATCTATTATCATTCATTTATAAGACATAATATCTCATCATTGGATTGCATTTCACACATATTACATCGATGCATCTCATAAAACATACATCACATAACATCATTGCATTACATATCATCATAATAGATCATCAACATGTATCAAATCAATATGTCACACCATCATCAAACATCATCATTTCTCATATACGTAGAGAAAATTAAAATCATAACATCATGAAAGCACCATATGTATATAGCATCATTACATTACATATCATTACATCCATGAAAAATTAAAGCATCACATCACATTGCATAATAAAACATAAATAAATCATCACATATGTTATAATGATTTAAAATAAGAGATAGGGGGGTGAATCAATTATCCTCAAGTCCAAATGTACCAATTGAAATTTTAAACACTTTAACCAACTTAAATCTACTCAATAATCCACTCAGTCTCTATAACATATAATCAGCAACATAAACTTGTAGTTCACTATCCTAAATTAATCAACTTGCAGAATATAAAACTCTTAACAGTGCAACTTATCAAATAACATTCATGCAAGTATGACACTAGGATTTAACATGGAAACCCAATATGGGGAAACCACCAGTAACATGGTACCAATTTTTCACTCTTCTGAAGTGAGCTCTGTGAGGAGCCAACCTTGTTAAAGGTTACAATACACATTGTTAAATGTGACCTTGTTAAAGGATTTAATCACCCTATTAAAAGTGAGACTTGTTAGAGGAATTAGATCATTCCATTAGAATTTCACCTTGATTAAAGGATTTACAATATGACTATTAGGTCAACCTTGATTAAAAGGATTTTGACTAATACAATGGTTAGAAAGTAACAGTAATGTGACCTGAAACATACAACTCACTTTTCAAATACATGTCCACTTTTGCTCGAATGTTAATTCACCGACTGGACTCCATTGTCATCTTTATCACTCAAATATGCTTGGAAATCCATCAATGAATCACCACTGTGCAGTCATGTACTGCTCATCTCAGCCTTCTCTGCTTTCTACTTAGATTTTCCAATCAACTTAATCAACCTCTACATACATAACCTACAATCAGGTTAATCTTATACCTCTTTGATTGGGTAGATGGATCTTTTGCCACTTAATCATCACCATAGATCTTAGGTTTTAGTCATATCCAATGAATCCTTCCAACATTTCATTCTCCTTCTACCTTGTAGAATACATCTCAAAACTCCTTCTTGAATCCATACATAAAAATGGTTAAACATATATTAAATGCTCATTTAATTCTCCATAATGATCATCCATATCTTAAATATACTTTACATATCCGAAGCATTCAACTATGTCGGATGTGATCTCAAATCTTCTCAAACTGTCAAAATACTAACACTCGGTCATCAATGTGTTCTTCCACTCGGTCATCCCTAGATAACTCAGTTATTTATTGATGCTCAGTAAATACTGATGCTCGGTTGACACTAGATTTTCTTGGCATGTACTGGTGCTCAGTAGACACTTGCATCTATTGGAATAATGGAATGGTGTGTACTAAGAGGGGAGGGGTGAATTAGTACCCTTAAAAAATTTATCAATCAACCTTTAATCCTATAGTAATCAATTCCTTGCATTACTGACTATAGATGCTATTATATCTTTGTGCATGTAATATCATAAACATAATTTGTATGTAAACATTCATAGAAACATTCGTGAAATGTAATGACACATGACACAAGAATTGGTAACGCAGAAAACCCTTGTTAGAAGGTAAAAACTGCGGTGGGGATGAAACCCACAAAGCTTCACTATCTATAGAATGGAAGTTGTCGGTTAAGGCTTATAAGTTTGATCACTTATGATGATCTTACCCTGTTAGGAGTAACATGTTTAGACTGGTTAAGGTCTACTCTATTAAGAGATTTAGCAACAATGTTTAGTGTGCACTCGGTTAAGAGATTTACAAAAGGATTGTTAAATCCACCTTCTTAAATTATTTCTTCTATTTGCTACACTTGTTAGAATGTAGTAAAAAATACTTATTGACCTAAGTATATGAAATCTTGAATTGCTGAGTACAGATCCTTTAAAGTTTACAATATGATGTATCGCTTATAGTGATTGATTAATACCTATGTTCTGCTCTGTAGCCTTGAATCTTGTTCTTTATAACTGATTTCATCTTTTGTTGTCCTTCTGCATGAAACTATGTATTTGATCCATAGATTTCTATTATGGCTACAATCATCATCACATCCATTTGTTCTGATTGATTACACATCTATTTATACAATGAGTTTACCTAAATAGGTTTCACGCTTAACAATGTTAACTCTATGATCAAAATTTTACAACTTGAACTTGATCTCCTATTTTGCATGTTTTCAATCAATTAGACTGTTTAAAACAATTAAATTTTCTTTACTTGTCCCTCAAGAAATGGTTTTAAAGATAATATTTAAAGCTAAATATAAAACTTAAGTGTTTTATCTGACGCATAACTCAAGTCCACATTTTGCAGAATTAAAGTTGTCTGTCGGTAGACTGGTGCTCGGGTTTATCTATAGTCTTTCCTCAGTGATGTCTTTGTAGACATTATGCTTCTCAGTTTGCTTTGTAGACTGACTTTTGGTTTACATTGTAAACTTGTATGTCACATTCCTCTTTGAACTTGTGTGTCGGTGAAGACTGGTTTCAGTGTTCTCTTTGTACTTAACATTTTCGGTGACCTCTATGAACTGTTGTGTCAGGTTGCACTATAAACTTGTCTTTTGGTGATCATGTTACTAATGGCTCAAAAATTGTTTACTTTGTATACTAATGACAAAATATGATCATCAGCATCACTCGGCACAAACATAAGTTTTTTAATCTTCTGCTTTGTTGCTCGGTTAAGACTAAGCTTTTAGTCTTCCAAACTTCACTTGGTGTTAAAGATAAACAACATATTACCTTGGTAAGGTGCAATCTCATAAAGTACCCATTGTAGCTTCACATAACTCAACCACTTCAACATAACTCCTTTTTATCTCCTCTTTTCAAATCTTCTTCATCAATCAATTGATATGGCACTTTACAAGATAACAACTATCTTACCAGTTAAGGTTTGACATCAATAGAAATATAACAATTATTTCAATTTTTGCTTCCAACAATCTCCCTCTTTTACATTAATAGAAAACACAACATGCAAACAACACATGCAAGGTTACCAAACAATCCAAAAAGTATGTTCTATAAATATATTTTCATTAATGTCATTAGCTTCATTCTGATTCTCTCCAATACAAATATTAGCTCCCTCTTGGATAGATTTCTCTTTGTAGCTTATCTCCTTTTGTGTCTTATCATTGTTTTCTCCCTCAAATAGTATATCTCTTTGTAATTCTCTCTCTTTCTCTTCTTCTTAATATCTCCCTCAATGTCTTTTCTCCCTCTTTGACAACAATGCCAAAGACATACATCTTCACCATGTAGATATCTCTGTGCCAAATTTCTGAACTATATGCTTCCTCTATCATCTTTATTATGACTGATCAACATCTTGTGTGTTACTCTTCACATCTTTAGGCAATTCCTAAGTGTGATAACCTTTGCATCAATTTGTCAGATATTTTGTGTAATACATTTGATGCAATCACTCCATGTGATCCTAGTTAACCTTAGCTAGGGGAATAACCCCTAATTTACCTCTTAGATACTCATGAGCATCCTTAGGTAATGCTTTAGTAAATATATCTGCTAATTGTTCCTTTGTATTCACATATTCTAGTCTCACTTCTTTGTCTTGAACTAGCTCTCTCAAGTAATGATACTTGATAGCAATATGCTTGATCTTTGTGTGCATCATAGAGTTCTTTGATATATTGATAGCACTTATGTTATCATAGAAAATAACAACTGGTTTAGTGATTTCTTCCTTCATTCCTCTCAACAATTGCTTGATCCACACTATGTTTGAACAATTAATTGTTGCTGCAACATATTCAACTTCTACTGTAGATTGAGAAATAGAGTTTTGTTTCTTGCTTGTCCAAGAGACTAATCTCTTTCCTGGAAAGAATGCACCGCCACTTGTACTCTTTATGTTATCAACATTACCTACCAAATCTGCATCTGTATAAACTTTTAGTTCAAACTTCTCATTCTTCTCACAATATAATCCATAATCCTTTGTTCCCTTCAGATATCTCAGTATCCGTTTCACTCCCATCATGTGACTATCCTTAGGTTTTGTAGAAAATCTTGTAACAATCCCAACTGCTAATGTAATAATTGTTCTAGAGTGAAAAACATATTGTAGCTTCCCAATCATTGACCTATATAAGGTTTGATTGACTTCAGCTATCTCATCAGTCTTTGATAGTTTCTATCCAGTAGCCATAGGTGTACTTATAGGTCTGGAGTCCTCCATGCCAAAGGTTTTCAGTATCTCCTTGATATATTTAGATTGATTAATGTAGATACCTTTCTTTATCTGATAGACTTGCAAACCAACAAAAAAATTGATCTCTCCAAACATAGACATCTCAAATTCAGTCTGCATCTCCTTTGAAAATGTTTGGCATAAATAATCTTGACCTCCAAATATGATATCATCAACAAATATTTCAGCTAACAATATCTCTTTACCTTTTTTAGACTTTAAGTACAGATTATTGTTGTCATTTGTCCTTGTAAAATCAATTTTGACTAAGTAATTGTGTAATCTTTCATACCATGCTCTGGGGGCTTGCTTCAATCCATACATTACCCTATGTAGCTTGAAAACCATATTCTTCTTGCATGAATCAACAAATCCTTCAGCTTGTTCAATGTATACCTCTTCTTCCAGTATTCCATTCAGAAATGTTAATTTGACATCCATTTGATATAATTTGAATCTTTTGTAAGTTGCATAAGCCAGTAAAGTTCTAATTCCTTCCAATCTAGCAACTAGGGAAAACGTCTCACCATAGTCAATGCTTTCTTCTTATGCATATCCTTTGGATACCAGTCTATCCTTGTTCTTTATGAATTTTCCATGCTCATTCAACTTATTTCTAAATACCCACTTGGTTCCAATAACATTCTTGTCCTTTGGTCTAGGTACTAGTGTCCAGGTTTTGTTCTTTTCTATTTTCTCAATTTCTTCATTTATGGCATGTATCCAATCTTCATTATCCAAAGCATATTTAATAGATTTAGGCTCAAATTCACATAGTAAACATGTCTGATTTTTCAATTTGCCTCTTTTCATGACCTCTAAATATTTTTCTCTAATGATTTGATCTGGTTTATGATGTCTTCTTACATATTTAGCTAGTGTAGGCTCTGGTCTCCTTTATTATTGTTGTTCTTCAGATTAATCATGCAAATTCATTTTAGGTTCATTTTGTGTCTCTGCTTCCTCCTCACATTGCTCGACACTTACCTCATGATGCTCGACAACTTGTTTCTGTGACTCGACATTTTGTTTTTGGTGCACGGTAGCTTCTTTTATTGGTTCAGGTAAACTATTGGGCTCTCCTTCGTTCATGTAAATGAAAGATCTATAATATTTAGGTTCTTTCTTGCATTCAACTTCATTCTTTTCTACATATTCATCAATTCTAACATTTGCACACTCCACAACTTTGTTAGTGTTAGAATTCAAACACTTTTACGCTTTGCTATGAGTGGAATAACCTAGGAATATGCCTTCATCACTTTTAGCATCAAGTTTTCCATTTTTATTATCCTTCAATATATAACATTTGCTTCCAAAAACTTTAAAGTATTTTACATTAGGTGCATAACCATACCATAACTCATGAGGTGTAACATCAATACCTTTCTTGACTTGTACTCGATTCAAGGTTTAGACTATTATACTTACATCTTCTCTCCAGTACTTTTGTGTAGTATTTTTCTCTATCATTAGTGTTCTAGCACAATCCATTATTGATCTATTCCTTCTCTCGGCTATGCCATTCTGTGGGGGAGTCCTTGGAGCAGACGATTTTCTTTTAATTCCTCTATCATTATAGAATAAGTTTAACTCACTAGATATAAACTCTCCTCCTCTGTCAGATCTCATACATCTCAAGCTCTTACCTGTCTTGTTTTCAACTTTTTTCAAATACGACTAAAACAACTGAAAGGCATCAGATTTTTCTTTGAGAAACATTACAGTCATCATTCTAGAATAATCATCAAAAAACATTATGAAATATTTATCACCACAGTATCTTTACACACCAATAGGTCCACAAAGGTTAGTATGAACCAATTCCAAAACACATCAGAAGTATAGGTTTTTCTCTTGAAACTAGACTTTGTCATTTTGCCCAACTGACATTTCTTACACATAACATTATCAGGTTTCTTCAATCTTGGTAACCCTCTTACTCTTTTCATCTTCCTAATGTTTACCAAATTGTCAAAGTTCACATGATACAACCTTTTATGCCATAACCATACATCATCATATTGCACAAACAAACATGTCTCATCAGATAGATATAGATAGAAAAAATTACCTCTTGTCTGTTCTCCACTTCCAATTATTTCACCAGTAACATCAAATATTTTAGCCTTCTTGTGATGGAATTCAACTCGGTATCCAGAAGTGTTCAACTAAGCAACACTCAACAAGTTAAAATTAAGACCTTCAACCCAATAAGAATTATCACATGTGATTTTATCATTCAATTTTAATGATCCTTTTCCTTTCACAAGACACAGTTTATCATTACCAAACTTAACACTACCACCTTTGCAATAATTTAAGGTTTCAAACTTACTTTTATAACCAGTCATGTGATGTAAGAAACCACTATCAATTATGCATCTATCTCTTGTACTCATATATGAATAAGTACAGATTTCTCATCCTCATCCTCATCAAAATCATATTTCATAGCAACATAAACAACTTTTATATCATTGTCATCAAATTTATCAGATTCACTATCAATTTCTTCTTAAGTAGTATAACAGATTTCTTACCTTTGTCTTTATAGTCCTTATACCTTCTAAAATCTTTGTCATCCATTTTTTCTTTGTGCTTTCTTTCTCTTCTTTCATCTTTTTCATTCCTGTCAAGGCATCTTGCTGCAATATGGCCAAATTTGTTACATGAAAAACATATTATAGGAAGTTTACCTTTGAATTTTCCTTTTCCTCTCGGTAGTCTTCTAGACATAAGTACCTCATGTTCATCAAGATCATCATCAGAAATGTCATTGTCACTATTCACATGTCTTTCTTTTCCTTTCTTAGATTTATGAAGAGTCAATTGTGATTTGAATGCAAAATCAACATTGTGGGGGGTGAAATTATCAAAATTTGATAACTCAAAAGTAGTAAGTCTACCAACTAGACCTTCCAGAGTTAAGTTGTTACCAGGAGTACATCTCAGTTCTTGTATAGCAGATACTCTAATAGCATAAATAGGAAGTAGGTTTCTCAATACCTATCTAATAATAGTATCAACATCAATAGTTCCATTAGCTCCTCTAATAGCATTCACAACCTCCTGAACTCAGTTGCAATATAGAACAATAGTTTCATCATCTAACATTCTTGTTTCATCAAACTTACCTCTCAAGCTTTCAAATTTGGCTCTTAGTAAATTTATATCACCTCCATATATAACTACCAATGTATCCCACATTTCTTTTATAGTTTTATAGTCTTTTATGTCTTCAAAATCATGATAGCTTAGGGCTGATGCAATATCCAACATTGCTTGATTGTGTTCCTTCTTTTCTTTCATCTACTGAGCTATCACCACTGTCGACACATTTATGTAATTATTTTCCACATAGTATTTTGTTGCTTCTCCAATTCTAACTAGGTGTAGCTTCATCAACCTTTTCCATACAGGGAAGTTCTCCTTGTTCAGCCCTGGTAACGCCTTTTTATACATCTTGATCTTTACCTTCAAGTACCTTCACACTTTTCCTTACAAGTACCACAATGCTCTTATACCAATTGTTAGAATGATTTAGAATAAATGAGAGGGGTTGAATAATTTATCCTCAGGTCCAGATGTACCAATTGAACTTTCAAAAACTTTAACCAACTTAGATCTACTCAACAATCCACTCGGTCTCTATAACATATAATCAGTAACATAACTTGCAGTTCACTGTCATAAAGTAATCAACTTGCAAAATATAAAACTCTTAACAGTAAAACACATCAAATAACATTCATGCAAGTATGACACTAGGATTTAACATGGAAACCCAATATGGGAAAAACCACTAGTAACATGCTACCAATTTTTCACTCTTCTGAAGTGAGCTCTGTGAGGAGACAACCCTGTTAAATGTTATCATACACATTGTTAAATGTGACCCAGTTAAAGGATTTAATTAACCTGTTAAAAGTGAGCCTTGTTAGAGGAATTAGATCATTCCATTAGAATGTCACCTTGATTAAAGGATTTACAATATGATTGTTAGGTCAACCTTGATTAAAAGGATTTTGACTAATACAATGGTTAGAAAGTAACAGTAATGTGATCTGAAAAATACAACTCACTTTGAAAATATAGATCCACTTTTGCTCAAATTCTAATTCACTGATTGACCTCCATTGTCATCTCTATCACTTAGATCTACTTGGAAATCTATCAAGCAATCACCACTATGCAGTCTTGTACTGCTCTTCTCTGCCTTCTCTGCCTTCTTCTTAGATTTGCCAATCAACTGAATCAACCTCTACATACATAACCTATAATCAGGTTAACCTTATACCTCTCTGATTAGGTAGCTAGATCTTTTGTCTCTTAATCATCACCATAGATCTTAGGGTTTGGTCAGATCCATTGGATCCTTTCAACATTTTGTTCTCCTTCTACCTTGTAGAATACATCTCAAAACTCCTTCTCCAATCCATACATAAAAATGGTTAAACATATATTAAATTCTCATTTAATACTCTACAATAATCATCCATATCTTAAATACACTTTACATATCCCAAGAATTCAACTATGTCGGCTAGGATCTCAAATATTCTCAAACTATAAAAAATACTAACATTCGGTCATCAATGTGTTCTTTCGCTCGGTCATCACTAGATAACTCATTAATTTACTGACGCTCGGTAAATATTGATGCTTGGTCAACACTAGATTTGATTGGCGTGTACTGGCACTCACTCGACACTCACATCACTCGTCACAAACATAAGTTCCTTAATCTTCTACTCTGTTGCTCGGTCAAGACTAAGCTTTTAGTCTTTCAAACTTCACTTGGTGTTAAAGATAAACTATATATTATCTTGCCAAGGTGCAATCTCATCAAATACCCATTGTAGCTTCACATAACTCAACCATTTAACCATGTCTTCTTGTTATCTCCTCTTTTCAAATCTTCTTCATTAATCAATTGATATGACACTTTACAAGATAGCAATTGTCTTACCAGTTAAGGTTTGACATCAATGACAATATAACAATTGTTTCAATTGTAGCTTCCAACAACATAAACATCATAGGTACATTTTCCAATCATAATCATAAGTGCATCCATAAAGCATATATCATAATGCATCCATAGATCATCTCATATATGCATCTTTGTAAATAAAACTATCCATCACAAGCATAATCACCAAAAAATGCATCATAAATCCCTACATCATACATATAAATCCATAAACATGCATAAATGACATAGCCATGCATCCACCATAATCATCACTGCATCATCATATATCTCAAAATTATAATATCCGTGTACAATGGCATCAACAAAGGAGAAGAAATGTGATATCTAGGGGAATGATATATCAAAGTACATCTAAATCATTAAAATACATCAAAGAAATCAAAGGATCAATATAGGTATACATCATCAAAATATGATCTCATGAATTAATAAGAACTATGCATGACTATCATGAGAGGTTGTGGACCTTGTCATCAATATAATACCTTTCCTACATTTGGCCTACTTGGAGGCCTGGGAACTGGACTTATAACCCCATGAATCTCTAACTGACCTCTCTGGCTACTTTTCCCATGTCTATAAATTTGAGAGTACAAAGGTACTCACCTGTCGGGAGGAATTGCTAAAAATAGGCACCAAAATAATAATCAACATACCTTGAGAGCTCTCTCAACTCTTGCATGGCCTCTCTAGTAATACCCTGGCTAACTATCTGCTCTAATGTCTGAGCTATCTCCTTTACACACCCACATGCCTCAATATCCTAATCTCGCTCAACAATGTGAA
Organism: Thuja plicata; assembly: GCA_018584345.1. NCBI lineage: Eukaryota > Viridiplantae > Streptophyta > Pinopsida > Cupressales > Cupressaceae > Thuja > Thuja plicata. The sequence continues at coordinate 7,297,985 of MU227519.1, forward strand.
TAGCAAGCTGTGACTCAAGATAAAATATCCTTTCCTGACAAGTAGCCAGATCACCCTACATTTTTCCAACATGTGCCTGTAATATAAAATGAACCATACAAACCTATGATCTTTGCATCCCGCTGGTGAGGGGGGACTTTGATATAAACTTGATGACTCGATGAACCTGGCTAATTTGAGGCAACTTGTGGGTCTAATCAATGGTTGATACTATTCTATATCATCTTGTTATGTGTCATCTTGTACTACATCTTGAGCATACCTATCCTATGTAACATCATGTATAGGAGTCCTATATGTCCTCCTGCAAATAAGTCATCCTACATCTAGAGGATCATCTTCTCTCCTCCCTAATAATTGCGGACAACCTCCACCTCTACCAACATGACCTCTACCTTCCCTCGCCTGTCATCCACATCCTCAAACACCTTCTCTCTAACAGTGTGGTTGATCATCATCATCATCCTCATCCAACGGTAGAACTGGCTCATTCGGTGCTATCAATATCGAAAATGGATGCAAACAAAAGCAACATGTAAAACATGGAGTCTCACCATCATCCACCATATGTCCCATGTAATCCCATGTTGTAGGTACCAATCCTTGATACTCTTTAAGGGTTGTCTTAAAATAAATGGTTTTCCCCCAAGTAGCCCTATCCTCATGTGTGTGTACATAAATCAAAGTCCCCTAGGGCATACCCTATATACAACCATATTGTCTCAGTACCCAAGTACAAATGAACCCCTCGATCACAAATCAAGTGTGAATTACTAACCATTGTGACATAAACACACAGGGAATCTTGTGTTGATCCTCCACCCATGCATCAAAATCAAGATAAGGCCGCCAGTATACTATATCAATGACATCTAGAACTCATCTCCAATACTTGAGCTTTCCCATCTTGGGATGAACAACTATACCTCTGTAACTAAATATGTACAACAAAGTTTTGGTTGGTCCCTATATGCAATAGGATGAGTGAATGAGAGATTATTCCAAGCTCATATCTGTTGGAGTATCACTCTTGCTAACAAACTGTAAGGCCCATCATAAATAACCTAATGTAACTCATGATGTTAAATGAGCCAATATGCATGACCCCCAAGTAAAACATTGAGGTTGTATAATTACACTCTCAAGAATCCTCCCCAATCCATAGGAAAGTCACGTGATCTCCTATTTGGTAGCATGAATACACCAATCAAACCTACTAGCATTGCTTCCATAATTAAATAACTGTTATACACTAAATTTTGCACCCTGCTAAGCGTTTGAGCCTGACAATCTAGTTTAACATGGGAATCACTTCTAGGTTGTGGGACCTCTACTAACTGAAGTGAAGCCTCCAGATTCTAGGCCGGTTCCTCTTGGATAATCACCTTATTTTCTTTTCAACATGAAAGTAAACTTGGAAGGAAAAGGGATAGAAGAAGAACTGAAAGGGAAATAACTGAAAAGAAAATTTAACCTACTAGGTGATGCACCAAAGGTAACATGAATCACAACACAGTGACCAAAACTAGCATGAAATCATGAATCTAGTAGAACACAACTTCCTGAATAGCCTTGCATAAGTATTTCATAGAGAGGTCTAAAATGAAAAGAGGCTATTCAGGGAAAGAGGAGATTTCACAAACAATAGCATATTCAACATAATAGACATGGACTATGACCTGTGATCACTCCAGCAAATAGGCATAGAAATGAGACAAAATGACAGGGGATTGAACAATATCCACAAGATCATCTAAATCAAATAATTCATAATAGTGAACAAAGATGTAGGAAGAAAGAGGGCTCAAGAACTACAAGATCTTTCTAATACCAGACACTATATTATAATTCAGATAAGAGAAATACAAACAAGAAGACCCAAGGATAGAGAAAATATCACAAAAATCCTTTGCATAATCTGAATTCCAATGAGAAATTACAAACAGATGAAAACCTGAGGGCGGAGAGAATGCCACATAAATTATTGCATAAGCTGAAAAACCTCTAGCTAAAAAAGCCTCTAAAAATACTTATATACAACCTCCCCTAGCACACAGGCTCAAGAGTCAATCCATCGATCAGTTAGGGAAAAATTAGGGTTTACAATAGATATTCAATAATCAATGTAGAAACCCTAAACCAGTCAAGTCTTCTCATCAATGCGCTCGGGAAATATCTCAAAAGATCAGATATAGCTCATGAATACATCTCCCATCACGATAAATTCAAGAAGATAGATCAGATCAATCCATCTACCCAAAAATATCACCACCACCATGAAAACCCTAAAAAAACAACATTTAAATATTTGAATTCAAACCCAAACTATCACAGGTGGTGCGGAATGCTCGATCAACAACCCAGATTTGAATCTTTATGAGCTTTAAAACACAACCATTGATCTTCCTTAAGAAACCCATGAGCACAGGATCAAATCTGCCACATGGCACGTAGGTGTGATGCCTTAATATTTATCCTTCTTCATCTTTATGATCAAGGCATTACGCCCACCGTTTGATCTTCACGAACTTGCTTTGTCTTTATTTTACCTTTGGCGTTGATCCCAGGCTGACTTGGACATGTGTCTTCAAGGCATGATGCCTTAATGAGTATATTTTGAGATCTTTGGCATTAAGGCTTTAAGCCGCCTGTCTGATTAAAAGAAACTTGCTCGAAGATTACCTTACCGCAAATGGGTCCAAGCTCTGACAACTATGCAAGCGTCAATAAGGCGTAATGCCTTGATCATTATATTTTGATCAAATTTGCTTTAATCCTTTACGTAGACGCTCGGATCAAAAAATACTTAAACATAGATAAATAAGCTGAAGGCCCTGCACAAAGGTGACCCACCATCCATGTGGCACAACAACTTAATGGTTTAATGAATAGATCTTGAGCACTTTTTCTTTAAGCCATAACGCCGACCACACGATCAAAAGAAACTTGATTAATCTTTAACTTGTATTTTAGGATCAGATCTTTAATCGGACACGCGTCACAAAAGCGTGATGCCTTAATGAATAAAAACCTTCATCTCAGTGATTAAGGCATCATGATGATCGTCTGATGAAAAGGAACTTGTTGCCTCCTGGGGTAAATAAATTAAGTCGGGACTTAGGAAGTAAAACTTAGGAAAAGAACCTGCTTAGGAAAATAACTTTGGCCACACTCGACAGATGACTTAAGACACATGATGAATTTAGAACTTAAGTGGTAAAAAAGGTAATGAAAGATTAGAATGAACCACCAAAGGACTAGGGTTTAAGAGACTCCATAGGGTTTCTACATTTAGGTCTTTCAAGACATGAACAAGGGGTAAACTAGTGACCTAAAAAAATGCAGAGAGCGAGGAAAAGACAAGGAATCATGACAGAAACCATACAAGCTAGACTCTACCCTTGTGGGAGACTCATTTACTCCACTTGTAACCAAAATTGGATAGGATGGGAAATTTGGGTAACATTTTTGGCGATTTCTGTTGAATGTCAGCCTGCTAGACATATACAACCAGTGGCCTTATGACATTCAATTGGGAAAGGAGTCTGCATTGAGTACACAAAAGAGACATCTGGGAAGCGGGAGGATTGAAACCAGGAGGAGGAAACAACAAGATAAAATAGGGAAAGAGCTACATACAAGCAGAAACAAGTAACTATGTACAAGCACTTTGGGGAAAGTAGGAAAAACTAACCTAATCTAAACTAACCAGTACATAAACTAGTCAAACAAAATCATTCACTGGAATGCTAAAATAGCTACCCTTTCTTATCAAAATATATTTTATTGAATACATAAGGATAGCCAACAAGACATGAGGCACATAAAAGTATGTCAGAAAATATTGAACTGCCTCTTGAAAGATGGGATCAAGCTTACTCACCTCAAATTGATCATATGAGGATGCTTCATCAAACTCCTCTTGGGCTAAGTATCTGATGGGGAAACCTCTTGAGATTACATAGTTGGATCTTTCTTTGATGGTCTCATCTCTATGATTTGCATTCAAATCTTGAGAGATAATCTACAACACAAGCAATCTCATCAACTCATTCTCCATGGTCAGAGGATCATTATCCTCAATAGAACAAGCAGAGAGCTCTTCATAACTATCAATTCCTTGAAGGTCTGGAATTGGTTCCAACTCATGTTTATTTATAAAATATTTAGGAAGTGAGCAATCGAAGACTAGGCCTCTTTCAACTGGCACATAACTTTGAACCTTTACCCCAGGGGACAAAGATTCCTCATATAATCTATCACAAAAACCTTCTATGATATTGAAAAAATAATTTTCTTCAAGGTTTTTGTCCATGTTCTTTTCTTGGAAAATCTCTTCCATAACTACAGGCTCATGAAATAGCATATTATCATAATCAACCCCCTTCATCTGCTACAAAATTGCAGATGTGGTCATGACCAAATCATCTTCATCTATGTTGACAAAACTAGGTAGCTCATCATACAAAAGATGGAATTTTCCTCTTTGTCAATCCCTTGTTGATGGTGATCCTTCTGTCCCAAATGACCTTCAGCCATAGATAATGGTATGTCTTCTTCTTCAGCAACAAAAAGGGGAAGCTCATCAAATAAATCCACCAAGAGCTCAGGTTGAGCATCAATCTCCACTTATTCACCTTGTTGTCCCAACCTATCACAATCATCACTCCATAATGACACCTCTGATTTTCTCTCATGTTCACCACGTGAAGGCTCATTCACCACAAGTCCTTACTCTGATGTTTGACTAATATCCTTGAAAAGACTTTGCACCTAATAGCCAGGAGGTAGAATCCATGAAGGTTGCCATGGCAGTTCAATATCTTGAGAGACTAGAGGGGTCTCTTGGGATAAGCAAATGTCTTGAAAGAACTGCCCTTGCAGAGTGGTGGACTAAAAATCCTCAAGTTTAGGCTCTTGGATAGAATATTGTCTCTTAAAACTTGGGATGTGAAACTAAGAGTGTTCAGATGCAGACATAGAAGACATACCCTTTTCAAAGCTTGGGAAATTAAAGACTCTTTCCTCCAATTGCTACTCCTTTATAACCATATCTCTTTGATGACCTTCCCTAATAGCTTGCTACACTTACATCTCAAGGAGACATGCTTGACAAGCTACTACTTCTTGCTGCAGCATCTCTGAATTTTCTTCCATAGGAGACTTATAGTTCATGAAAATAGGTGAATAATCTAGAGTTTCCTTCCCAAAGAATGAGTTTGAGAGATAGCTAGTTGCTCGGGTGCTTTGTGTTGGGGCCATCTTTGTGACTAGATTGTAGGGATAAAATGGCCTCCTTATCAAATTTTGTCTTTGACCTTGATAATTTTCTTGATATTCTGGTCTGCTTTGCTGATGTGGTTGTCCTTGAGCTTGGTACTATTGGTTGAGACCTTGATTTTGTCCTTCCATATTAATCAACTCGTTATTCATTGAATGCAATAAGCTCTTCATTTCTTGTTGACTACACCCTAACTCTTGTAGCTCTTGGGAAGGGCCTACTTTTAACTCTTTACTTCTTGAACTAGCTTGAGGTGCGGCTATAGTGGGTATGGGCTTGAATGAAGGAATTTGTAGAGACATCTTGGGTTGAGTGACAGGGGAGATAGGCATGGGTGGCCTTGGGGTTATCATACCAGCCTGAATTAGACAATTTTCTACCTTAACAGCTATATCAAAAACCTGGGGTAAGGAAGTACCTCCTAAATACTGAACCATGACAAATATATCACTATTCAAGATTCTCAAGAAATATAGGAAAGCACAAATTGCTGAAGGCTTTATATTAACAGGAATCCTATTCCATGTCTTGAGAAATCTGCCATTAAAATATGTCATATGTTCTTGAGGGGCTCTCTTGATAATTCAGAGTTTCTCTACTAGAGACAAAGAGTCTAATTTATCCTCAGAGTATTTTTTAAGGACTTCTCCAAGTCTTTCCCATGAATTAATGGAGCCAACTACTAGAATTCTAAACCATTCCAGGGCTTTACCCTTGAGGGGGGCTGCCAACAACTTGGTAGCCATATCTTCTTCAGTGATATTATGTATACTATAGATGGTAGCCACATATTTTATGTGCCCACATGTTGTTATTTGGCTTTCACCTATGAAAATAGGCAAACTTTTTAGTGTTGCTAGAGGCACATCATGGTGTTGGGCAAAATTTAATGGACTACCCTGATTAAAGGGTACAAGTGAAAATTGTCTTGCCATAACAAGAATCTATTTTTCCCATAAGCCTTATTAGGACCGAATCTTCTTGTTCTTAGCATCAATTGAGTTGCTAGATATGCCTTGAAGAGAAACCTCTGTAGGTCAGTGCTATGTAATCGACATATTAGAGATGGCATAGTCTTGAAAGATGAACTTCTTTTGTGGTCCCACCGGGCGTGCCAAAATTGTTATACACTAAATTTGCACCCTGCGAAGCGCTTGAGCCTAAAAATCTAGTATAACATGGGAATCACTTCTAGGTTATGGGACCTCTACTAACTGAAGTGAAGCCTCCAGATTCTAGGCCAGTTCCTCTTGGATAATCACCTTATTTGGTTTTTAACATGAAAGTAAACTTGGAAGGAAAAGGGATAGAAGGAGAACTGAAAAGGAAATAACTGAAAAGAAAATTTAAACTACTAGGTGATGCACTGAAGGTATCATGAATCACAACACAGTGACCAAAACTAGCATGAAATCCTGAATCTAGCAGAACACAACTTCCTGAACAACCTTGCATAAGTATTTCATAGAGAGGTCTAAAATAAAAAGAGGCTATTCAAGGAAAGAGAAGATTTCACAAACAACAACATATTCAATAGAATAGACACGGACTATGACCTGCAAATAGATATTCACTCCTGCAAATAGGCATAGAAATGAGAGAAAATGATAGGGGATTGAACAATATCCACAAGATCATCTAAATCAAATCATTCACAATAGTGCACAAAGATGTAGGAAGAAAGAGGGCTCAAGAACTCCAAGATATCTCTAATACCAGCCACTATATTATAATTCAGATAAGAGAAATACAGATAAGAAGACCCAGGGATAGAGAAAATATCACAAAAATCCTTTGTATAATCTGAATTCCAATGAGAAATTACAAACAGATGAAAACATGAGGGCGGAGAGAATGTCACAGAAAGTATTGCATAAGATGAAAAACCTTTAGCTAAAATGACCTCTAAAATTACTTATATACAACCTCCCCTAGCACACAGGCTTGGGAGTCAATCCATCGATTAGCTAGGGAAAAATGAGGGTTTATAATAGATATTCAATAATCAATGTAGAAACCCTAAACTAGTCAAGTCTTCTCATCAATGCACTCAGGAAATATCTTTGGAGATCAGATACAGCTCATGAATACATCTTCCATCACCATAAACTTGAGCAGACAGATCAGATCAATCCATCTACCCAGTCTGCAAGTTGAAAATGTCGCCACCGCCATGAAAACCCTGAAAAACAACATTAAAATATTTGAATTCAAACCTAAACGGTCATAGGTGGCATGGAATGCCTGATCAACGACCCAAATTTGAATCTTTATGAACTTTAAAATAAGACCGTTGATCTGCCTTAAGCAACCCACAAGCACAAGATCAGATCCACCATGCGAAACGCAGGCGCGATGCCTTAATAGTTATCCTTCTTCATCTTTACGATCAATGCATTATGCCCATTGTCTGATCTTCACGAACTTTGTTTGTCTTTATTTTACCTTTGGGGCTAACACCAGGCTAACTTGAACACGTGTCTTCAAGACGTGATGCCTTAATGAGTAGATTTTGAGCACTTTCACATTAAGGCTTTAAGCCGACCATCTGATTAAAATAAACTTGCTCAAAGATTACCTTACCGCATATGGGTCCAAGCTCTGACAACTTTCCATGCATTGATAAGGCGTAATGCCTTGATCATTAGATTTTGATCAACTTTGCTTTAAGCCTTTATGCAGACCGTTGGATCAAAAGAGACTTGATCACAAATTAATAAGCCAAAGACCCTGCACAAAGGTGACCCCATCGTCCATGTGGCACAATGACTTAATGGCTTAATGAATAGATCTCGAGCACTTTGTCTTTAAGCCATAACACCGACCACATGATCAAAATAAACTTGATTGATCTTTAACTTGTATTTTAAGTCGGATCTAAACAAGACATGCATCACAAAAGCATGATGCCTTAATGAATAAAAACCTTCATCTCAACGATTAAGGCATCAGGACAACCATCTGATGAAAAGAAACTTATTGCCGCCTGGGGTAAATAAATTAAGTCGGGACTTAGGAAAAGAACCTGCTTAGGAAAATAACTTTGGCCCCACTCGACGGATGACTTAAGACACATGATGAATTTAGAACTTAAGTGGCGAAAAAGGTAATGAAATATTAGAGAGAGCCACCAAAGGACTAGGGTTTAAGAGACTCCATAGGGTTTCTTCATTTAGGTCTTTCAAGACATGAACAAGGGGTAAACCAGTGACCTAAAAAAAATGTAGAGAGCAAGGAAAAGACAAGGAATCATGACAGAAACCATACAAGATGGGATCTACCCTTGTGAGAGCCTCATTTACTCCACTTGTAACCAAAATTGGACAGGATGGGAAATTTGGGTAATAATAACCATGCATCATGCTCGCCCACTGAATGAAGTAACCACCAATTGTTATATCACCACAAAATTTCCTTAATGCATCAGACCCTCTGCCCTCCTCCACATCATAGTACACAATGTCACCAACAATGGATATCCTAAGGATATGATAAATATCCTATGGCATTACAGTCATCTCATCGGTAGAAAGGTGCAACGTGTTGTGGTTGCTATGTCACTGCTCTGCTAGGGTTGTCAACAATCCCCTATTTACTTGATACTAAGGCATATCGAGTAATGATACTAATCCATGTGCTATAATCAATGCATGTTCAGGATATGATAATCTATCTCTCAATCTAAATGTCTTGGGGTATTGACCTCGCATCACCAGAACACCTAAATCAACATGTCAAACCAAATATTAACAAGTCAAACATCTATTAGATCATCTATCAAATAAAATTAACCATCAGACATCTTATCCACTCAATGAGATTTCTATTAATCTCGGTGAGAACATCATCAACTCTCTACATTGTGAGGTTGCAACATCCTATCTATCATCAAAAATTGAAACCACATCGAAAAATGTTGACTACATCATCCAAAAAGGCTCTAACATCTACTTTTAGGGTTTAATACAAAATATTATAACTTATATGCGAACAAATAACATATGTGAAACTTTACAAAAAAAATGCAAAAGAGTTTTGAATGTATGCAAAAATTTTGTACATGTGAACATGTTTTTCGTATATGCAAAATTATACTAAATGCAAAAATTTATTGTTCATACGTGAAAAAGGGGTGAAACACAACCTAATTTACACATGGTATATATGACATAACAGTGTCTAAATGTGAAAAAAGTTTTCTTATATGCAAAAATTTTGTACATGTGAACATGTTTTTCGTATATGCAAAATTATACTAAATGCAAAAATTTATTGTTCATACGTGAAAAAGGGGTGAAACACAACCTAATTTACACATGGTATATGTGACATAACAGTGTCTAAATGTGAAAAAAGTTTTCTTATATGCAAAAAAACTAGTGCCTACATACGAAAACTGGGAAAGGACGGTGAATTTCTAATTAAACATGCATGACAGAGGACCATACTGTGAAGGCCTCTAATGATGTTGAACCCACCAAATTTGTGGTCAACGTACGGGATCACCATCTTGCGAGTTGGATGCTCTCTCTCTTCGCAAGGGTAAAATCTCTAAATGGGCATGTAACAATAAAAAGTAAAAAGTGAGTTTCACTCCTTTTTAAACCCATTTGACCTAATGGGTATTTTGGTGGCATTATTTCATGAACCACTTTTTGCACATCATTGATCTAATTCAACAGGCCATTATTTTCATCAAAAATTAATCAGGATGTAAATCAAAATCACTTAAAATCATACAAATTTCTTTTTTTTTTTGGAAAAATCATTAAAAATTATAAAAATTTCAAAAATGCTAAAAATTGCAAAACTATTTTGATTTACCTCCCGAGGGGGCATACACACATCAAAACAGAGAAATTTCATAATTAAGGCAAATTTTAAAAATCAAGGCATCGAACGTCAAAATTTCAAATCTGGGCATCAAGGGGATCAAATTGAGAACCAGGAACATCTATTCAATCATATCATCATTATCATATTGTAATCGGAGATAAATAGGTATCTGTAGAATTCTGCAATAACATCAAAATCTCAACCACAAAGTGATCTGTTAAGCAGTTAGTATTCCCAATATCGAAAGAGGAAGTGGATAATAGTATGCATAATCATCAAATAATAATGAAATTAATCAAAACACATGAACATGCAAACCAAAAGTCCTCCTTCATTTTTCTCCTTCTCTATGTAATGTGGACTCTCAAAAAATGAGTGCTCTATGTGCCAACATGAGAATTCAAAGTATTTGTGGTTCACAAAATAGATGAATCTGCTAGAGGATAGATTGAAGAGTTGAACTCAAAGTGAGTGGGATTTGAAGTCAACTAATTGCATGTGCTTGGATAGATGGAAGAGTTAACTTAAACTCATAATTGAGGAGGTACAAATATGATTAAATAAATAAAAGAGTTTATTTATTTGCACATGTGAGGAATATAAATAAATAATCAATCATTATTTATTTATAAGAAGAACACTTAGTTTAATTAAATAAATATAATTTATTTAATTATGAGAGGGAAATTGATTTAATTGTCACACAAATGTGATAATAATAAGAAAGAAGGAATATTAATTAAATAATATAATCATTTAATTAATTTTAATGACATAGGGTTTAATTAAATAATAATAATATTTAATTATTTTATAGGTGAATAATTGATGAAATATTAAGTAATTAATTAAAATCACTTAATTTAGGAATTTATAGAAAAATGATGATTTTGAATTTAGATTATAGTAGAATGACACAAATTGATTAAATAATAAATATTATTTAATAATTTTAGATGAATGTTAGTAAACTTATTGTGTTGGAGCAAATTTGTCATTTTTAAGTGTCCACATTTTGCCCTCTTTGATATAATGCGTTTTCAAGCGTTATTTCAAAGAATAATTGCTAAAAATATGCTCCGGTATGCCCTTGTGAAACAATGTCAGCAACTAGTTATTATGGTGGCCCCTCAAGGAAGTGAGCGAAGAAATGGAATGGAGGGCTTGTTTTGTTGAAATCATGACCAGGATTTCAATGCAATTTACGGAATGAAAAATGGAGGTCATACGTGAAAGTTATGGACTCTGGAAGGTGAAAAGCATCGCGACCAATACAAATGCAAAGTGCGCACATCCATCGAGGTGGGTTAGGGGGGGTATAAAAGGGGTTGTAGGGTCATTTTCATGTCAGGTTCACCATCTATAATTGGGGATAAACAAGTACATGTAGAAGCCTGTAATAACATCAAAATCTCAACCACAAAGACATCTGTTAAGTAGTTAGTATTCCCAATATCGAAAGAGGAAGTGGATAATAGTATACATAATCATAAAATAATAATGAAGTCAATCAAAACACATGAACATACAAACCAAAATTCCTCCTTCATTTTACTCCTCTATGCAAAGTGGGCTCTCAGAAAACGAGTGCTTTATGTGCCATCATAAGAATTTAAAGTAATTGTGGCTCACAAATTAAGAGAATGAGCTCTCTATTTATAAGATTTTCAGGGGTTCCAATCAAGATTCCTTGATTGATGGGTTGATTGGATGTGATTGAAGAGTTGAACTCAGAGTGAGTGGGAATTGAACTCAACTGGTTGCATGTTGATAAAATAGATGAATTTGTTAAGAGGATAGATTGAAGAGCTGAACTCAGAGTGAGAGGGAGTTAAAATCAATTTATTGCATGTTCTTGGATAGATGGAAGAGTTAAATAAAACTCATAATTGAGGAGGTAAATATGATTAAATAAGTCAAAGAGTTTATTTATTTACACATTTGAGGAATATAAATAAATAATTAATCTTTTTTTTATCGGTGAATTATGATATTTTTTTATTGATAATAAAAAGGACTACAACCATAGCCACTAACTTTGGCAGATAAAACCCTGATCCATTATCTAATTGAAACCACCTACAACCCGAATCCATTCAGCTACATCTTCATGGAAGCAACAACTGACTATCTACCCATACAAGTAAAAATGAAACAATTGTACCTTTACCAACAAACTTAGATAGATAAACTATATTAATAGATAAGTTATGAGCCCATTTCATTAATAAAAGTGGGCATATACAACAACATTGTACTATCAAAAATAAATTTAGTGACTAGGGTGGCTCAACCTACCCATTTCCTAAGCATTTCCTCCCTAGTTTTGGTGGGAATGATCAAGCCACCGCAGGTGTCCGACTTGTATTTCTTGCATTCCTTCATCTGTCACTCTGGGACCGCATTGCCCACCTTAGGTTTCAACTTGGCCATAGACTTCCTTGATGTGGATTTCACCTTACGCTTCTTCTTTGTCTCCCTTCACTCCTTCTCCTCTACTTCTTGCAAATATAACAAAAAATTGTGTCATCCTTCCCTTGCTTCATCAATGTTCTCTTCTTTTGGTTTCAAAGAGCTCCAAACAATGAAAATTTGAAACTCCTGACATGTGCCATCGATAACCCTCCATGGACCATCTCCAGTCTACAATCCCGCACTAGGTTTTGCCCTTCCATTAATGGGAATCATTCCCTAGCCCATTCGATCCTCAAACACATTCTCGTATCCCTCAATGCTTCCTCCTGACTACCAAGCTCTAGAGCCAATGCCAAGAAAAAGGATGAAATGTCTAGGTTAGTTCTTGCCCTTAAATTTGTGATTAAAAATTCCTCTCTGAGCAATTTCATGATGCAACCCCAAAGTTTTTCATCATCAAAATTAAAAACACCCGTCAGCCTCTGGATTGTAATCTCATCTCTGAATCCAGGAAATTGGTTAGGGGAGTTAAGGGAAAAGTTGGCCTCTGTGTTTGTTCTATCACATTCACAGCCTACAAAATGTTGCTTTCACCAAAACAAAACAAAAAGACCTTTATTTTAAAGGCCAAAACTCACTAGATGTTTTCGGAAAGGGCTTGATCTCCACCCCAACTTGAACCCCTAATGTTGGTAATAAAGTTTCATGATGATGCATGCATCCCACCTCACCACAACATTGTGAAAGCTTGATGTCCTTTCCATCCTTCATTGGTGGGAAAAAATCATTTTTTTAAAGTTGACACCATTAAAATGAATATCACATGCTCCTTATGAAACTACATAACATTAGTATTATAGTTCCAAATGAAGTCCCCTACAATCCTCTTGGAACTCTCCCTCATTCTGATTTGGTAAAGACACCCCAAATTTGGATAGTTTATCAACAAGCACGTTTGTTTCTCTTAGCACAAGTGATAATTTGAATTCCTCAAAATCACTTAATAAAGTTTTAATTTTGTGAATGTATTTATTCAAATGTCATGCTTCTAATTCTCCCTTAATGATTCCATTGATTATAATTTGTGAATCATCTTCTAAATGCAACTTCATTAAACCCATGGTTTTTGTCATTCGAATAACATGTATTTCTGCTAAGCTCTTAGCCTCATTGTTAGTGTCAATCGGGATCTTTTCATTCCAATCATCAATATGTTGTCGAACTCATCCCTAGCCACATAGTCGGCCCCTGATCTGCCTGGATTGCTCTAGGAAGCACCATCAAAATTGACTTTTGTCCACCCTTTATCTAGGGGGATCCATGTATCATTCTTCTCCTTGGGTTGAAGAGAATTAGCCCTCAAAGGCCATGAACAGGCAAATAAATAATTGATCTTCATTTATTTATAAGAAGAATAATTAGTTTAATTAAATAAATATAATGAGAGGGAAATTGATTTAATTACCACATAAATGTGATAATAATAAGAAATAAGGAATATTAATTAAATAATATAATTATTTAATTAATTTCAATAAGATAGGGGATAATTCAATAATGTTTTAATTATTTAATTATTTTATAGGTGAATAATTGATGAAATATTAAGTAATTAATTAAAATCACTTAATTTAGGAATTTATAGAGAAATGATGATTTTGAATTTAGATCATAGTAGAATGACATAAATTCATTAAATAATAAAGATTATTTAATAATTTTAGATGAATGTTAGTAAACTTATTACGTTGGAGCAATTAGTCATTTTAAGTGTCCACATATTGCCCTCTTTGATATAATGCATTTTCAAGCGTTATTTCAAAGAATAATTGCTAAAAATATGCCTTGGTATGCCCCTTTGAAACATCGTCAGCAACCAGTTATTATGGTGCCCCCTCAAGGAAATGAGTAAAAAATGGAATGGGGGGCTCATTTTTTTGACATCGTGACCAAGATCACAACGCAATTTATGGAATCAAAAAGAAAGGTCATAAGTGAAAGTTATGGACTCTAGAAGGTGAAAATCATAATGACCAATAGAAATGCAAAGTGTGCATGTCCATCAAGGTGGGTTAGGGGGTATAAAAGGGTTTGGGAGGGTCATTCTCACGTCGGGTTCACCAGCTATAATAAGAGATAAATAGGTACCTGTAGAAGCATGTAATAACATCAACATCTCAACCATAAAGAGATATGTTAAGCAGATAGTATTCCCAATATGGAAAGAGGAAGCGGATAACAATATGCATACTCATTAAATAATAATGAAATCAATCAAAACACGTGAACATGCAAACCAAAAGTCATCCTTCGTTGTTCTCCTTCTCTATGCAATGTGGGCTCTCATTAAATGAGTCCTCTATGTGCCAACACGAGAATTCAAAGTAATTGTGGTTCACAAATTAAGAGACTAAGATCTATATTTATAATATTTCAGGGTTTCCAATCAAGATTCCTTGATTGATGGGTTGATTGGTTGTGACTGAAGAATTGAACTCAAAGTGAGTGGGAGTTGAACTCAACTGATTGCACGTTGACAAAATAGATGAATTTGTTAAGAGGATAGATTGAAGAGTTGAACTCAGAGTGAGTGGGAGTTGAACTCAATTGATTGCATGTCCTTGGATAGATGGAAGATTTAACTGAAACTCATAATTGAGGAGGTAAATATGATTAAACAAATAAAAGAGTTTATTTATTTTAACATGTGAGGAATATAAATAAATAATTAATCTTTATTTATTTATAAGAAGAACAATAAGTTTAATTAAATAAATATTTAATTATGAGAGGGAAATTGATTTAATTATCACATAAATATCATAATAATAAGAAAGAGGGAATATTGACCCATTAATGGGTGTGGGAGGGATAAACCTCTTTCTAAGGTAGAGAAAGATCATAGAAACATTTGGCGGCCACCATCCCCAGGATGGATCAAGATTAACTTTGATGGTGCCTCGAGGGGTAATCCCGGAGTATCTGGAGTAGGCTACATTGCTCGGAATGATAAAGGTGAGATTCTGGCATTAGGAGCCAAAAGGATACAGGACGAAACAAATAATGAGGCAGAATGCCTAGCCGCAGTGGGAGTTGTCCTAATGGCTAGGAAAGTCAATTTTACTAAAGTTCATTTGGAGGGTGACTCCCTTCTGGTAGTAAATGGTATCTTAAAGGGTCAGATGGACACATGGTATTTGAACAATCATATTAGAAGAATTAGAAGCATTATGGCAGAGTTCAAAGATTTCAAAATCACACAGGTGCCGAGACTGGCTAATAACTTAGCAGACAAGCTTTCAAATGTAGGAGCTAATGGGTCACTTGAGAAAACATTTGAAATCTTTGAAGATTTCACTACGGAGGCGCTAGTTGAGGATTACTGATTAGTAGGAATCATAACAAGGGCTGATTTCCCAAGAAGTGTGTGTGACAACGTCACCTTTCCAACTATGTGGCTGGATTTCTAATTCCCAAGCCTTGATTGCTATCATGATGAAACCATCTTCCTTCCCCATATCGTTCGATGGTATGTGAATCCGAGTTTCATGCTACGGGAGTAAGAGTATTGATTGCCTTTGGGCAAGTGGATGGAAACATCAACTATTTCTAGAGGCTTTGGTGGCCTTTTGTATTCACTAAACCTGCTTTGTCAAAGTGCAAGACCAGTGCGATGGAAGCAAATTTCTCCCTATCAACGACGGGGCAAATTTCAGCATTCGACACACCCATCACCGTGAACAGGCTAAGCCACATTTTTGTCAGTGAGGGCGATGACTTCTGGGGGGGCATCAGGGAGATTCTTGGGGAGCATTTTTTGCAGAAAGGATGGCGGCCGAGAACAAATCTGGATATCTCATCTGTTTTTGTGGCCCTCGCTCTCATGGTGGCCGAATCCAAGGCGGAAGTAAGGCGTGTGGTTAAGGATTGCATGGTGGTGAAGTGGATTGTTGGAGTGGAAGACATTATTGAATGAGAAGAGGTTGGACTGGGTCTGAAGATGGAGGAGGAGCCTTTTTGCATGATTGGTTGGGGCAGTCGTGGTCTCCAACCACTAATTGTTTGGTCCACGGCTTTCCCGGAGGACATTCACCTAGTGCGGGTGCTGGCAGGATGGAAGGATTTGCTGGTCGCGCTGGCTAGGGACAAGGTGAAGATTTCAAAGGTGGTGTCTGAGACTGCGAATAGGAAATTGAAGAGGATGGCCATTAAGTCCTCTGCTTTTTTGGGTGAAGATGGTAGGCCTCTAGTCCGTAGGCAGTTACCGGTCACAAGAAAGGGTGCAAGGGACTCTGCAACTAGGTTAGCCAGAGATGCAGTGACCGCGGGGCCGAGTGGGGACACTGCGACCAACATCCTGGTGGGTGCTCTTGTGGATAAATTTGGAGCGTTTGGTAGTTTCTCCAGAGATGATGCGGCAAAATGGTCCTGGTAGTTTGTCTTAGTTTGTCTTAGTCTTTTTGGGTCTCCTTCTGGTGGGCTAAGTAGTCTGTTGATAGACTCCTCTATTTTTTGGGTAGCCTTGTTTTGTGGTTTCTATAGTTTGGTTCTATGTCGAATGTATGGTAGTCTATAATGCTCGGGTGTACAAGCCCTTTCTGAACACGAATGTAACCGTCTATAATGCTTGGGTGTATAAGTCCTTTTTGAACAAGTATGTAACTGTGAATTGCAATCAATATAATATCTCAAAAATTACTGATCAAAAAAAAAGAAAGAGGGAATATTAATTAAATAATATAATTATTGAATTAATTTCAATAAGATAGGGAATAATTAAATAATGTTAATTATTTAATTATTTTATATGTGAATAATTGATGAAATATTAAGTAATTAATTAAAATCACTTAATTTAAGAATTTATATAGAAATTATGATTTTGAATTTAGATTATAGTAGAATGACGCAAATTGATTAAATAACAAAAATTATTTAATATTTTGATATGAAAGTTAGTAAACTTATTGCATTAGAGAAATTAGTCATTTTTAAGTGTCTACACATATCAGTGGGGCATCATCAATGAGGACGACATCGTTAATCAATACAGATCAAAATCAGATTATTCTTTGAACTAATGTGTTGCTTGCACAATGATTCAAGGAGGGGCAAATTATATACACTTGAACATGGTCAAAGTCAAACATTAATTAAATTCAAGCAATTTAATTAATTAAATCAAAATTCCTCTACTATGCAATTGAATTAACATTTAATTATATAGTTCACCATTCATCAATTAATTATTCCAATTAAATCAAAATCCAACCCATCCATGTCTAACCAACTCATCACATGCCACATTATCTATAACTAAATTAATTAATTAATTATTTTTAATTAATTAAAATCCTAAAATATCCCACCAACCACAAAAAGATAAAAGATCAAATTCAACCAATGAGAGACAAGCTTGCATGGATCACCACATAGCCTTTGTTATCCTAGTCATTCAATCTCGACAAGCAATCTTGACCATACATCCCTCAACTAACTAACTTGACCATGGTTAGACATAACTCACCCCTAAGGCCTTGGAAAATCCTATAAATATGGAGCATTCTTAGGGTAAAGGATCGACCTTCATTTAGAGAAAGTGCATTATACTAGTTTGTGCATCTTAATTCGTATAAGCATCATCATTCATTGCATTGATCTTAGTTTAGTTGCTTTCACAAATTAGATTGCATTGTTCTTCATCATTCTAGCCTAAATATTGCATCATTTAGCTCGATTGTTCATCGATTTGATATCAATTTCTCATTTTCTATGTTGTCATCTTTGAGATCTTAATGCAACTAAGAGCATTTAACTAAGATTGATTAGATCCTTAGGACTAGAGATAAATGAGATGCTCTTAGATAGTTCTTTCATGTTATTTGTCAATGCTTTATCTTGATTTGGAGTAACTATCTAAACTAATATTTCCTTGTTTGTTATTCAAAAAAAAAACTGCTTACAAGATTGTAGAGTAAACAACAAATTATTTGATCTAAACTACACAAGTAAGCTATATTCATAATTGAAGGTAAAGATTGGAAATTTAAGATTTTTGTCGCTAAGATAGGAATTATTAATTTCAACTTTGGCTCATTACTGAGCAAAAAAAGAGAGTTAGTATTATATGTTATTTCCATTGCTTCTGGCTTAGATTGTGTCTAGTCTTTTTACATCAACATTTCGGATCACACTCCATGACCCATCATCAGGATGAAAGAAGGCTCAAGGAGGTGAAAGATCAAACACAATCCAAACCATAAGCAATGACAAAAACTATGACAGATTATGGAAAATTGATATTTTTAACAGTATTATATGTAAAATGTATAATATATAAAAATTATATTTATATTATAATATTGCATCAAATATAGTCTATAATAATAAATATCGTGACCTAGTGATGGAGTGGGGAAGAACCAGGTGGTGATTAGGGTTTTAGAACCCTAGACATGGCAATGGTTGGAAACATACAAACATGATACGATATTAGGACCCCAGTGGTTTTGCTTAGAGGGCCCCATGTAAGATATGGGAGGATTGGAACTTTGGTCTAACTATTGGTAGCAAAGATTTTGAATGGTCATCTAGAGACAACGACGTGGTGTGCTTCCAAATAGGAATAGGGCTTCATCTTTCTTTTTTATCCCTAATGACGCGTGGAATAATGTGGAAAAGAAAATTTAACGACCAAAAGAGAAAAACCCTAATATTGGTAGGGTGCATCCAACCACAACCAAAACTTGAGTAGTCTCATTGAGGTTTGACAATGATGAGTGGCGGTCTACAATACAACTCTACAAAGACAAGGCCTTTTCTCATGAAATGGGGTGGTGAATGGTTGGCATATTCTATGGTGCAAAAATAGTGCAATTCAAACTAGGGTAAGAACTTTTTCCATTGATCTTTACCCAATGGATTTTATTTGGTGATTTGTAATTCAACAAGGGAGAAACAATAGATCATGGCCAATGGCCCTTTCATTATGGGGGGTATTGAATTTTTTTCTAAAGGACTTCTCTCCAAACTTTGACCCCAAGAAAATAGAGATTTAAGAAGTGTTGACATGGATTAGACTTTATAACTTACCATACGAAAACTGAGAAATGGGGATTTTGAAGTCTATATGAGACAAGCTTGGTCGAATTATCAAAGCAAACGAGGCTATAGAGAAAGATGAATATAGTATTTATGCAAGAATTTGTGTTTCCGGTGGAAACATCATCCCCCTCTTCTCAAGGCAATAGAGATTCACTCAGATGAAGGGATTTGGTGATAGGATATCCAAGTAGATGTTGTAGATCACTGCAAGATTTGCAAAGAGGTGGGGCATTCGACAGATGAGTGCTTAAAGTTTAAAAAAGGGAAAGAATTAGAATGCAAAAAGCTTTCTCAGCAGATTGAGTCACTTTCCAAGGTTGGTCAACCATCATCACCAAAGACCTCACTGGTTCCAAGTCTGGAGGGGCCTTCTCATGTGGATATTGTGGTAGTTTTTGTTTCTCCCAATATGGCGCTCACTACCCAAGATAGATTAAAACCTCCTTCTATTTCTTTGGAAGGGTTAAATAACTCCTATTAGATGGAGCCAAATGTGATTGTTGACTTTCCTTTGGTGGGCCTGTCAATTCGGTGGCAATGAATGTTGATACAGTGCTCCTGAAGGATCACATCTCTAGTCCTGGCAAGAAGCATATAGAAGGTTCTTCAAATCAAGGTGCCCTATTAATGTTATGGATAATGTGCAAATGGAGTCTTGTCCTTCTACCCCTTGTGCACATCGAGTAGAGAATTGGAGGATGATGAGGTAGAATTAGAGATAAATTTTAATTGTGAGGTTGATGACGAAGAATGCATCATGGAGAAGCAGACTATTTTCCATAACCTTTCAAATAAAAATGAGGCAAATGTAGGGAAAAAGAGGAGAAGGGGCAAGAAATATACTCATATCCGCTTGGAAGTTGCATGAAATACAATTGGACAAAGAAAACTTAGAAGCATGAAGGGATTTACCCTTCTCGAGGTTCCACGAAGTCCCTATCATGGAATGTTAGAGGATACAATGCCTCTAACAAGAAAGGAATGATCAAGTCATGCCTTGGTTAGGAAAAATTGGATGTTGTCATGTTGCAAGAAACTAATACGAGTAGAGTAGACTTTAGCATGTTGATTCAAAAATGGAAGTTTTGGAATGGTTTTCGTGTTGAGGTTATTGGGGCTTCTAGGGATCTAGGTTTTATGTAGAATCCTAACTTGGGAGATGTTTAGGAGATTAGATTTAGGCCGAATTGGCAGATAATGAAACTTGGTAGATTTAAGGACAGGGGGGAAGTTTTTTTCTTCAACATTTATGGTCCTACTGAAAAAGGCTAGAAAAGGGCTCTATGCCACTTTATTCATGGTTGTCTAAGGGAGATTGGCAATGCCCTTTTTATTTTCGGGGGTGAATTTAATTTGACATTATTCAAGAGTGATAAGCATGGAGGTAGCATGTAATACCCACCCCTAGGTTGGTTTCAGTTTTTAGTGTTGTACTCTTTTAGGCTACTGTTTCAGTGGGTTATGCCAGATTATTTTGGGCTATGTTGATATACTCTCTCAGTTAGCTGATTATGTATAGATTTATGACTCTTAATCATGTGTTAGAAATAGATGAGATTTCATGATGATTATTGCTTATGTATTATATTAGATGTTTATGAGTACTTACCCCATACTTGCATGTGTATGGTTAGGTTACATGTTTATTTATTTATGACGTGGTTGGTGTGGCAGAGGACAGAGACGTAGTTACTTGCATTTGCAAGATCCACACGTTCGACCGATCCATGCCATTGTTTTCTATGATATATTTTGGATGTACATGCGTGTCCTTGTTGTGACAAGTTTGCAGGTACAGGGCATTGTCTTCCCTGAATTGGCAGGAGTAAGAGTGCCCATAATACATCTCAAATGGTAAAGAGGGGAGTTAGCAATCAGACTGAAAACCCTAACCTAAACCTAATTTGTCCTAGGATTGGATAAGAATCAGTCTGTCTACCCTACCCAAATTTGTCCAAGGGATGTGAATTTAGGGTTACCTCCTAGCGGTTATGTTTGTGTTGTTTTTCAGTGTCTTTTGTTTGAGTGTCACTATTTGCTTGTTAGAATTTAATTAATTATCAATTAATTATATTCATGTTGATGTGTGTGTTGAAATTATCCAAATATTAAATGTAGGGTATTTAATTAATATGATTAATTAAATATCTATGATTAATTATTTAAATAAGTTAAAATGCAATTTTAGAATATTAATTTTAAATTGAGTATTTATTTTCAACTTTGAATTAGTGAATGTAAATTGAATTTTTAATTCAATTTTAAATGGCTTAAAGCCTTTGATTTCGTGAATATATTTAAATAAAAGAATAATCATGCTTTTGTGGAAAGTTGTTTTTTTCTTCCTTTTTCTGAAAATCAATTTAGAATAAATTTTAATTAAAAATGTATTTTTATTTTTATTTAGGAATGCTTTTTTCTCTCAAAAATTGAAAAGAAGGAAGTTTGGTGCTTTCTCTGGTTTATTGTAAAATTAGGGTTTGAGGCTTTATGAAGCCATTTTTTTGTCATTTGAGGGAGAGACAGGTTTTGGATGCAAGGTTGGAGACTCAGAAAATTTTATTGTCATTTGGGTTGAGAAAGTGTTTTCTTGAGACTTTGGATTGTTTTGGGAAGGAGCTCGTTGCAGGAGGCCTTGTTTTCGAATTCAACTTTAGAGATCAAATTGGAAACAGATTGAGACTCTCGGCTTCAGATTCTTTGAGTAATAGTTTTAGTGGTAGAGGTAGGGTTTGAATACCCACTTGCTTCATTTTGTCCTCAAAACTTCTATGTCTTCGTGTTTGAATTAATCAAGAAAAGGATGCATAAAGATTAGTTCAGTTCATGATTTATGTTTGTGCATTAGG